>VWZW01005875.1:0-495567 GCA_013397115.1 Edolisoma coerulescens
ACTCAGCTTTCGGCATCCACAAAACCCAAATGTGAATCTGTCTTTTAACACCTAGCCATGTAGCTCTGAGAAACACTCATTATGTAGGTACACACCAGAACGTGCAGAAGAACTGCTGGTTTTGTGCAAGCTGGTATGAAACTGTGTGGCTTCAGACATTCAACTGCTTGGATCACATAGAAGAACTGGGATCAGAGTTTAAAAGAAGTTTTCACTTTCTGTTTGATAAAAGTCTATCTTTGAAAAATCATCTTGGGCCCATTGTGCTATAATAGAGATTACACATGAAAAGCATATTTTAAAAAGAAAGTTATTAAGTTGTAAAATGTAGCATTGAAAAGTTTGATGCTAGAATCAATATTGGTTCTGTAATCTCAGTGGGTACGTTGTATGTAGCCATTATGATACAGATTTTAATTATATGCTTGCATCTTTTTTCTCTGTAGTTTCTCTGCCTCCTTTACATAAACATCCCTTCTCACCTCTCCCTCCCCTCAAAGAGAAAGCACTCTTTAAACTGACAAGCTATTTGATGTTTTGTTTTCCCTTTATGCAGTATAAGAGCAAATTGCACTAACTATATGCTGTTCCAGCCCTGATATGAGGGCAAAATAATTAATTCTTTCCTGCAATTCTCTGTGGTACTTCACCAGTTGAGGAGCAGAGTGATCCCCTATAACCTAGCAGCAGCTTTTTACTTGCAATCGCAAGGAAAGCCCTGCCAGCACAAATTTAGAGAATTTATGTATTGAAATTTAAGTTATTTTTACAACGTGTCTGTGCACAGATTTAGATTTTCTACCAGGTAGAGAGATCTGAGAAGATTCTGAGTTTAAAAAAAAACAAACAGAAAGAAAAAGCAGGCATGTTCATAACTGACAGGCATGTTGCCAGTTCCTGATTCAAAGCAAGTGTCTTCTAAGGCTTCCCAAAGGAAAGGCTGCCAGGATTTCACAGTGTGTATTCTTCAATTCATTTGTTTGTGAAAACTAAAGTTTATGTTTATACGAAAAGGAAAATTTCAGACCAAACAGACTAATTTTCTGGAAAATAGGTCTTTGAAACTAAAAATATCTGACCCACTTGGTAATTGAGGGTGCTGTTTAGCTAAAAGTATTAGTTTTTTAAAAGACTAAGAAAGTGCACTAAACTTTGATTTTCTTCAAAATGTCCTGGTGTTAGCATATTCAAAATATTCTGTACATAGTGGGCAATAATCAGCTATGCCATGCTGGTAAGAGTATGCTGGTCAGGTATGCCTTGGATCTGATCTGCCTTCTGTATTCCAGATTCCTGTCTGGGCCTTATATAATTGCGCTTTTTCTTTTTATTATGATGTTCAGTAATAGAAATAAACTATAACTTAATTCAAAGCAGTGTGAGTGTTCATTTTTAAAATGAGATTGTTTACTCAGTGGTCTTCAAAGCTGGCTTTGCCAAAAGGGGTAACATGATTTTTCGGGGTCTTTTCAAAGACCCTAAACTCTGATAAACACTTCATATCAAAAGAAGAAATTAAGGAACATTTCTTTGGAGTAGATATTTTGCTTTCTTGAGCTTCATCTATCTTCCAAAGCCTTGGTATTGACCTTAAGCAAAGTGATGAAGTTTGAAAGGAGCAGATATAGCTTAGCCTCAGTTAGAAGGGACTGCTGCCAAGCATCTCTCCACCTGGCACTCCTGATAAAAAGTTGCTTAAACCATACTGTACTCCAAAAAATCTACTCACTCAGTGTACTTACCTTTCTGGCACATATTACATGACTCGGAGGTCAGAGTATGTCCCTAATGCAAGACAGTGGTGTCTTTGTGCAGTCTCTTTGATCCATTATTTTCTTTTAATGTACCAGAGAGAGCTCAGCTAAAAGCACACACCAAGGTACAGGAGAAGAAGCTCAGTGCCAATCTCAGAGATGTGATATTGTATCTCCCACACCATTTTGCTGATCTTATTTTGGTATGCTATGTTCGTCATTCATGAAAGATGTGATTTCTCACATTGATATTAAATCTCATGTAGGCAGCATTTCACTCATGTGAGGTAGAAAGGCAAGGTAAGCATCGTCAAAGGTCTGTGGAAGAACCAGCTCTCTATCTTAACAGTAAGCTGTCACAAAATTAAATTGTTCTGATGATGAGATGCCGTTAGTATATTACCTCCAATAAGGTTTTTATTTCATCAGCTGTATCATCAGTGTTACAAGAAAGAAAATGAACGCCAAAGTGGTACACAGACCAACTCAAAACATGAAATTAAACTTTTTGCCTTCAAAAAACTCCGAAGCAGTTGCTCATTAAACAAACCATCCCACCATACATTCTAGTATTTTCTTTTTGAAGTATTTGTTCAATAAAAAACCTGTCCTTTTGATTGTCTTTATAGGAAGATATACCAGAGGAAAAAGTTCTAGGCTGGTGGTAAAACTTTCAGAAATTACAAATGAATTGATTGAAGACTTCTAAGGCCAATGTTTTTATAAAAAGTTTAGACATTGACTTCCAGTGAGACAATGTTTCTGAGCATGGTTCTGAAGAAGGGTCTTAAAAGCTAAAATGTTTTGAAAGTTTTTAAAATGCTACCTTCAATCTTTATGTGCTGTAATGGGGCCAAATTTTAGGCAGTGGGAACAAAGGAAGTCCTAGTTGGGTGCATTCCTATTCTTAATTGGAGGCTATGAAAAATGAATCAAAGTGTGGAGAAAGCCCAAAGCTTGTATTAAAAACACAAAACCAGTACAAGTATCTTCTCATAAAATAGTTTTATCTTCACTTTTTTCTTTTATTTTGAGAATTACCATAGTATATAATGTGAATTGTAAGTGGAATTATCTTGTAATTGAGCTTCAACATCCCATGTGTAGGTGAAAATATGTGCGTCTGCGTTGCTGTAGTAGTTGCTGCGTTACTCTTACTCTGCAGCATTTCCTATACATAGACTGGCAAATATGCAGGCAAATTTAGCTCCTGTAAATGAAAAATATTTAGTTTTTAATGAGTACTCTCTAGAATTTTTTTTCATGTTTTGTTCATTTGGGCATATCTGGGTTTATTGCACATTTTCTTTAACTAAAAAAAAAACCCAAAAAACCCCAAAACCAAAAACCAAAAAAAACCCCACAACCTCAAGAAACCGACCATGAATTCTTAGGTTCAGTTTCACAGATTTTTGTATTTTTGTTCTAGTAAGTTAATTTCTTGTGCACTGGTAGTTGTTATGACATATTTCCTCTGTTCTAGGACTTCACTTCTCATTTGTTGCATGTGTCTTAAAGAGCTGAGAACATACTTGACTCTGATACAGTGAAATATATACAGCCAAATATGAGCAAAATGAAGCTTGCAATGCTTATGCTTCTGTATTTTACTGTGGTATTTATGTAACACTTCAGATTATCATCCTGACATTTCAGATATTTCAGTTTCTCCTCATCACCGTTATCCTTAAAACTGTTTCTGTAGATAGTGGGCCAGAAGCAGGAGATGCAGTGCAGCTTTTTCTGTAATCCATGCAGAGGAATCGTCCAGATTAGGTCTCTACAGAGAAGGCGTTTGGCTTTCAGACCTGTGCTTTCTTTAAACGTGCAAGTACATCTCACGTTCACCTCTTGTCTGTAACAAAATACTTGATTCAAGTTCTACAGTTTATGTGCAGGAGCTGTTCGTGTAGGTGTCTCTGATACTTCATGGCTGGTTTGTAACCTGCTGGTTTTGGTGTGGTTTTGTCCATTTGAAAATAAATTCTGATTTTTTTTTTAAATCTTTTATCACTAAATATAATTTTCATGAAAATTTTTGAGAAATCTGAGTTCATGGCCAAATTTATGGGACTCCGTTTTAAAACTTCGGATGCTTTGGATAGAATGTGCTGCTAGAAGTAGGGGTGTCTATGCTGGGTTTGATATGTGCCTTCAGTGATGTGACATTGGAGGAAACATAGAAGTCATCCTTAGATGTGCAGAATTATTGTTTTGAGCAAAGAAATTAAATCTGTAGATTTTTTGGGGCAACTTTCAATTCTGTGCATTGTTTGGTGCTTCTCAAACTTTTGCCTTGAAAATACAGAACTTGCATATTTTGACTGAATATTTTATAGATTATGGATAAAACACTAAATATGGTTTACCGGATGTTTGTGTTTGATTGCCGTATATTTACCTTTTCTTGATTTCTAAAGCGTAACTTTTTTTTGAGTTATTTTTGCCTTTTCAATAGAAAAACAGGGTTTAATAAAGAGTAAAGTTTGATTGCCACAAAAGAACAAATCAAATGACACATTTTTTTTGACCTAGCTATGTGAGAAGTATTTTTAAAAGTACTGTACAAATATAAAATGAGTGAATCTGGCTGCAGCTTATTGTTTAATGGATATGAGAGAGACTTTAGGTTCAGTGTCATTAAGCAGTTTCCTTAAATGGGGATGTGGTTTGGAATGGTTGTTTATAAATATGCAGATGTACTTAAGCCCAATAACTGTCAAGCATTTGCATGTTAATGAAGTGCTACTGCACTAAGCAGTGGACAGCCAGCTGGAACCGTGGAGATAGGATTTATGCTGAGGATCTCAAGGAAACTGCCATGCCATGTAAACAGAATGTGTGGCTCCTGTTGACTGGCAGAGACGTTCACTATTGACACTTATTTTCTTGTATTCTATCAGATGTACAGTAAAACCAAGTTCTTGCTCTCTCCAACCCTTCTGTTTTTTCACGAAAGTAAATCAATTTTGAGGACAGAAATGAATACCCATCTTTCTCAGATAGACAGCAGAACTCATAAGGGAGTAATTACAAGTCTAATTCAGCTCTTTTAATGACATCAGCCCAATGATTTTTGAATTCAAAGTCCCGGATGAGTTCCTAAGCTTTTTAACTCTAAGCTTCTAGGTTGAAATAGTATGGCTTTTAAATTTTGTTTTCATTGGAAGATCAAAGAAATGACTGCAGCATTAATTAGCTGTGTGTGTTTTGTTTGTGTAGCTCACTGAAAAAAACATTGTATATTTAATAGCATTCATTTGCTGGGTGAGATAAGGAAAGGAAAGAAGGCTGGTACGTTGGACCTATCGAAGGAATTGTCTGTAGGGCTGACAAAAGCTTCTAGAAGCTGGTCATCCATGTATGTATTCTCCAGAAGATTTTTCTGTCAGATCTAGTCTGATAATTAGCTTTTCTAATGGGCTGGATTCCAGATGGATTACTTGGTGTGACTGTTTGCTTTATCTTGTGCAGATTTTAAGCACATGAAGATTTTTTTATTTTGTACAAAAGTTACAAATATATAACTGGGAATGTAAAGGGGAATTACATGTTTCTACATTGTTTTCTTTTTGGTAATGCAATAGCATCCATAACTTCCTCTTATGCAAGAATACAGTGGGGGAATGCTGGTGCCCTGTTTGTATGATTAGAAGCTGTACTTCTTTGGTCAAGGCAGGCCAGCCATCCCTTCTACCCATTCTTTGGTATAATATAGAGGATAATTAAAAGTTAAATATAGCAAGCATCCAGGGCAAATTTACTTCTTGCCTTAATCCTTCCTCTGTATTGAGGCTGTATGTCCACTGCTCTGCCTCTTTCCTCAGATCCAGTCATTTCACCCCAGAGAGCAATCAGCTTGGTCAAACATGATTTACCCTTGGTCAGTCGATGCTGACTGTCCCCGGCTGTATTCAGAGATCGCTTCTCACAAAGCAGAGTGAGGCTGACCAGCTTGCAACTCACTATATTGTCCTTAAGCTTTTTCTGGAGGTGGGTGCAATGCTTGCCTTTCTCCAGGTGTGGGACATCTCTGCTGGTCTCTATGATTTTTCCAAAACAGGAGAGAGCGGACACACTACAAAAGCAACTCCTTCTCTCAGTACCCCTGGGTGCAGTCCATCTCTGATGTCCTCACAGCTGCTGAGTTGCTGCTGTCCCAAAATGATGACTGCTTCTGCTAGACTGAGGTGTAGAACACGACTGAATGCACACTATCAGAAAATTTACTTGGTTTCCTTCCTCTTAGTTTCGTTTTCCTTGGACTCTAAGGGAAGGGAACCTCTGCCAATCCCATACGAAGATGGTGCTTCTTGGTCTGGGTTGATCAGAAATAGGGCAAGGAGTCATGCAAAGCAGCTGCTGCGTGCTGGGGAGAGCGAGCCGTGATGTTTTGCCGAGGAGGCTAAATGCTGGAGGAAACTGCCCCCTTCTACAAGATCTTTTTGTAATGTAAAGGGATTATTCCTTAATTAAAAGAAGTCGTAGATCTTTGCCTGCTGGTTGGAGGCAGCACACCTGTGTGCCGGCTCCAGGGGGAGCTGGCTCTGGTTGCCTGCTGGCTGCCGGCGGCTGCTCTGATCCTGTTTCTGCGGGAACAAGTGTTGGATCAGCAAATGGGATGTATGCGAGAACAATAACACACAAATATTGATTTACTGGCTACCCAAGCTATTTCTGTGGTTGCAAGCTGTCTGCCTTCAGCCGCGTGCCTAACGCTGCACGTAAGGCACAGCTCCCCTGCTCTGCCGCCTTATCCTTATCGCTTGCAGAGGACTAAGGAGTCATTTGACACATGGCATGTGAGAAAGTGCATCCGTGGAGTGCTTCTCTGGGAGATGCTGGTCAGCCAGAGCTTAGTCCAACCTATTTCTTCCACTGCCACGGGTGCCAAGACCGTGTGTTACATTTGTTAAGTCTTTGCAAACTCAGGACAAGGACTGCTGTGGTGTCTGACATCTCCCAGAGGAGTGAGGAGCAGACAACAGAACAGAACTGGGGAGGTGGTTATCTTGTAATTTTCCACCCCCTGAACCTTTCTTTCCCCCTTAAGAAAACCCCTAACTCTATGCCTTCATAATTAGTGCTGTGCAAAAGGTTAAATTCAGCCTGTCTCAGTTTGAGCAAAATGGGGTGAAAAACCCCACTGTGATAATAAAATTATATTCTGTGTAATTTTAGATGTCAGTCTGAAAACCTGCTGATTTGGGATTGTGTTCAAACATAAATCCAGGCCTAGTAGAGAGTGGCAATTTTGCTTAAAAATTCTGGCTTTACCGTTCCATGAATGCAGATTTAACTCTTACTACTATCTAGATAACACTAGAATTGTTGGTTTTGATCTTACTACACAAGATGCTAATCGACAACTAGATTCCTTGTAATTAACCCCTTACTAGATGGACTTTTATGGTTTTTAAAACCCAGACAGCTTTTTGTTTTGTATATCCATAGACACTTTTGCATTTTGTGGTTTAATTATGTTTTGAATAGAAAGGAATTTTAGCTTTCCTGGGCAAAGAGTTAAAACAGAGTTTGCACCTGAAAAAGGGAATTTAATGCTATGCCCATCAAGCAGCAGTAGGATTAAAATCCCCAAATGCCTGACAACTGTCTGTCTGACAATGCCTGACTGTATTCTGTTGCCCTCACTATCCTATTAGAAAACCTTTCCAGGGCTCAGTGAGCTCCTGAGAGTTATGCTTGTTTGCAGAATCTTTCCTTCTGCCCTTCCTTCTCTTTCCTTTTTATTATTAAATTACTTATTAATTACTCCCTGGATTCTAAGGCTATTAAATACAGCTCATCAGACTTTGACTATATGCCAGAAAAGCTTTTGGCTTCTTCAATTTGTCCAGCTTCAAATTGCTCCCATTGTCCAAACCTGCAGCTGGCTATTGATGTGGTGTGGGAAAGCCCTGATGGAGCAACCTCTCCTTGAGAGGTTGTGTTGAGAGCACAACGCAGGAACAGCAGGTGTCATGGAGACCTTTAGGCTGTTTCCACAAGCTGGAAGGGTTGTTTCTGCAGTTTGGGATCCCTCTGTGGGCTAGGTACCTGCTCGTGTTGCCCTCCAGCTTCTGCAACACTGTTTTATTGCAGTGTGCTACTGAAATTAGTCCTGCTGGCGGAACTTGTTGCCTGTGGGGCTTTCTTAAGGTTCCTGGGCACTACTGAGACCGCCGGCAGACACTTGTACTGAAAATCTCCTTGCAAATATTGGAGATCTCGTGATTGTTTCAGTTGTCTGCTTTACTTAAAAACCTCTGCTGTGTGTCAAAACTAAAGGAATCCTTTTTCTCCTCAACATGCTGATACTTCCCAGCAGTTGTGAGCAGGACATAAACCCATCAAAAGCCCTGAATTAGTTCTTAGCCAATGTCTATACAATAGCTCAATACAAATTATATTTAAACATTAGCATAAAGCAAAACTGTGCTATTTTCATTTTGACAAATTTGTGCATGCTGTGGAAACCGCAGGGTTTGTGGGAGGAGGAGAATGCCTTGGAGAAGAATCCAGCATTAACTAGCCATCGGTTACTGAGATGGTACACAAACCTCGGCGTCAGACTGGCTTTGTTTGTTGCTCCAGGAGTTCTGGGCTGCTGAATGTTTTTCTAAGGAACACTTTTCTCAGTTGCATGCTTGCCTAGAGGTGGTCTCCTCCACCACAAGCACCTTATTCTTGCCAGTCATCCCTTCAGGCTCAGCGTGCTGGTGCAAGGCGAAGCAAGAAAACGTATCCACAGACCACAGCATGCTGCATCTTATCAGCAGTGGCCAGCAAACAAGCTCAAATCAGCCCTAATTTGTAAAAAGCTTACCAAGCTAGGACTACACACCTCAGGAGACATGTTGCCTCTTTCTCACCAGCTGAAATGATGAGATACACCGGGGGCTGCTGTCCTGGATCGATTAAATGTGCTGATGCCCTGACACCCTTTGCAGACTTCAGACGTATTTAGTACTTAGGGCGTGCCTCCATACTGCTCTATTTATCCTGAGCCTCCTGGAAACCATATGTCTGTGATTCATGGGGCATTGAGCCTGGGCTGATCAGCTATGTTGACAGGCAGGGTATATTTTATTTGGCTTAATGCAACCTTAATATTGTCGTGCAGTTTCCAGAATACTTTGTGTGGATATGCCCGTGATCAGAGGAGCTTAAAGTGATGTGGAATTTGTCTCTGTGTGGTTCAGACTGCATGACCTTTAAAGTGACTGTGAAGCAATATCTCTTCCTTTTTCTTCTGTGCCCCAAAGGCCAATCCAGGACAAGGAGGTTTTGAAGGGACACAAGAAAAACAGAGCCAAAGTAAACACCAGCAAGGAAAGAGGAGAGGAGAGGAAGAAACAGAAATAGCAGTGGAAATCTGTCAGGTAGAGAAGGCCCTTTCTGACATACTCTATTTCTTATAACACTTAGCATACATTTAGTTAAACCAGTAAAAAAAGCCATTCTGACCCTGTGGAATGTTATGTTTGCATTTACAGTATATTCCTGCTGGGAAGATTATATTCAGCATTTGAACTATGGCAAACTGAAATTGTTTTGAAGGAACTGTGTATTTTAACAGAGGTGTTTTTTAAATTCTGGAACATCTTCCTACTTGTTCTCAACTAGGTTTATATATTTAAAAAAATAAAGGAAAAAGGCAGTGTGAGCATGCTGTGGGTGTGCTATAGAGTTGCCTAGATGTCTGAACCTCCCTATTTGGCTGGCTACTTTCTGAGAGCATGTTGAACACATGCTCTGGTGCTGTTTGAAGGCCCCGTGAGAGGAAGGAACTGATTGAAAGCTCTCAGTTATGCTGAAGTGGGTGGCCAAAGTGCTGGAATTGAACAGCTGCTATGAACCCGCTGAACTTTGTTGTTTATAAATTATTTTGCAAGCCAGCTGGAACAAGAACGGTGCCACAGTTTACAAAAGCTGTAGCTGAGGTTTTCAGGTTGAGCAGCAAGTGTGAAATATTATTAAGTGATTATCAGATTTTAAAGGCTTTTCTTAGTGGCTTAAAGAGAGATTCTTAGGTTAGAGAGGTTTTAACTGAAACACATTGCTGGCTTTTCTTTCCTCACAGTGTGTTTATCTAAGTTACATTTGGGTCTCCCATTAAGTCTTTGACAATATCCAAGAATTCTACTGTGATTGAGACTAGGACAAAATACCCATTAGATAAGAGGTTCGTTTGCTTCATGGGTAGAAGGTTGTACTGCTGTCCCTGACAAAGTATTCCTCAGAAAACTTTTCTTGTGTTCAGGGCTGACATCAAATGTGAGATTATTTATGTTTCAGATGGAATGAAGCTGCTTTATACATGAGCCCATTTCCCAAATCTTGCTGAAGCAACCCAGTGACTCTGTTGGTGGGACGAGGGCACAAGGACCACGCAACATGGCCAGGCTGTAACTGGCAGCCTCCTGCTGGCTTGGCTTGCTCTGTCTGTTATGGGCTTTTCCCTTGGTAGCAGAACAGTGTCCATAGGTGCCACTGTAACTGAACAAGTACAGGCTGGATGAGGAGATCAGGCTGTAGTTGGGAAACCTGGAGAAGTGAGATTTTACTGTCCCCAGCTATGGCCTCCCTTGGATCCATGAGACTGGGAATCTTTGAGCTTTCCAACTTTCTGCTATTAGAAGAAGGCGGATTTTTGCCTCTATTCTTAGTGAATTTCTCTTGATAAGTCCTAGGGCAAATGTGCTGTGAGAGTGACTCATGCATTTACCCTGTGAGCAATGTACCTCAAATGGCTCAATGTGTGGGATGCTCAGCATGCGCTGGCTGGGCTTATAACGGGAAATGTCACAGGAGAGAGGCTGTAACCCACAAATCTCTGCTGTTTCTGTGCTTTGTACTTGGACCTGTTGGTGTGCTGACACACACATGTACATGTGCTGACACACGCCCCTGTAGTTAAGGTGCATTGCAGCTTAAGCTCTTTCTGGAAGGTTGCTAGTGAAGGCAGGGAGAATTGAAAGTCTCTTAGATATTGGTCAGGTATAAAGCATGGATTGACAACTGGAACAGATATTAGGAACAAAAATAATACAGTAAACTTGCATAATTGTTGTAGGAGCACCTTTCTGTTTTGTTGACCTAGGTGGAAACCTTATGTGCTTGTTAATGTGAAGCAGGTGGGTACCACTGGAAAGCAGCAATAAAGAAGGTTTTCTGGTCAATTGTTTTATAATGCTGAACAGGCAGTTTCCTGATGTGACTGTATATCTCATTTGTTGGCATTATGTACAGGGAATTAAATATAACTTGCCTTGCCTTGTGCTGACCACTTGAAATGCAGTCTCAAAATATGATGCAGTTGCTTGTATTAATGGTATTTGTACTTTGTGTGTGTGAAAACTTCAATATGATCTTATTGCAGCTTCAATATATTAACAGCCTATGAAAGGGTTGCTAAGATATTATAGCTACTTTTCAGACTTGAGTTTCTACTTTCCTCTGAAAACTCAAATTTGTGTGCAGGGTTTTCTGTTATGCATGAGGTGCTAAGGAGAAGATGGGAACCTTAAACCCAGAACTGTTAAAACCAATGAAGCCTGGGTTTCCGAGAACATATGCTGATTGACCCATATGTTCTGACTGCTACTTTGTCCCCTCACTTGGGGGCCTAGAAAACAGGGTGTGTGTGTGTATGTGTCTACTTTCTAGCTTCTTTGGCTATGTCTGTTTTCCCCAGATGGGTGTAATTTTCAAGTGTTCAGTGCTGCGGAGCTCATTCTGCAGACTTCTGCTCCATCGGGGCACTCAGTAGGTCTCCCTTGCACGTACTATACTCTGCTGCTTATTTTCACAAAATCTGCGGGAACTTACTAGCTTTGAGACTCTGGGTCCTTTGTTAAATGTGTCTGAATGTAGTCAGCAGGTTCAAAAATTGCTGGGAGTGTGGGTGGGCATGTGTGTCCATGTGCGCCCACAGGTAATGAACACATACGCTTTGCATGTGGAGGAGCACGTGTACCAAGTACTGCATATGAGTTTAGGTTTTTTTTCACTCTCTACAGGTGATGAAATTCCACCAGGTCTGAAAATTAAATCCCACTTTAAGAAATAATTGATTTGCCTTTTTTTCCCCCCCAGGCATGTTATTTGTTTATTTATTTTGCTTCTGTCTAATCCATCACTATAAGTGGTATAAGAGAAATGCTGACACACTCTTGCCTCTACTATCACCAGTGGGTGCTACTCTAAAAGTATCTAATGATTTTAATGAATTTTGTGGCTGAAAGTTGGACACTGAAGCTTATTTAAAAGCATTCAACAGTGAAAAAAGGATAGGCCTTTATTGATATCTAGTCAAAAGTGAAGACTTAGCTGTAATTATTTACAAATCAATTAATGGACCTTTCCTCTAACACCCTATCAGTCAAAGACTGGCTAAGAGCAGAGGAGAGCATTGATAAGAATACACCATGAAACAAAATCAATTAGTTTTTGTCATTCTGACAGGAGTGAGCTCTACACGTGGATTAACCCAGAATGCAACAGGAAAATGTCCACAGGCTGGAAGATAACCTAATTTTGTAAAATCAAGGTTGTCATAAGAATCTTTCATAATTGATGGTGAGATTAGAATTTATCTAGCAGCCTGGTGGTAAAAATCAAAACAGCTTCTGGTGCAGCATTGCAAACACTTTAAAGCTAGGTTGGCTTCCTCAGATCTGGAATCTGTCCTCAAAGTCAGCTAATTTAAAGAAAGTATATACAGGGCATGGGCTTTGAGATCATACTTTTATGAATGAGGTCATATGTTTATGATTGTAGTTGGCAGTTACATTATGCAGTCCTTCGGAAGTATTGATGCATGTGTATTTCTGATGCTGTAGGACAGCTGCCAATATTTTTTCTATTACCTTTTTGAAAGTTTTTTTTAATTAATATGTTATTGTATACAAAATCTTTTGTTCATATTTTTTGTCTGACTATGAAGCTGTGATGGTATTTCGATCATAAGCCTGGCTCTAGTATGATTCTGCAAAACAGCACCAAAAATCCCCTTAATATTTTCTCAAAATGGTCTGTGAAAAAACTCTGAGACATTTTTGTAATTATCAGTAGAGCACTAAGATACTATTGGGGTGATTTAATTAAATAACAAACTTTATTAGTTTTAGCAAATTTTAATTCTTTGTGTGATCACACAATGGGAAATTCTCAAGAAATTTTCAGTCTTGTATCTAGATCTCTTCGCACTCAGCTCAGTAACAGCAGCGCTCTGATTTCTGCCCCCAGCTGGGCAGTACATATTTCACAGCCTTACGATTAGCATAACTTTATTCCACTCAAGCATTCCTCATCAGTGTGCACCAGCTTCCTCTCCCCACAGTGGGCCTTCCCCAAGCTGCTTTTGGGAAATCCTAGTGAAAGACACCTCTATGCACATGCTGCTGCTTCTCTCCGTCCCTTCAACATGTTTGTTGTTCCTAGCTGTAATGTGCTTTTCTGCATTTCTGCAGGTTATTTTGAAATCATCCAAGCAGTGTAGCAGTAGCACTTCTTGTTTGTTCAATTCAATTTTCAGCCTAAGATAATTATAAAGATTGCACCTCCTCTGAGATTTAATGCAACAACTCTTCCTCACCAGACAGTGCATATAGGCCCTGGTGAATACAAGGGCAGGAATACCTGAGAATCATGTAAATAAGCAGCAGGCCAAGCCTTAAAGCAAAACCCAAACGAAATATATTAATCAAAATGGGGGATTATCAGTAATGTTTTGTGACCAAGACCAAAGGTCAGCACAGTAACCTTTCAGTAATGCATCGTGCAGTCATGCAAAAGACCTGGTTTCTGTTCCCAGGCTTGGTCTGAACAAACTTGTGTGGTTTGTTTAATCTCTACAGGGAGAAACCTTTGCATTGTTCATTGATTTCAGGGGTGACCGTACGGATGGAAGTATGTGCCCTTTTGGTCCTGAAATGGGACAACGATTCTTGAGGGAACAAGTGTTTAGGGACTTGCAAGTGCTAGAAATATGCAATGAATTTTAGAAAGAAAGATATGGAGCTCTAGCTTTTAAAACAGTTTAACGTTGTAAACCCTTGAGAACGTAAAAGTGGGTGTAGTGAGTCTGACAACTCCATGCTGAACATACAGGATTCCCAAAGAAACCTGCAGTGCTCAAAGGTGCTCTGTACCAATAGAGATGCTTAAGTTTTCAAGCTACTAAAAAGAAAGGGATTTTCAGTTAAAAAAAATAAATGTACTAAAAGAAGAAAAGTTAGGGAAGCTGTTGTTGCCCTGGTAACCATAACTGATATTAATTAACATGGCAGTTGCTTTTAGCTGCTGACTTCCTAATGTTTCCCTCTCCTTATTATTTGCAGTAGTAATTTAAAAAATCTATAATCTTTGTTTCTTCTTTATTTCGTATTTATATATCTTTGATGGTTTTGTCCCCAGCCTGTGTTGTTCAAAGACAGTCTTTTTCCCTTCTTTTCCACACATGTTCATCTCTCCTCAAGCGGGGCAGAGTGAAAGGGGCAGAGGAGGAATCACTGAACTGAAGTCAACATCCTAACATCTTCCCTGGAAGAAATTCTTGCTAAGAAATAATAAATAATTGTCTTGTCTGCAAGAACAGAACTCCTCATTTAAACTTATTATACTTCTTATATATCAGAATCACACAACGATGCAGACAAGTAGTAACATGAGAAAAACAACTGTTGTTTCCAGCTCGTTTGACACAAACGATTTTTTTCAACATCAAAAGAACTCTACGTATGGTTTCTGACATGTCATAACCTTGACATTGGTTCAGAAGCACAGTAACCTTAGTTGGGATTGTGAGATGCTTTTCGTTCTTTCTCCTTAAGATTTGCCTCATGGTCATGACATATCCATTTTAAAGCTTTTTACAATATGTTTCCTGGGCAAGCACCAATTGTCTTACGGGAAAATTTGACTTTGGGTGAAAAGAAGGTGAATAGAGGAAAAGGAGATGAAAGTACAAAATTAGCTTCAAATCACTGCCTGCCACCGTCTTGAACTATTTTTTTTTCACTTACCTTTGGAAAAGGAACATTAGGAAATAGCACAGCAGCAGTAATCTGCAGTGACTATCTTGTATAGTAGAATTTTCCTTGGAGGTATACACGTTCTAGGTGATTTACTTCTTGCATCCTAAAAACATGTTATTCTTCAAATGCGTAATTCTCTTTTGCCTGTTGCTTCATGGTAAATATTGTGGAAAAAACCCCCTTGTGCCTATGTAAAAAAAGTTCTTTTGAAGTATGTTTTCAATTCTTTCTACTTATATACTGCTCCTCTGTTTTCTGTGATTTCTGAAACACAAATTATGGGAAAGATGCTCTTACTGGCTATTTAGATGTTAGATATAGCTGTTATTTCTTTCCCAGGAAAGGAAGGTCAGATTATCTAGCACCCTGTCCACTTGCATCTTGAAAACCTCCAGCAGTGTGGACTCTGCCATGTCCCTGGAGAAGTTGTGCCAGTGAATGATTCTTCTTGCTGTAAAAAGCTAATTTCTTACATCTAGGAGCAGTATACTGGTAGCTGACGTTGAAATTTTGTTTTGAGAAGAGGGGATTGAGAGAGCTTTGTGTGTGTAAGAGAATTCCAGTGGAAGTAGTAGATAAATGTGTTTGAGCAAAGTTTTATTAAGAGGGTTTTTTTTTTGTTGTTGTTTTTGTTTTGTTTTGTTTTGTCCCAAAACAAAAGATCTGAAGATCAATTCTAAACCTACCTTTGTTGTTTCAGAAATTGTTGGACTGAGAAGGTTTTGTCTTGGTTTCATTCAATGTGAAATTAGTGATATTAATCCTTAAGCTTTCAACCCCCAGAGTAATACACAGTTGGACATCAAAAATATGTGTATATGGGGCATGTTTTGATTTACCTTAAATCTGTATCCTTCTCGTGCATCAAGCTAAGCAGTGTAATGATATCACAGCACATCATGACAACATCAAACCCAGATGACCAGATGGTTCTCTGTGACTCAAAGAAGTACAGTTGGCATCTGCAAGAGAACAGTCTTCTTTTGTAATCATTATTTTCCCTGGCATTTCACCCAAATTGCTAAGAGAGTGTAAAACTTCCAAACAAACGCTAAAAAGCTTCTCTGCCAATAACCATATTATTCCATATTTGAGCACCTAATTAAAATATTTGGGTATCCAAATTTGCAGATGAAGTCAGCATTTGGGGGGATTGGACAAGATGATCTCCAGAGGTCCCTTTCAACTCCAGCAATTCTGTGACTTTTTAATTTCTGTTTATTTCTGATGCAAAAGATACAGAAAGTCTGGATACTGGGAACCCAGACACTGTTATTGATCACTTTAATTTGCCATTCATGCAGCAGGCCACCTTTTGACAGACTTCCAGTTTTGTAGATTTAGGTCTGTGCTTTCTCAAACTCCTTGGTTTGTCAAGAACATTTAAGTGCTTTTGTAACTAGTGGTAATTCACATTGCACTCTCTGGAGATCCAGCATCTTTAACAACCCAGGGAAGAAATATCACTGGCAGCAGGTCAGAAAATTGAAATAGAAACTTGCAACTTAAATACAAGACAAGTGCAGACAGGTATTGGGTGATGGTAACTCTTTATCTTTTTTAGTAAATGAAGTGAGGAGGAAAAATGCTAACTATTATACAGCTTAAAAATAAAAGTGACTCACATGATAATGCATAGCTAGTGTTTTATGAAATCTTTTTGAAATTGTATTATGTTTAACATCTCAATATTCACTTAAAAGCAGCGTCTAGTGTAAGGATAACTTCAACACAAATGGAACCCACTTTCTTTTCCCTGTCAAAAAGTTCTCTAATCGTGTGTGCATTCTCTACAATGTTGCTCTTAGTGATATTTCTTTACCTGAAATCCATTTGGACAATGTTAGCTCTAGATCTTAGCTTCATCTTGACTGCTCAGCTCTGCTCAGTGAGAGATCCTAATATAGATGTGGGAGATGGGAACGGAGCACAAGTTCCTGAAAAAAAGGACAAAAGTACTGTGTGAGGAGAAACAAAAAGAGCAGAAACTGAAGACAAAGTATAAAGTAACCAGGGAGCATGGAGAAGTGAAGGAATAAAGGAAAGGTCAAAAATTAAAAGTTCTGGTAAAGTATACCATAGGTTACCTGTCATTTGGAGTCAGAGGAATGCTTCAGTTGCTTATAGATGGACTGGTAGGTAATTTTATGAACTTTGATAACTCAAGAAGTGGAATTGAATGAAGAAACTTAAAACAGATGTTACAAGCCTAAAACAGCTTAAGGATTACAGATGCTCAAACTTGCTGAGATTTGTATAAACTTCACAAAGTTTGTATAGAAATCATAGTTGTCAATATTACAGGTTTGTTTATTATTGGCTCAAACTTTAGGAGGTAACCTCATCAAGCAAGGGCGGTGTGCTCTTAGTGGTGCTCATCATAGCCTTGCAAGGGGGAAAAGGAGGCTGGCAGACCTCTGTGTGGTAAGTGCAGTGGTGGTATTTGTTATGTAGGATAATTCCATTTTGTTGCACTGTCAAAATATAAAAAGGCAAATGTGACAAAATTTACCTACAAGTGCGCAGTGTGTTTTCACCCCACGGGACAGATGAGAACAGGTGGAAGGATATGAATGTTAAAATTACAGGAGGAGAGGAGCCAGCTCAGCGCTAGTGCCCATAACTGTGGCTGTGGCTATAAAAACAAATTATTGTGGGGTGAGTTCATTATAAATTCAGTGTTGGTTACTGCCTCAGCACATGTTTTTGACCTATGGTTAATCTGAAGTAGTGCAAGGTGGTTCCCATGCACCAGAAGTGCCTATCAGGGCAATTCCCAAGAGCACCTGCTGGCCTGTGAATTCATGAGCTCCTCTGCTTTGTGCACGTGCCCTTACCATGGCAGAGAGAAAAATCAGCCTGGCATTTGAATATTGTGCATGAATTGAATGGGCAGATATGTTTCAAATTATGTTTTACAACATAACTCTGCTGTGACTGCACCATTTTATTTTTTAAAATTATGAATCAACACTATGCAAAATGCAAAATAGGCAATAAGGCTGGTTGGCGTATATTTGGCTGTCAAAAACTGGTTAAGCTAGCTTTGGTCTAGCTCTTATTTTGTGCCCAGAAGTAACTTTGTAGACGTAAATTAAGGCATGCAAATACCTGTTTGATCTGAGACTGCAGTAGGCAATTAGGTACCTTCTCTGGAAAAAACAGTCTGTAACTATTTCCTTGAGGAGAGGAATGAAAGAAGAGAGGGGTTTAGAAAGTAAGCAGTTACTGTTCTATGTTATACTAAGGCGCCATGCCAGTGCAAGCCATTTTAGGCTCAATCCCTGCATTCAGAAAATTGATTCACATTGTAAACTGGACCTGCACAAGGGTCATGATCACAAGATCTCTTGTTTTATCCCTGGACAAGTAGATCATGTTGCCTCATGACTTTCAGAGTTTTTTGTCCTTTCTGACAGTTTACCTAGGGATTCCTAGGGACGAATAAAGATACCACTGGTAGTGTGATCTTGTTACCTAAAGCGAATTGAAAGGTCTTAAATGCAATCATTGTAAGTTTTTGACAAATGTTATTATTTAAATATAAAGGCACGAAGGAATAAATTTTCAAAGCATTGCCTGGAGGATTGGCTATATTTCTTTCTTTGTAGTGAGAAGACTAGTACATTTTAGACTTTGTCCTGTATTTGAAAGAGCTCAGTAGATGAGATCTGAGGGCCTTTGAGTTTAGAAAACTTTGTTTTGGGAGGTCCAGGTTGAACTTTAAAAGCTGCGTATAGCCCTCAAAGCCTGGCCTGCATATTCAGTTTCCCTGTCATTTCAAGGTGAGAAGAACATTTTTTTGCTTGCAGGCTTTTCATTAATGTTGAAGAGAAATCACGAGAACAATCAGCTCTCATGATGGTTTGAATTTCTTTTGGTAACAATTCATGTAAATAGGTGTGCATATGCAAGCTAGACATAGCTTTAGGGCTGCTGTTAAATTGTCAGTGTATATGCCAGTTGCATTAAAATTGGACAGCTCTGACTTATGTGCAGCACTGTTAGTTGCAGGAGTCGCATTTAGAAATGCTAATTTTTCTGGAGGTAAGGGCTGGATGCCAAGTGGGCTGACTGTGAGTTTGGATTTGGGATGGGGGGAGTTGTGGAAGTCACAGAAAGCCAAAACAATTTCTTACAAACTGTTTTCAGCTCAGAATTGCTCTTAGATTAATATGCAAACAACTAAGCAATGTTTTTTAGCAGCTGTGTTAGCCATTCTCTTTGAAGCAGGTGTGCCATGCAAGTCCGTCAGATATAGAATCGCAGACTGGATTGGTTTGGAAGGGACCTTAAAGATCATCTAGTCCCAACTCTCCTTTCTTAGCAGGGACACCTTTCACTAGACCAGGTTGTTCAAAGTCCCTTCCAATCTGTCCTCGAACACTTCCAGGGATGGGGCATCCACAGCTTCTCTGGGCAACTTCTTCCTGTGCCTCACCACTCTCTGAGTAAAGTTCTTCCTAATACCTAATCTAAACCTACGCTATGCATCAGTGAGCTCTCTTGGTGTGCCCTTGACTGGTTAGGAGGGATACTTGCAACTGCCTCTTTTCATTTGGTTTAAAGCAGAGCTACTGTAGTGCATGTCCTCTTTATTTGAGAAGACAGAAATACAGAACAAGCTGAGCTGCAGCTGAATACAGGGGACCACAGTAAAGTAGAGAATATTTCTGCACCCAGCACACCAAGTGCAAGAGCTACTTGCAAATTGTTAAATGGATCGAGGGCTTCCCAGGCGAACGCAGTGCACAGAGAGCAAGAAGAAGGTGCTATTGGAATGAGGCAGTGAAAAACAATGTTGATTGCACAAAATACATGTGTTTCAGCACAGGGTCATTTATCCCTGTTTACCATGGTGATCTTTACAATAAAGGTGTAAATTTCATAGAACTTTAAGAAAATTTCCTGCTCACATTTATGCATTTCAACTATTTTTAAGGTGGTGTGTGTGGAATTACGTGGGCCAGTAAGAAGCACCTAAAACCTAATCTGAGGATGGGAAACAGACCCAATAGAGCAGTCTGGGAGGGAAGTGGAGAGTCAGTATTGTTCTTTGACAGTTCTTAAAGGTGTGGATAGGAGGATTTTAAGAAAATATGAATTAAAAAAGGTGCTTTAACAGTGCTTTCAAATGCATAAGGTCTTTGTACTTACCTGCTGAAAATCTGTGGTACAGAGAATCAGGGTAAAAGAGGTGTTGAAATCCTTGGGAATAAACAAATAAAAGACTGTCTAGGTGAATGTAGTCCTGTGTTTAAATCAGAGGTTGTTTATTGCGAGGTTGTATCCTCAAAGCAGCTGTTCACAATAGCTTGTTGTACCAGTTCTACAAGATTTTCTGAAAGAAAAATCAAGATATGAAGCTTGCTGTTTACTTGCCAAGGTTTGTTTCACACAAGAGTCCTGCATCTTTGCACCCTGTTCTGGGTGCCCTTTTGCTTTGAGAAGTTCTCTTTTTCTCTCCTTATCAGGAATAAATCCCATTCAAGTCCAAAATAAAGGCGAAAAATATCTTTCTTTCATTTTTCTTTTCCTTTCAGATGCTGGGAGTTAGGGGGAAGGGAAAAATGCTAGAAATTCAGAGATGTTAAGAGCAGGCTTTAGAGCACGTTTAGCTATAATCGTTCTTACACACTCGTGCATCTCTATCCTTTTATTAGCAGCCCTCCATGAAACATGGAGATTAGCACTAGTCATGTGGAAGTCTTTAAAAATTCAAGCAGTGACAATAGGAAGTGTCAGACAGTAATGGAATAAGTATGACAAAATTACAAAGACAGCAGCTATTCATTAATAAATTAGAACCTCATAGGGTTTTTTAAAACTGAAGGTGTCTAACTTGGAAATGATATTCTTCTGGATGAAACTTTATAATTTCCCTTTCACCCTGTTTGGTGGGAAAAAAGTAATCCCTTTTTAATCACAGACCAAATCATGTGTCAACACTCCCCACTGCACATTCAGAAGTAAATTTAGTATGAAGGACTGGAGGCACAGCCACCTCCAAGGGACAGGTGGGGACCTGTGATGAGTAACCCTGGACGTGGAGCTGTGAAGATGGGGTGAGGAAAAGGGCGTAGAGTAAGCCTGGCTCACAGCGCCTTTCTCACGCTCTCTGCTTACCGAAAACAGTAGTGTCACACTTGGGGTAGCCAAAACATGATGTAAGAAAGGATGTGTCACAGCTGGGTAATTTTGGTGGTGTTACCAGGAGGTTTGGGGTGGTGTTCCCTTCATGCTCAGCCCAGCACCTCAGTGCACACGGCTCTGCATGGGATTCCCTGGCACGGGGCTGTGACTCAGGGTTTGGCAGGGGACAGCCCCGCCTCCCCCTCCTTCTCAGGCCACTGCACACAGAACACCACCCAGATCTCTGAGTTCATGTTTTCCATTTAAAAGCATTCAGGGCCACCCAGTGCTTTGAGAGAGCAGCTGTAGTGGTGGGTCTCATGTTGGCCATAGTGGAGCGTGTTCTCAGTTACCACATTAAATATGGGTGGCCACGCGTCTCTCGGGAAAGTGCTTCCTCGCTATCTGGAGGTGGCACCTATTGTCTGCCCTTCCAGCTTTGCTGCTTGAAATGCTTTTCTTTTGCTTCCTCTGTCTGCAGATTTGCGTGTGTTCAATGGTCTTGAAAAACCTCCCATGGGAGAAAACCCTTTGAATCTGCTGCTCTGGTATAGAGGGACCAGTTTAATGAGAAACACTTCTCTTTAAAAAGATTTTATTAAATAAGGTCCCTTGTTCCTTTCTCCATTCCCTGCCCCTTTTGCTCCCTCCTCTTTCCCAGCTGAGGACTATAGGTGACTCTTGGATGTAATATATATTTTCTGATCAGCCCTCTGAAGGCTAAGTCCCCTGTTCTTCCATACAAGGATGCCATTTCTTATTAATTTTTTTTTTTTTATGAACTGAGCTTATTAACCTGCCTTTCACTTTGTGTAAACTGTAATTAAAATGTATGAAGAATTTGACTTGCGGTGTGCCCTTCTAGGTCTGTTGTGGGGTCTGCTTTAGCAGCATGTATCAAGAACACTGAAACATTGATTTTTATTTTTTTAAAGAAAGACTCAGGTCATTTCACAGGGGGCAATCAGAGCCTTTGAGTGAGGAACCGAGGAATGCCTTCTACTCTGGGAAAGATTTGTGCTGCCATGGCAGCTACCTCTGGTAGGAAATGCAGAGAATAAGCTCAGATCACAGTCAGCTCTAGCACAGTCCTCACATTCCTCGTCTACAAATAGCTATTTTATGGTTTAAATTTTCTTCTCCTCCTTTATGGGAAAATTGGTGAAGAAGGTAGAGAGAAGTGATATCCTTTGTGACCCTAATTGAAACATTACTAGGGCAAAGTGAAAGTTGTTCTGTGTAACCCATGAAGGCAAATGTGGTGGGAGCCCAGGTAGGCTGCTGGATTTTAGAAATCTGAGGTAGCCAACTTGTAAATGGTAATTTGCCAGCAGTGTTTGCAGGGGGCTTTACTTGTGTGGTGTGTTTGGTTTTTTGGTTTGGGTTTTTTGTGTGTTTGTTTTGTTGTTCTTTTGTTTGTTTGCTGTTATTTTGCAGATGTTTTCCTAATTTATTTTTAAATTTCAGGCTATCTTTCTGTTATGCTATGATCAGCTATGACTCAGCTTTTGTTTTCTTAGTACTAACTTTCTAGCCATTTTCTGTGAAGGAAGTACTGAAAGCAGAATCTGTATGTATTAAATTGCTGAATCCTCCTCCAAAGCAAATAAGGGGCTGAGAGAATTATTTTAAACACCACAATTTTTAAGCTAGCTTGATTGTTGATAGCTGTGTCTGTGATACAGACAGATCAAAAGACTACAATTTTCACTCTTTTAATTTAGTTATTCAGAGGTGTAGTTGGGTTTTTTCCCCCTCTTTTTTTGTTGATCTATCTGATTATCTCTGCTTCTTCCTCTTTACACTGCATTGCCCAGAGCCTGCTTTTTGCAGCCCAGAATTGCTATACTGAAAGGTCAGGCTTGGTGTATTTGCCATTGTAATCTCCCTATTGCCCTACTTTTAATCTCCCCATCGCTGAGGTTTTAAAAGCAAGAATGATGTTTTGTTGATGAGAGAGTGGAAAAGGAGACAAATATGATATATATAGCCTTCAGTGTGGCCTGTCCAGAGATGCAAAGTGCTGATTCGTTCACTTTTAGGGGTCAGAGTTAGAGGAGGGCTGGGTGGGTGCTGATTTCTTGTCAACGTCCTTTGGTCTTTGCTCCATTCTGTGGCTGAGGGTATCGTGGGGCATGCAAAGCTTAAAGGGAGAAGATATCTGCCTTTTCTGTAGCAGGCTGAACATGGCCTTTCCTGATGCCCGTGTCTGCCCAGATGCAGCCAAACCAAGTCTGGTGAGCGGCTCTGGACCAGCCTGTCGTTTCAGTCGGGTTGTGTCTTTGCACTCAAACAGCTCCTGGTATGTGCCTTAATTAATTAAATAGTATAATGTGGGCAAGGGAACCTCCTCCTCTTTCCTTGGATAGTGGCTTGCTCAGCTGATTTCTCATTCAAAAGCCCCAGTAAGGCTGTTTCTTTTGATGCTATTCTCTCTCTTTCCCTTGTGCAGGGTAAGCCAGCTTCATTATACAGGCAGCGTAGCCAGGCAGTTTCTTAGCTGTGGGTAAATAGCGGGACCTTTGAGCTGAGCCCTTCCAGATGACCTAGGATGAATTGGGCTGCATTCCTAGCGAGGGCACCCATTTTCCTAAACAGAAGAAAAGCCGCCTCTTAAGCACTCCCACTTATAACTTGGGGGCAGATGTTTTGCAGTGTTGGTTTTTGCTGTGCTGAAAATATAGCATAAGGTTAGCAAAATATTTAAACTGTAGCATAGTCACAGGCTGAGTGCACAGGGTTTACTTAAGGGAGGAGAGTGCTATTTATGGAAGGCATGTGGTTTACTTCCTCCCCCCGAAGTGGGAATGTTTCTTTGGGGTTTGGCATGCTCTTCCATATAGTATGTGAAAGAAAGAGACCGAGGGTTTTGGGAACTTTTGATATATTCATGTCCACTTTCTCATGCAAGGTGTGAGAATTTTCTGATTGTTTTGTGCATTCATATTTTACCTACTAGGTTTTCAGCAGTATTTTTAATCTTTTACAGTCAAACTGCAATTTTCTCCCCTTTATAATAGTGGTACTCTGATAATCTGAATTAAGTGCAAATTATGGGAGCCGATTAGGAGCAAAATGAGAAAAAGACATTACAGCTCTCGCAAATGCTTCATTACACTAAACTGCCAATTTTAAAATTCACTTCACTGAGTTTAAAGTGAAATGTTTAAAGGAAATGTGGATAGCTGGAAAGGTTGCCACGCTGCTTAAAAAAAGATTATATGATGATATGAGATACTTGGTTGTCATTGTGTCAATTATGGCTCGTCAGGCAACATTAGTCTTTGATGTCTGGCATTTGTGGAAGACAGTTATATGAGAGAGCTAAAAAGCCCTGAAAAGTATGTTTGTTACTTGGCAGGGTTGAGTAAGATATTCAGCTCTGGAAAAAGGTCTTCATAGTCCAATATTATCAAGGCAGGAAAATATATTTATGGCTTGAGAAAATGGATCAGTTCATTGCCTGGTTCTTGGGAATGATTGATCCAGCAGTGGCCAGCCCAAACATGGGACTTTGAGAATAGAAACTTGATGTGTGCAGTGTGCAGTATTGCGGGCTCTTGCACAGAGTGCTGCATACCTGAATTTAGGAATTTATGTCTCCAAGGGATGTCTCAAGCCTCTTGGCAGGAGTGATGCAGGAAGGCGGTGGAGCTGAGGGATGTCCTGTGAGTTTTCTACCCTTTCGTGAGTTTAGGAAATATTTAGCTATCAAGTGCTACACCCATGCTGGAGGTTTGAAACCCTTAGATTTTTGTTCAAACCATTAAGCTCTTTCATCTAATGAAAATCACTTTCTTTTAAAATGGAAAACATTAAACCAAACAATAGCTATTTTTTTTCCTAATGACTTTTTTGATCCAAGAGCTTTCAGAGTGCTTAGCCTTGCAACTTCAGATTTATTTTTTTTTTAAATTGCTTTACAAAATCACAGGATGTTTCTGTGGTGAACATACATCTGTGCTGGCTTTCGCTGAGCTTTGGAAATAGGTCAGGAATTAAAGCTCCGGCTTTGTGGTTCTGAGGAAAGCCCTTAAGAAACTCTCTCAGACATAAGAGGGTAAAGAGGGGTCACTGGAAATACTGTTTGACCATATATAGATGGCATGGTCTCTCCTGTCTGCAAGCATGTACGACTATATACAGCCACATATATGTATGAGCTGCTGAAACTGGTGCTCTCCAATGCTTGCTTAGGAAAGCTCCAATGATTGCTGCAGGAAAAAAACCGAGGTAGTCAAGGGAAAACATTAAGAGAAATGTCTGCCTTCACGTGACAGTGGTGGCTCCTCCTTACGTGCCTTAAGCTTAGCTGTATGTCCTAAGCTTAGTCTATTGTTTCATGTACCCCTGTGCAAAAACCAGCCCTATGGGCGGCGTGCACTCCGTGTGTGGTGTCATTGCCATGGAAACTGGCACCAAACCTCATTCACACATCGAGCCTGGCTGGCGATGGATGGAGGTCAGGCCACTGACGAGCTACTGACGGATGGACGGGCTCTGGCATCTGCACTCTGCTGCCCCGGGGTCTTTTGCAAGCCCTCCTAAGAGGGAGGTAGTGGGAAGAAGGATGGTGTCTCGCAGAAGGGAAGAGGAAAAAAATCATGCAGGAAGCAAAAATGGCCAATGAAGTGTGAAAAATCAACCATTTTGTCCTGCTCTCAGATAGTACTGTCTTGCTGTAGTTTGTTAATTTTGGGGTTTATTTTGATTTCAGAGTAGCAGTGCAAATGAATAACTGCTGCAACATTAGTGGGAGGTGCTTGAGTCATTTCTTATTCCCTCACCCTGGGTCTCAGCAGGGCGGCACGGAGGAACTCTGGGTGAGTGAGGCGTGCACTGAATGAGCAGCGTGTGAAGCACAGAGGTGGAGAACTTGGCACAGGGATTAAACCTGGACATGATTTCTGTAGGGTTTCGTGTAACATTAAAGAAAAAAAAAAAGAGTTCAAAGACTTAGGTTAAAAAAAAAAACAAAGCTAAAGTGAACTGAAATAAAACAAAATCCAACCTTTGGGGTAAAAGGAATTCCCCTATATTTGTCTTTCCCTACCTGCTAGGAATGTTGTGGCAGGATTACCAAATGTGAGGCTTTTTCTTTTCAACATTACAGAAGGGGAAAAAAAATGGGATGGGAGGAGAGGTGTTTTGTTGTTTTTTGTTTTTTGTTTTTTTGTTGAAGACATTTTTCCTTTCCTTTGGCATTAGCAACTTCCATCTCTCTCTAAGTCCACTATTTGTTAGACCTGCAGGTGGCCTTTAAACAACCTCATCACAGCTTTTTGCCATCCTAAAACATTACTTTGCAGGCATGCTGTGTAGGCTGCTTGCCTTCACAATGTGCACAGTTTTTCATGGCTTCTGTGCTCAGGTTAGGGAGAGCAGGTACTGCTTTCTGACCCCTCGTCCTCCCCTCTTCCCCTTCCCAGTGTCTCTGTGTGTGCTGAGGATGCAGCACAGCTAGGAGAGCCCCCCAGCCCCTTAATTCTGCAGATGAAGGAGGCAAATCACATTTTCAGCTGCTGTAAAGAGGTCTGATTTCTTTGTTGTGGACACTGCTGAGTGTGTTTTACCGGCAGAAGGTTAGAGCATGGCTAAAGGGTTAGAAACCTGAGCATGATGCACACCTTGTGCAGCTTTAAAGGTTCTTCTCCCTCTCTGTGGCTCCTGCTCTTTTTCCTGAGGTTGCTAATCAAGCCAAACTAGCTGGTATAAGTAAGGTGAACATATTAACAAAACCTTTGCTATCCATTTGTTTCTACTCCTGCTTTCTAAGCAACCTGTGAGGCCTGTGGGCAACATGCCATTCTGTCAAAATATTTTAAGCATTAAGCCATTTCTTTGGGAGTTGGTATTTATCTGAAAATATATGCACTCAATCTCTAAGTGCAGTAAATTTATTTTTATCTTTTATTACATAAAAATACTTTCAAATCTGAGAACCTGCCTTGCATAAATGTGCAATAACACACTTAGACTTGGCCCCTGAGGGGGGCTGGCTGTAGTCAGGTGGTTGTTTAACGACTTGTCAAGGGGAAATTGAGTGCCAGTGCAAGGTGAAGCCTTGAGCTCGCTGGGGAGCTGCACTGTGGCTGCTGCTGCTGCTTACCTCTTGTGTTTCCTGCAGCAACTCTGCTCCATGCCTCTTCCTGCAGGGAACACGGCAAGGACACAGTACATGGAGGCAGAAAGGGGAGAAGCAAAGCTTGTGCTGCTAATGCTGTTCCTTGGCAAAGCAATCTGGTGTTTTCAGGAGTCTTTGTGTTTGGTCAGTTTGAAGTCAGGTAGATGTGTTTGTGCTCACAGACTGGTATCCTTTGGTGGCTTCATTTCAGATCCTGCATTTCTTGAAGAAACCAGATGCTTGTAACTCCTTTTTCTCAGCATCCTCTGATGCTGCTCACAGGGGTGCACCACATGCACATCTTGAGCTGTGGTCTCTTTGCTATACCCCTTTGTATCTCCTCTGCTTGCCCTCAGTTGTGTCACTAATGACAATGTGAGGGTGATGACAGTTCTGCAGCCTTCCTGATTGTGCATGTGTGCCAAAGGCTACCACAATTGTCCATCCCCTATGATCCCAGGCATCAGGAAGATGCAATCATTGAGCTGCAATACTGTGTGGGTCCAGCTCCAGCATATTCAAGCTGTGTGTGGCTTATTGTCATATATGTGTGTAATTGCTAACTAGGTCTTCATGTGGTGGTGCCCTGAAAATGGGTTGCTGTCATTTTCTCTTTGATTGGTTTTCTCTCTAATTTAAAAGAAGTCTTCCCTTGAGGGAAGTTTTTCTTCATTTATTTTGTTAGTGGATACTTTTTTTGAATTATAAACTTACTTCTCTGTATAGAGCCTAGAAAAAGGAAGTGGACTGACAAAAAATTAAATATTCCTGCAAAACATGAGTCTGACACTGTTCAAGTTAAAAAAAAAAAAAAGAAGTAAAAAAGAAAATCTGAAAGTCAACTTTGTTTCTGGTCTTTTCTTGCAGCTTTTAAAATGTTTCTGCCAAGAGAAATGACCGCAGTAATGTATGACACTATGGAAAAAACAGCTGAATCTTTTTATATGTTGATGTTGTTATAATATCTAGTCCCCTCTTTTGAAAACATAAGTCAGGGAAATGTGTGCATGGAAGTTCAGAAATAAACACCTGGACTTCTTTTAACGTAAAAGTATTCTGAATATATAAAGATTACCTCGATAGACATGCTTTGTTCTTTGAATGAATTGGTGAAATTTGGCATGCTTCTTAAAGAGGCCTTTTGCCAGTCTTTTCCCATATTCTTAGCTCATGCCTTTGCATAATGATGTGATCCATAGTGGGCAGGGATAATTCAGCCTAACGATGAATAATGGTAGCATTTGTGGTCAACTGGTCATGGCATTCTCGTTTGAGCATTTCTCTTTGGGAACTGCGTCTTCGAGTCATGAGACTTGCAGTAATGTCAAGAGAGAGCACAGAATCAGGCTGGATGAGGGAGAAAGGGGACACTTGTTTTACAGGGTCCACTGTGGTGGAGGAGGGAATTAAAGAAAAAAAAAGCCTTGCTTGAAATACTGGTAGCTTTACAATCCTCTCTTTGTAACACTTCCTCCACTCCCAAGTACTTCTGTACTTCGGTGTTTAAATCAGTGGATGTCTACTGTTCTGTGCACAAGACCCACTGGAATCTCAGTGAGGGAAAAACAACCTGTAGGAAAGGAGGTGGTGGGAGTAGAGAAGGACAGAGAAAGCATCACATTAGGAGGAATTTATTGGTAGCCTAAAATAAGCAAATGCAGAAAAGAGCAGATGCTTTTTAAACATGCTGGAATCGGACATGCTACTCCAGATATGCATCCTCCTGGGCAGAGGAAGAAGGGGAGCATGTTGGTAAACCTGGGGATCAGGTTTAAATGGGGACATGATGTAAACACTGTCATGCCAGAATGACCTACTTCCACCATGCTTCATCTGTGTCTGTCATTTCTAAGTCCTGGGTATTAGGTGTATACGAAGGTTAATTACACAGAGATATATTATTCATTGATAAGCAGAAAGGGATGTGTGGAAAATGCAGAGTTCCCCACTACAACTGAAAAAGGCACTTGTGGTAGCTGTGTATAAAAATAGTCTGGACACTGTAGCTTTGATTAAAGGTGGGTATGAAGTACTGTGATTGTGCTGCTTAGATGTGTAGGATGTATCTGCTTTCTGTTGAAGCAAAAAATATCTTTACAGGAAGATGGATAAATGGGAGTGGAGTATCTGTGATTCAAGGGAGAAGTATTATTAATGTTCCAATGACTTTTGCAAACTGAAAGTCCTGGAAATTGGTTGCGGACTAAGAAAACCACAAGTACTCAGGCTTGGTTTAAATTAAGTCTCTCAGCATTTGTTTGAATCTATGAGTAGGAATCCAAATATTGTGGTGATAGAAGAGCTGACACTCTTTCCATCCTTCAGATGTCATTTACAGGACACTGGAGATGGTGGAAGGACCAGAAAGCTACGCTGCTCTTCCGTGGTGCAAACTACTGCTGAAAATCATAAAGAAGAAAAGGAAACTTGATTTACAGTTTTGAATAATGTGACATTAAGAGAACATATGCTTCCTTGTCACATATTAGTTAAGAGATTCTGACAATGTATCCAAAGCAACTCCATCTTCAAAGATGACAAGAGAAAATCATGTCAAATCTGAGAGTCTTCTGATGTGTTCCATTAGTTGTGGATTTCTTCAAGGATTCTTCAAACATGAAATTAATTATTATAGACAGCAATGGCCTTATTCAAGATGCCACAAATAAGGTAACAGAAGCATGTCAAAATGGTACAGTTTGTGCTGAAATCTAACTATTCAACAGCAGCTGAAAACGTTGAAGGTAACCTTCTTCATCAGAGATATATTATAAATTATTAGTAACGGCAACTCCACTATTTGGCCCATGGTTTTCAGAACAGTTTGAAAAAGTATTTTCACACAGTATGCACCCAAAACTTTTTTTATTTTTTTTATACTATCCTCTGCATTTTATTCAAATCATGTAGAAGTTTGTAACTAGAGACTACAGACCAATTACCCATCCAAAGTAAGCAGGAATGTTAGCTGGAGCAGAAGAAACAATAACCAGATTAAGCTGCTAAAATATTTTCTTTCATTTGTGTGACAACGCTTTATAAAAGTTCCAGCTGAAAGTGAGGGCTCATATTGTTTGACTCCATGCAAAAGCAGAGCACAGTGTATGGAGAGAACACAGAGAGTACACACAGTAAAAATTTGACCTAAGGAAGTTGTACAAAGAGTTGTGGGAAAAAGGAGAAGGAATAAAGGTGTTGATCCTGTTACAATTCAAATAAAAGTATATGAGGTTTTGCTTAAATTCCTCTAAATTTGCTTTTTATTTGAGAGGAGTGTGAGAAGCTTGATTTTAATCTGAACTAGCCTAAAGGAGCTGCATTATTTCAAGATTCTTTTCCTTTCAGGCTCTGTAATATGGTCGTCTATGATGAGAGAAGAATCACAGCCTAGAAACAGCAAACGTTCCCTTGACGAACACCACTAAAGTGTTTACTGACACCATGGAGCACTTTTCTTAAGCAGGCAATTTAGCTTCTCAGAATAATATCTGTAATGATAGATGGTAACATTTGCATGCACAAAATGGGTAATTCCACACTTAGGATGAATTTGGAGCTTCTGTAGTGGGTTTGACTTCTTTGAATTCAAATGATTTGCACATGCCTGTGTCATGGCCGAGTGTGATCTCCTCAGCTTTTCAAAGTTAGGTTGCTGAAGATACTGAAGCAAATATTTTGGAAACATACTTCCTAATCATAGAAGTCCTTTTTCACTAAGGATATGGCTTGGATCAATTATTTACTTACCCATCCTCAAACATATTTACACTTTTCAAAACCGTTCTTTGTTCAGTTTGTGCCCAAACTGCATGTCCTTGGTACCAGCTTCTGCGGGAAGTGGCTGCTGTAATTCTGTGCAGCTCCAAAAGATGAAACAACATGAAGGAAAAAAGCATGAGATTTGATTTTTTTATCTCCTTTTATTTTGTGAGTGTTCACTGCAGTTGAATATCCTCACCAGCAACCCTCCTGCAGTTATCAAATGTCTCAGCTTTGTTTCAGTGCTTAACCAGCTGTAAAAGATGTTTTATTGCCTTATATATTCTTCCACCAGTTAAGTAAATCACTTCAGTGTTGTATTATAGATTACTCTAAAAAGGAGATTTTTTTTTTTTTTCAATTATAGTGACTAGTGGCCACATATGCACAGGAAGCATATTTGGAGCAAGCATCAACCTGTCCTGCAGTTATTTGAGAGAGGAGGAGTATGTACTCATTACCCCATGAGTAATGCAGCAATCCATGTGCCCTGCTGCTGAGGACCAGCTGGCTGCTGTGTGCTATCAGAGCTGCTTGCCAGCAGGCACGGCTCGTTAAGAGCCTAGTTGCAGGATACAACATCTTTGCAGTCAATTAACAATGCTTCTCTTTAAAAAGGTCCAGATCCTTCCTCGTTCAGCACAGCACTTCAATATATGTTCAAAGTTAAATGCTTGATTAAAGTTTTGTGTAATGAAGATGTGAGGTCTTGTGCTTGAGGTTAAACAGGTAGGCACATTCCCAAATCAGGGCCTGACATGTTATGGTTCTAAGAGGTTTCCAGGAATCTTGAATATCCTGAAATACTGACTATGCTGATTTCCATGCTGAGTAAAACCTGCAACTGAAAAACAAAACCATACCATGTGACTGTGGAGCATGCAGGAAAACCTTTTAAAATCTCTATCTGGTCATCACTGATGCTTGTCTTGTCAAGGAAATGCTGGCAGACTGTTTACATTTTTTGTGACCTTAAAATAAATTAAAGAAATGACACAACCTTAGTCATCTGGAAATGGTGAAAAAATATATATATTTGGTAAAATGAATTTATTCTCTGAAGGAAGAAGCAATGGGAGTAATTGAATTGTTATGCACTTCCTGACTGTAATATTTCTCACTGGGCAGACCTGTATTTTGTAGCCTGCTTCCTGTGGTCAAGTAAAGAAATGAGGATTAGGAGGACCAAAATTCAGGCTTTTGCCTTAGCATTTTATGTAACAATGTCTACCACTTTCCCATGCTTATTTTCTATTGTATGACACCCCCTCGCTTATTGTAATACCCTACTGATAACTCATCACAGTAATAGGCAAATGTCTTTGCTCCAGTTCAGTGGGTCAACAGTAGAATCAAAGATAATCTCTCACTGATTGTGAGTTATTTATAAACATAACCACTCTGCTCCTTGTGGATTGGGTCTAAACACCTTACTGTGAGATCTAGACTTGGTATTTTCTGTAATAGCATGTTGAATTGTCAGAGCTCATTGCTTCGTCTTCTGCAATGTCTCATCTTCTTCTATCCCCACTGATAAAAAGCAAAGTTCCAGCTGACTGCAGTGAGTCTTTTAAAGCAACTTAGGATTTCTGGTGAAGCATCCTATGAATGTGGATTGTTCCATACTTCCTCTTATTTACTTTGTCCTGTTAGAGAACAGGTTGAAATAAGCTTTCCGGTGTGTGTGACACATTACTTGTATGTTTTCAACTTTCGTTTTCAGTCTGATTTGGGTTGGAGTGGTATTTTGCTTTAAATTTATTATTTGGACCTGAAACTTAAAATGACAGAGCCAAAACAAACACATCTCCTGTACAGAGACTGTCTAGAAGTAGCTGGAATTGGATCAGAGCCTGTAAGGCAGGCACAGCACCTCCCAGAGGCACTGGGATGTCATCCATGCCCATGGAGCTGGTGCTAGCTGCCCTGGACACCTCTGGCTCTGGGGATAATGGCTTCTGGCAGCCCAAATGGTGAGGCAGGAGCCAGATCCTAGGGGATCTGCCTCTGGTTTCCACTCTCAGATTCACTGGATCTGTTCATGGGTAAGACTTGAAGATTTCACAGATTATTGTGTTTCAGATATGTGGGGGAAATTTTGGGTTTAGTTAGTGCAGTGCTCGATCACTCCAGAGGTGCAGGCTCTGGAAACAGGGAAATGCAGAGAGCTGAGGCAAACCCCTCTACCAGACCAGTCCCCAAATTCCACATCCGTCACAGCCCACCAGAAATCTACATGAAAGTTCAGTGAGAGCCCTGCCTTTCTTTGCCTTGCCCCAAACTTCCATGTTATTTCAGATGGAGCATTTTGGGTTCAGTGATAGACACCTCTTTAGGTGAAAGCATTTGCAGCAAAATGTCCAGCCCCTTCCAGGCACAGGGGTGAGCCTGAGCTGGGAGGCTCCATCTGAAAATGGGCACACTTTGGAACAGTTCAGACTACATGTGAACTTTGCCACTGATTAAATAATCCTGCTCAGACTCTTAACAGCTGAGTTGAAGCAGAGATTTTGAAAAGACAGAACTTGGATCACAATTTTATGGCTATCTCTGAAATATTTTATTGCTGGTTTATGACACCAGAGTGTAAATTATGGGGCTTTAAAGAGTTGCATTGTGAAGGTTTTATCCTTTGCTTATGTACAAAACATAAATACTACTGTTTTGTTTTCAGGATAATTAAATACATATTTTTAAAAATGCTGTTTAGGAAGCCAAGTGGGTTAGTGAGAAGAACACCTTGCTCATTTGCTTTTTTTTTTTTTGGTGTAGATACTGTATTTTTATGAGTTGGTACTAAGTAATTATTTTCAGTCAACTGATGTAGGTCAAACAATTGAGAAGAAGGAGAGGGGAATAAGTGGGTGTTGTATGTTTGCAAATACCACTACAATGGAAGTAGTGTGTGTAACATCATGTGGATCAGAGAGGAAATGTCTTCTATTAGATGAACTAATGGAGAAAAATATCTTTTGGAAGCACAGGCCGTTTCTCAGGTCTGAAACAAACCTTATATAGTTTGCGTGTAGATAGAATCAGCTTACACTGTGTGCATACACGAACATACGTGTCTGCACAAATGCAGCTCTGTAGATGCAACAACAGCTACCATATTGTCTCATTTGTATTGAAACTGTGTGGCAATGTGATCCATTTTTAGAAGAGAAATTCTAACAAATGAAAATGTTTAGTTTCCTACTACATTTTTAAAGCTAACTTAAAGCTGTATAATTCAAGAAATGTGTTGTATTTTGGAATCCAGAGTTTAAAGATCAGTTCCTTTTGGATGTGACTTCATCAAGATTCATCAGTAGCTTACTCTGGCCTTTATCTCTTGGGCTTTATATCCAGAATTCCTTCAGATTTTGCTCCATCCCATGTCAAGATGACTCCATGTCATTTCCTTCCACTGTCTCATGCTGAGTGATCATGGGCAGAAAAAAATGTTTTCAGCTGCTCCTTTTAGTTAATGTTCTTGTTCCAGTAGACTCACTCAGCTCAATTTTTCAAAAGTTATGAAACAGTTATATCTGTGAAGTCCACGTTATTCTCCTATGCCCAACCTTGGCACTAATTTCCTTTCCAATCTCTGGGCTCTGGGAAAAACGCTGGTTTATATCTATTGGGATGAAGCTGATGTGTGATTCTCCTGTTCTCAAAGACTGGAAGGACTGGGAGGGGCCATGAGTAGCCACAGTTGTGTGAAATACCTGTTTTTAACAGTCCTAAATTATTATCAAAACTCTGGTATGTAATGTCTCTGTTTCTTAGGAGATTCAGATGCATCACTCTTTACCAGCTGTCAAGGCCAATACTGCTGTACAGTCCTTGCTCTCAGCAACATCCTCAGTGTCCTGGTGATGGGGGGTCTTGGAAGGACTGTGCAGATCAAGCTTCACACTGCCTCTGCACTTCAGGCTCTTCGTGCTGTGAGTACACTAAATAATGTTGTGGCTACCACTTGTCAGGTCCAAGTCGGTTAACTAGGAGTGCTTTGACTTAACATCTGGAAAACTTACCGTGATTTTGATGATTTTATGCTTTTTAGGTGGATGAAACTGTGTACCTGCCTCAAATAAATATGAAAGGTGCTTTTATATTGATTTCTTAGTCCCTGTAATCACCATAGGTTTCCTATGATTGTTGGGTAAATAGGTATTTTTCCTGTAGTGCATTACAACCATGCTGTAAACAACACAAAGGCTATATTTTACAGGAAGGATCTGATAAAAGTAATTCTGTTGCTGCTCTTCCTAACAAGAAAGGAACGAGATGCTTTTAGTTATTTTGAATCTCTAATATGTCCAGTAGTAACTCTGAGTATATAGAGAGGGGTGTGGAAATAATGCTATTTATGGAGGTGTTCATTTTCCAACTGTGAGAAAGACATGTTTGCAACCTAACTGTGCTTGCTTCAGCTGAAATAAACACTTTTGGGAAGAATTTGGCTGAATGGTTATTTTTGGTCTGGCAAAGGGGAAACCGACTGAGTGACTGTTATTACTCTGATGCCAATTACTGGAATCGACCAGCTTAGGGGCAATTTGCTGACTTTGTTTAAAAACAAAACTGGTCTTTCTGGGTCTAACTGTGATTTAGAAAGGGAGGAGCTCTAAACCACTTCTTTCTTTTCTTTCTTTTCTTTCTTTTCTTTCTTTTCTTTCTTTTCTTTCTTTTCTTTCTTTTCTTTATTTTTTTTTCTTTTAAAAATAAATTTAATTTTTTTTTTAAAGTTTCCTAGCTGAAAACATTATCTGAACTCCACATGGTGTGGGATTTAGGGAATTAACAGGATGATTCAGACATACAATCCTCACATTCATTCCCACTCCTGAGAACTTTCCTTAAGGAATAAAATTTCTTTCCTGCACTTGATCGGAAGCAAAACAAAATCAAACCCTTCTCTCCTTTTTTTTTTTTTCTTTTTGAATGGAAAGTAGCACAACTAATAAACCTAGCATTAAGCTCCAGCACATGCTGTAGGCCAGTATAATCTCAGGATATGAGTGGTGTGATTTTAGCAGGCATTTGCAGCACTCCTCCCTGTGAACTCTTGGCTAATACGTTGTCCCATCACTGCTTCCCTTTCCTCTCCTCTGCTCCACATGGAGACATGTGCCAGCAGGGGCTAAAGGGTGGTTCAAAGTGTTGTCTTTTCATTTTTTGTCCATGGGGAGTGGTACAGAAAGCGCTGAGTGCTGCCTTGTGTATTGGTTTACATCTCTGTGAGACGACAGACCAAGGGCAATGCCTGAGCTCTGACCTTGGGTACGAGAAAGTTGTGATCTTGCAGCCCCACTGTTCTCTTGATATAACTCTGGTTTCCTTTTCCTATATGTGTGTTTGCGGGAAGGTCACATAAGCTGCAGCGAATCTCTGCAGCAGGAATTCAGAGTACACGGATTGTGCAAAATTCTCTAGGTGTGCACCAGAAGAATTTTATGATGGATTGGTTTCCCACTCTTTCCCCTTTTGTTGCTTCTTATCAAAACCAAACAAACTCAAACAAAAGATATCCTTTCATTTAAGCAGGAAATAAAGGAAGCTAGTGAAACTTGGTGCTTGTCCATGCTGCAGTTTAGTTTAAATGCCCACAGGCACCTGCATTTTCTTGCTTTCTCCTTCACGGTATTGCTTTCCTTGGTGCTCCTTGTGCAGATTTGTTTTAAAAATTCCTCTGCCATAAAATTTAATATTTTTAAAATTTACAGTCAGACTTTTTTTCCACCTTGATCATTTTTCCTCTCTACCTAGAAACTTCATTGTCCATTCCCTTGGTCACTCCTGTGCTCTTTGAATCAGGAAAATTTTCTTAGCTTGCTCTTGTATTTTCTGGTCCACAGTTGAATCAAATAGTACCAAGCTTACCTGGTGATTTCTTGATTTTCTTTTATAATATAGTTATATTTTTTAGTCCTAATATTTTTGTTTCATTATTTTTATTGCTGGCCTTCCCTGCCAGATTGAGGCCTTGTTGGTCAAACTGTCTGACCTGCATCTTTGTTCATGGAGTCTCCGTGGGCTTCTTCTAAAATTCACCTGAGTTCATTTGATTGTTTCAAGCTTCTCTGCACTTCCAGTCCCATTTCACACCTGCTTTTCTTACTGTGTCTTCAGTTTGGGGGAACAGAGGAAATTTACTAAATACCTGGCAGACTTTTCCCTCTCGCTGTCACAATCCTAGGCAACTAGATCAGCAGCTGCATTACTTACTGCATTCTAAAGACAAATCCAGCCCAAGAGGAGGATCAGAGTGGCTGCCTGCAGTATATTGCCTTTCACCACATTGCTGATTCCCGTTTTGCTGTACCAGATGCTGCCAACACCTTGGTCTCCAAGGTGCTTCTGTAGTCCCGTGTCTCTCCTACCTTTCCTCTAGCTGATGTTTTGCCTGTATTTAAATCCACATCCACCTGTGTTTTTATTACACACAGAGATGGAAACTCTGCCCAATCATTCTTGTTCATTCTTCAGCTTCCTTTTGTTTTGTCTTAAATATATTCAAGGGGGAAACAGGAGGAGGGATGGAAAAGGAAGGGTTTGGTCTAGACTTCCAAAGCAATTTCCTTTTCCCTACAGAGCACAGCTCATTTCCTTCCAGAACGATGTGGCTGGGAAGTTGCACATTTCTTCTCAGCACTGACTTTCCTGAAATTTGTTGAGTCAAAGCAAATAGGCGGGATCCAGAGGACCATAAACAGGAGTGTGTGAGTGTTTTTCTTGCTGCCAAACAGGAGAATAAACAGAGATTAATATAGAAAGGAGAGGGCGGTCTAGATAAGCAGCCACAGGGTGGAAATGTTGAAAAAAAAATAGACAAATATCCATAGACACACCTGCACTTGGGCGTTTCTGCACCGTGGAGCCTCACAGGGCTTATTTTTGCCATAAATGTCTCAAGGACAAAGAACTGAGCAATGTGGAAGTTGATGATTTTCCTTGAGGGTTAATGACGAGGTTTTGCCTTTGGGAAAAAAAAGGTAATGGTTTATTGTTGTAAATTTAACTCTTTATGCATTGCATTTAGCTCAAGACAGGAGATTCTTTTTCTTTAGAGTGCATTTTTATTTGCTGGTTTTTAATAGTATGCCATTTAGTACTGTGGCATCCACTCTTACCAGGTTTCTGTGTTTGCTTTAAATCAAACTAGTAAATTGGTTTAAGTCAAATTAAAACCAGGCTGAAAAAGCTGCGTAGTCATGACTGAGCAGCTTGCCTCCTCTAGAGAGTTCAAGATAGTCTGTGCTTAATTTTTTTCAAATGAATTAAATTCAGTTTGGAAAGGAATTGCTTTGGACAAAAAAAAAAAAAAAAAGTGATGAGATCATAATCTGTTGATTCCATGGAGTTTCTAATTTAGTTGGTGCCTTTATGTGTTTGTTTACTTACTTAAAGATGAGATTTCTTCTGTGTTGAGAGTGTGTGGAGACATGAACAGTAAGATGAGCTGGAATCTGAGTATGTGTTTGATGTAAGATAATTACTTCATCCATTCCATTTGGTTTTTGCTTAGCAAGACAATTCACGTGGTGTTTATTGTCCTGCCACCAGTAATTGCAGATTAGTGTCTGAATAGCTGATACTTATTTCTGAGCTTGAAAAACCTTATAACTGATTTATTGTGCTAATTGTCAGAAAATGCACAATGAAACTTTAGAGAAGTACTTCCAAAGTACTAGGTATTGCAGTTACACAGGAACTTGAGTTGGTTCATTTTTTTTAGTAGTTGAATAGATGAGGAAACTGCCTTTACATTTTATCTCAATAATGAAAGTCCAGCAAGCTGTAGGCAGAGGAGCTTTAAAAGATCTCCTGCTTCTCAGACCCTTTGCTTTCCATTCCCAACTACAGAAAAACCTTCTGCTATTATCCACAAGATGAAATGCCACAGTGTTTGCTACTCTCCAGCTTAATGACATTTTTCCATGCAAAGGAAAACACCTGGCTTAGGAAGAGGTTGTGTAGGGCTACACATGCGGGGGGCACTGGTTACTGCATCCACTCAATCATCCTTCACTCGGTGATGCCAACATATTGAGGCCTCATAATTTGGAGATGCTGTCTGGCATGGGAAACCTTGCAAGGGCAAGAAAAAGACAATGCAATGTACTGCAAAGACCTTATTGTGGAGCTCACACTACAAATTATAGAACTCTTTTTGTGAGACTAAAGGAAGCTTCTTCTTGCTTGCTTCAGTCAGGTTGCAGGAGACCAGACTTGTAGAACTTTTCCATTTGCAGAGGTACCTCTGCAGTGAAAAGATGTGTAGCTGGTAGCTGAAGGTCCTTGAATTAGTTACAACGTACTATAATTCATCCAGCTGTGTTGGACTGGTTGGCTCAAGTTTTCAACAGCTGTAGTTGGCAGGGAAATTTCCACCCTGTTAAAGGGAGTTCTGGCAGTCCCAGGTATTCCAGTTGAAATGGAGGTGAGGGGAAAAAAGATGGTTATGACATTCTACTGATCCCATCTGCCATTGAGGAATCACTGTGGGCTTTTTTATTATTCCTGAAATGTGTAGCTCTTCGTGGCTTGGAATTTTTTTTTTTGACATGTTTGCTGTCTTTTGTCAGTTCTAAGCCTGCATTTATTAGATCAGCTGAGGGTGAGAGGTAAAGGTGCTGCTGTCTTAGAGGGAGAATGGATACACGACAGATACAAATTATGTAGAAAATGCTTCTTTTGTAGATATGATTGTGACATTATGCACTCCGACCAAGAGAAGAAAATGCAATAGTAGGGAATGTGTTTACCCTGCCAGAAAAAAGACAGGACAGTATCTCAAATTTTTGAGTAATTTTTCATCTAATTTTTCCAAATATACACTCTAGTGGTACTTGGGATAGCAGGGGGAGGATGACTCTTCAGGCACCAATTGAGGTTGAGTGTGTTTGTACATGTAGATGCTCAGTGTTGCACAAAGCAGGGCAGTTCTAGAGAATAAAGCAGTTGTGTTCCTGGAAAGCCAGGATTTGAAGCAGTGCTATGTTAAGTGCTGAATGAGGCAGATCAAAATACACAGAGGCAGAGATGGAAATGAAAAGGAGGAAAAAAGCAGGATATCTAGCTTTGTTGCCTACCATCTGGAAGGATTGCAGAGCCTGTGCTGTTTTCCAGGGTCTGTCAGTGGCAAGCTGTATGACCTTAATAAAGAAACTGCATCTCGAAGTTCTTGAGGTCTTACATTTGCCAAATGAGAACAATAAGCGAGGTGCCCTGGGTTCTGTGAATAAAAGGGTGTTGTATATAAATCGGTTTAGTACTGCTAATTGTAATGATAATAATATATATGATAATAATTGATTTGTTCTCAACATAATTTTAATTCAGACAGAATTATGTCTATTTTTCTGTGAACAGTGCTAAGATACATAAAGGTGCAAAAATATTGCAATTTCTCTGAAGGTATTGCATAGGCACAACCTGTAAGGACTCTGGAGTTCTTTTCTTTTTCTGGTCTGTAACATAGCCCATAGCAGTAAAGTATTTTCAGATCAGTGCTTTTCAACAGAAGTGTTTAGCACTTTCCCAGGAAATGATCAACCAATAAAATACACTGAGAAAGGAAGCTAGCATTTACTTTCTGTTTTTGAAGGTGCCTTGTAATTTGCAAAACAAGGTGGAAGGGGCTAGATCTCCCATAGCATTCACAGATAAAGAACAGCATGTCTTACACTGATCTAACATTGTGGAATATAATGGATAAGAAAAGTTACATTTCTTATTTGTACCTTTGCATCTCAATTATTGTTGTTGTAGCTGACTCTGAGGCAGAAGGGGCGTAAGAATACGTGGCCATCTCTTGGCATCAGAAGTGACAGTGCTCAGGTTTTATCTCTGTACTAGTAATGCCTTTCCTGTCACTGTCTCCTTTTCAGTTTCACTGGCCCAAATAAAATGAAGTGCATTCACATTGAAAAACTTAAATGTGTTCTTAGAAGTCTCTAGATTTGGAAAAAATCGTAGCTGGCTTGTTTAATGAACAGCCCTTGGTTGCAATCCCTAATTTCAAAACCTGCCTTCTTTCAGCACTGTTGGTGAGCTCAAAGGGGCCAGACTTGGGCAGATAACTGTCATGCTCAGTGGAACTGGAAATGTGCATGTAAATTATATTTCTGGCTGGCACCTTTTTTTTCCTTCTTTGCTACGAATGTGATGAATACTCACCATCACTAAGCTGGTTGGAAGCAAGCAAAATAACAAGGTTACACCACAGAGTTTTTTCAATGTGAAGGAAGTCTTGGCATTTCCTAAACACTTGGAGGAGGAATACTTCCTTCCTGAAACTTCAGGATGTAAATGAAGACTTACTGGGCTGTGTATCCCTTGACTCTTGCTAACTTTACCTAAGCATTTAAGAGGTGCTACAGAAATAAGTGTGACCAGAGAACCACAACGCTTCTCAGAAAGAAGCTTTTTTGAGGTGTGACACTGTCCATTTTGTGTCACCCTGAGAGCCCTGCTAAAGCAGCGAAGGACAAATTCCCCCATCACAAATGCATAATATGAGCTGAGGATGGATTATACAGGTATGTCTTCCACATCACTAAATTCTTTTCCTCTTTCCTACCCATTGCCTTTATATCAGAAACATTGCTGGAAATACATCTGGGAAATTAGCAGAATGTTTGTTTTATGTCTTTTCAAAGTGTTTTCATGGTTTTAGGTGAGTGTTTGACTTATGTTCATTGGCCCTTGCACAAGAGACTGAAAGCTATTTCCTTTTTCCTTAATTAGAGCATGTGGAATATCAGGTTTCTGAGCAGTGAATTTCCTTTCAGGAGATAAGTGAGCGTATGTGGTAGAAGTGGTTCTTTTTGTAAACTTGAGAAGTTGGTCCTTCTGTACTTTATAGATACTTTCTTAAGCTAAACTTGTACTTTTCATACAGACAGGAGTACAATTTTTTTTTCTTTTTTCTTCCCCACCTCCCCCTTTTTATTTTTGGAATTAAATAGAGAAGTGGGAAGTTAGAAATATCTGAGGGAATTTCTAGGAGGGTGGTCATAGGAGTGTGGTAGCAAATGTGGTGAAGGCAACAGCCCAACCCTGTTTGTGTGTGTAACTTGATTTCGAGTCTGCAGAGCTGGTAAGAAAGGGGGAAAAAAATTAAAATGGAGAGATTGTGTGCAGTTTTTTAAGGTCATGTATTTTTATATCTGCTGGCTTGTGTGTGTGGGTGGGCAGGTATGAGTCTTGGTCTGTCTCCTTGTGCAATGTCAGAGGGAAGTTCAGGTCGGTGTGGTGCCAGGGCCAGCCCACATCCTCCGCCCACACAGCCCCATGAACAGTTGCACACATCAATCAGGGAAAACCCTCATCCCCTGGCACCGTTGGAACAAGTGTGGGAGCTCACGGTGACACCAGATGACTGTCACATTGCCATGGGGCAACCACCGGTGCCTCGCCTGTGTTCTGTGTACATCAGGTCTACCTCCTGAAATAAATTGTAATCTGTGGTGCAAAACATACAGCTCCAACACTCAGACCACCTATAACCATCCTTTTCTCTCACAGGTGCTTTGGGGTAGAACAGGTGGAAAGAAGAATGAGGAGAATGATTTTAGAAAACATTGCAGATTGCCACATAACACCCCCTGCAAAATGCCATGTTCTTTAAGGTGTCAAGCAGTTATAAACAATGGGAGAGAGGGAAAACCAAGGCTGTGTCCAGCCAAAAGAAGAGTTGGCTAGATCAGTCATGACCAAAACTTCGGATAGTTTTTGAAGCACAGACAGATGCTGTGCTGTGGGGAAAAGCTCTTGCAAAGCTACTGCTTTCATGTCCATTAAATGTTGGGTTTTTTTAAGCACCAATAGTGCCCCTTGTTTTCGTTCCCTAAAAGGAGAACCCAGAATAAATTCAGACTCACCCTTCCCAGCCCTCTTTATTTTGGTATCTCAATGTTTTGTAGTATACCAACGCCTACCTATAAATAAATTGACTGTATGTCGTGAAAATACTCTGCACTTCACTCTGTGCCCAGCTAAGTGTGGAATGGCATCACTGGCTTAATTTGCCCGTGGGAATTTGGTACAGTGTCTCTGGGTTGTATGAGCACATATGAGAGAGGAATTCAGTGTCAGCTTCTGGTGATTTATATAGGATATTTGTATTAGCCCTTATTTTGCTAAGCAGATGTAGTATATTGGGTCAAATTATTGTAACATGCCAGTGGGCAGAGGAGGAGAACAAGGACCATGGAGATGGTAGGTGCCTCCAGTCCTGGGCATGCACTTGAGACTGTTGGCAGAATGATGTCTCCATTATTTGTGGGTAGGATCTCAAAAGTTAAGTATCTCCACAAATTAAGTTTAAGGTGTGTTTCAACCTGCCTGTAGCAGTCTACCCTCTCAGAGCCTGCAGGACAGGATGCATGCGTACCATCCTTCCAGCTGCAGTCTAAACCTTGCTTATGAACAAGTATAAGAAGAAATGCAGAGAATTTAAATTAAAGGGCTTATTCAATTATTTTATCTTTACATGTAAGCAAGAGACAGCAGGATTTTCAGAAGGAGTGATGTTAATCACTATAGTGATCCTTTCTAAGGAAGAAAAAAAAGCTCTTTTTCATCCATTAGTATACTGTAGCCTTCTTGATTAAGTGTATTCACAGACATATAAAATTACAGGGTAAGGGCCTACTTGGGAACAAATTCCCCCTAAATTGCCATGCCAACAGTGTTCATGCTGTTCCATTTCACCAACAGATAATAATAGGCATAGATGCCTAGACCCGTGAGAGGAGGTGGTTTCAGTTCTGCTGTGCAGAGTTGTTAGATGCAGTAGAGTAATTCTGATTTCTGCAAGGTATTTCCAGCTTTGAAACCCTGTTTTATTTAGTGATGAAATGTAATGACTTAGCAAGTGTATGAATGAGTATTGCCACGAGTGTAGTTTACATAAGTAACGAGACCATCTTCAGCTATGTTACATAAGTTTTGGTTGGTGTGACATCTGTGAAAGGGGTCTGTGTCCTTCTGGCTTAGGATGTGAACTCACCATCACAAAACTGTTGAGAAGAATCTCCCTGTAGGGAGAAGTCTCTCTTCTCCCACTCCTTTATTTTTCTTTTCTGCCAATAACCTCTCTTGAAAACAAAGTCCTAGACCAGCTGCTTCAGTGTCATGTTTTTTTGCTTTTCCTATAAAAGCTGTTCCCTGCTTGTTTCGCACTCAGGAGCCACATGGGTAGTGGTGGCTGTGCTTTAAGGTACAGGAATTGCTCTCCATGCAATTGGATAACATTGCATGGATGTTGACAGGCTGAAGCACTGGAGAACGACCATGTGATGGTTACAAAACAGATGCAGCATGCTTGGCTTTACCAGCTCTGGTTTGCTATTTTACCATACAAATGAGCTCACTCTCTTAATCAAATTTTCACAGGGTAAGGGTAGAACAGGCTGGTACAGATGGTGGAAGAAATCAAGGGGGACGGGGAGAGAGGGAGAAGAAAAGAAAAAAAGAAGGAAAACATTTGTCAGGCTTGATAGTGTTAATGAAAACATAAAAAAAGAAAGGAGGAAGGCAATGTTTGGAGACCAAAGAGTGACCTAACAAATGTGACCTCTGTTTTTCCCAAGGGCTTCTGACTTTGAAACCAAAGCTGCCTTTTAATGTTCACCAGGTGCCATCAGGGTGTTTTGATTGCCTTTATGGAAGGGAATTAGCCTCATAGCTTCAGCATCTGCACTTCAGTGAACTTCAGGGACAGGGTGTATTCTTGTTCAGATCATAACCCTTAAGGTTCAAAGGCCATGAGCAGCTCAATAATTAATTCTGTTACTTCCACAGGAGGCAATGAACACAAACTTATATTTCACACTGGTTTTATCACAGGAGTCTTTCCAGTCCCTGCTCAAAGAGGTTCTGCCTGAGCATCTCTAACAGCCGACCGGAGCAACTGGAAAGTGAGGCATTCACAGCACAGAAGCAAAGCTGGCAGTAAGATTATTCCTCATGCTAAAATAATACTCTGAAGTTTGTATTTTGTCAGCTGAGATTATAGTTCAATTTCTTGGAAGAAGCGAGATGCTATTTTGCTCAAGATATATGGCTCTCTGTCCCCTGTTGTTATATAAGCAAATTGTTGGTACTTATCATCCTCTTTCTGGCTGCTTCCTCTCTGTGGGTAATTGTGCCTCAAATATTACCTAGATATCTCAGCCTTGCTTGTGACCTGAGAGTAGATTTTAGCTCTTCAGGTAATTGTCTTGTCCTGCAGATGACGGATTTATAGGAATATTGCATATTGTCAATAAGAAGAAACAACTGACTGATCGGTGGGGTTTTTACTCCCCCTCCCCCTTTCCTCTGAGAGACCCAAGAGCCAACCATTTCTGTACAGCTCCCCCTCCCCTTGTGAAGCTCAGGGAATTCACGCAGCTCATCTAATCCCCTGGTGCAGAGGCTGTGTTGCAGCAGGGAGGAAGGTATGATAAGCAACATATCCTCAACAGAAGAGTTTTTGTGGGAGGAGGACCTAGGGCTACCCAAGGGCCAGCTCAGGATCATTGAACTGTGGGTCACTGGAGTAGTGGGGTGAGTAAGATTGCCTTGAGAGGTCCTGTCCAGCGATGACTCTTCAATATCTTTGGTTTTCTTAGCCTTAGTACTGTGGCAAATACATGCTTTAGGAAGAGAATATGATAGTATCTCTAACATGTCTAGTTGTGCTGCAGGACCTCGTGGGTCCAGATGTGCAACAGGATGACCACTGCTTCAGCTCATCGGTCACCTTCTGCACCCAATATCTGTTCGTTCTACCATCACCTCCCATACCCAATTATCTGTTCTACAGCCCATTAATTTCAAAGTATAGGACCAGAGTAACTTCAACGAGAGATAGGGAAGGGGTTTAAAAGGGTCTGAAAAATTTGCAAATTTGCAAACAAATGATTGCAAATGGTCATCATATTTGAAAAGCCATGGCAGTCCAGCGAAGTTATCACTGACTGGAAAAGGGGAAACATAAAAGGGAAAAAAGGAAGACCTGAGCCTGAGGAACTGCAGGTCAGTCTTACCTCGGTGCCTTGCAAGATCATGGGAAAGATCCTCCTGGAAACTGTGCTAAGTCATGTGGAAAATACAGAGGTGATTGGTGACAGCCAACATGGCTTGACTAAGGGCAAATCATGCCAGGCAAACTTGGTGACCTTTTGTGACAGGATTACCATATTGGTGGATAAGGGAAGAGCAACTGATGTCATCTACCTGGACTTGTGCAAAGCATTTCACAATACCACCGAACATCATGGTCTCTAAATTGGAAAGGCACGGATTTGATGGATGGATCACGTGGTGAATAAGGAATTGGCTGGATGGTTCCACTCAAAGTGTTGCAATCAATGTCTCGATGTCCAAGTGGAGGACAGTGATGAGTGGTGTTCCTCAGGAGTTGGTATTGGGGCCAGCACTGTTTAACATCTTTGTCAGTGATGTGGACAGTGGGATTGGAGCATCATCAGCAAGTCTGCTGACAACAACAAACTGTACAGTGCAGTCAATGCGCTGGAGGGAAGGGGTGCCATCCAGAGGGGCCTTGACCAGCTTAGGAGGTGGGCCTTTGCTAACCTCAAAGTTCAACAAAGCCAAATGTAAGGTCCTGCACCTGGACCAGGGAAATACCAGACACAAATAAAGGCTAAGTGGTTGGAGAATGGATTGAGAGCAGCCCCAAGGAAAAGGACTTGGGAGTGTTAATGGACAGGAAGCTCAACATGAGCTGGCAACATGTGCATGCAGCCCAGAAAGCCAACCATATTCTGGTTGCATCTACAGAAGTGTGGACAGCAGATTAAAGGAGGTGATTCTGCCCTTCTACTCCGCTCTGGTGAGACCCCACCTGGAGTGCTGCATCCAGCTCTGGGATCCCCAGCAAAGGAAGGATACAGACCTGTTTGAGCAAGTGCAGAGGGAGACACAAATATGATCAGAGGGCTGGAACAGCTATGAAGACAGGCTGAGAGAGCTGGGGTTTTTCTGTCTGGGGAAGGCTCTGGGGTGACCTTAGAGCAGCTTTCCAGTACCTACTGGGAGTCTGCAAGGGAGCTGGAGAGGGACTTTGTACAAGGGCCTGTAGTGGTTGGACAAGAGTGAATGGCTTCAAACTGAAGGAAGGTGGGTTTAGATTAGGTATTAAGGAAGAAATTTTTTTATGACAATGGTGAGACTGGAACAAATTGGCCAGAGAGGTGGTAGATGTTTCATCTCTGTCAACATTCATGTTGAATGGGTCTTTGAGCGACCTTGTCTAGTGGAAAGTGTCTTTGCCCATGGTGGGGGTGTTGGAACTAGACGATCTTTAGAGACCTTGACTACCACAACTGTTTTATGATTCTGTGATTTGGAATGCTGATGTGCACCAAAGATCCAAGAGTGCTAGCATTTGCTGAACTGTACATGATGATGTTGTTAGTAGTTGCATTTCATATTGTGGCACAAATTGCATCTTGTCTTTACCTTTGTGTAAAAGTGCTGAATTTATATTGTAGTAGTGCTTCTTACTTCAAGTGAAAAATGACTGCATAAAATTGTGTTTGAATCCAGAGGGAGATTTTATTAATTAGTAAATAATGATATGATGAAATTGAATCATACTGCCTTTTCCTGTTTTTCTTTGTGGAGTGCATGCTATGAAAGTGTGTGCATAAATAAATTGTTTCTTTGTGTCTCTAAAAAGATGTTGTAAATGTTTAATTTCATTTTAATGACAATGACAGTTTAGAAAGGAAACGCTATTCAAAGACAAGAAGTATAGCAATAAGATTTTAATTTTAAGAGTTTTAAATAGAATCTTAGAAACATATTCTGGAGTCACAATATTAACATATGTTAATTAACATTAAGATTAATTTTTGTCTTGTTAACATCAAACTATGTTTGAAAATTTCCTTGAAAATTTCTGACCCAGGTGCAAAATCTAGGTACCTGTTCCTTAGACTTCATGTTAGGATAAAAAGCTTGCAGTTGCTGAGTGGGATTTAGCAATGCTATGAGCATAGCTGTGTGCTTTGGGGCTGATTATAATCACTAGGGAGATTGAAGTGTATTGAAAGCCAGAAAATCTCGACAAGCCTTTTAAATGAATTGTTGAAGTCCTATAAGAGGATTTCAGAATAAAGGTATCTGAATGCATTCACATGTATGGGGAAACCTGAGCGCATATGTGCATTCCTGGGCCCTGGAGTAATTTCATGTAATACTACCAGGAGCTAAGCCTCTGGTACTGTAAAGTGCATGTCGACTTGGATAGTGCCTTCCAAATCTGTTCAGAGCCCTTATTAGTGTAAGGACACTTCTGATGGACCTTCTTCAATTGCACCGAGTGATTTTTAAGGATGCTTCAACATTGGGAACTGAATAATTGAGCCTGGAGGACAGTGTTTCAAAGCAGTTTTAAAAGAATAAGAGCAACTGGTCCATCTTGGAAGTAATACTGACACAACTTTTTGTATTTAAGTTGTTTCTCACATAGTTAAAAATAATATTTTAGTATTTATGAAGTCACCTCTAGTTTATGTTCAAGAGGAAGCTGCATCAATATTTGCAGCTGAAAAGTTCTCCTGCTGCATTCCCAAATTTAACCTTCAGCTTCACTTCCCCGTAGCATAGTTCTGGTTGCATTGTGAAATGCACAACAACTGATATAATCTTTACTACCTTTATTTCTTTCAGCACAAAGAATTTTGTTTCTGTGGTAGAAGAAAAATAATATTTTGAAGTGTTTCCACCAAGGTATAACTAGAAAAAAAAATAGAAGGCAGAAAACAATTCTCATTATTTGCATTAAGAAAATATCAAATAATTCAAATACACACATGGCGAAAAATTTTCTGGAATTTTGACCATGCTTCCAAATGTCAGTCTTACCAGTTTTTGGTGATGAATCTCTATGTTTGTACGAGTGAACAGAGAAAAGCTTACACTCAGATGTCCTGAAATTAACGTTCTGGATATATTTTGAGTGGTTGTTTTTTTACATTTTTCTACTCTTGCAAATTAGCCCACAAGGTTATGAAAACATAAGTAAGCCAATGAGTTCATGATTTTGAGATGCTACACCTATAGATGTGTACTCAATTTTTTCACGTTGTAAAGTGGATATGAAATGGAAGCATAGAATGGTTAGGGTTGGAAAGGACCTTAAAGATCATCTAGTCCCAACCCACCTGCCATGCATAGGGACACCTTTCACTAAACCAGGTTGCTCAGGGCCCCATCCAGCCTGGCTTGAACACTTCCATGGATGGGGCATCAACAGCTTCTCTGGGCAACCTGTGTCAGTGCCTCACCACGCTCACAGTAAATATTTCTTCCTAATACCTAATTAAACCTGCCCTCTTTCAGTTTGAAATCATTGTCCTGTCACTCTCTGCCTGTATAAAAAGTTCCTCTCCTTTCTTTTTATAAGCCCCCTTAAGGTATTGGAAGGCTGCAAAAAGATCTCTTCTCCAGGCTGAACAACCCCCACTCTCAGCCTTTCCTCGTAGGAGAGGTGTTCCAGCCCTGTGATCATTGGCAATTCATCAATATGAATTGCCAACAAGTGTTAGAGTAGATCAAGTTTGCACCAATCAATTATTTTGTGTCTTTGAGATATTGTGCATTTAACATATTTAATATATGTAAAACATTACATTTGAAGAGATCTGTGGTGATTTTCTGTGCACATATCTGCTATGAAAACTTCGTTTACAAACAACAGCTCTTTTTTTCTTATTGTCCAGATATCCACAAATAAAAAACAAAATGTGGAAGAGTGTTGATAATTATTATTTGTGTTTGCTCTATGTACCTACTTCGTTCAAGTAGCTGATTTACTGCTAGTGACAACCTGCTGCCTGACCAGTAATTCCACCTACAGTTTTAAGTGTGAAAAAGAAGATACTGGCATAGATGTAATTAAACTTCTGGAAGAGCTGTTCATTTTAGTAGCTGCTTCCTTTGAAAATTCCTTTAAGATTAGTGGGGCATTAGGAAGTGAAAATGCATTTGATGACAAGAGAACAGAGGCATGGTACTGCAGTACTTATAGCAAAGACGGCTGATGTGGGAGATGACAGAGCTCTTGGGGAGATATCTATGCCGTAATTGCTGCATTCCAGGTGCAGAAGCTCAAGAAAATAAATCTCTGGATCATCCCTTGAAAAAAAAATAAATTTGTGGTGTTGAAGCACAGTGTGATTTTTTTAACTCGACTATTGACCTCGGAGTTCTTAAGGGAGGGAGAATAAAAAAAGGTTGGATTGTGAAATACTGGCACACCTTTGGCTACAGTGTGCAGATGGGTGTAAATGTAATAATGTTGTAGCCATATGAAGAAGGGGCAGAGTAGATGGGTACATCTGCTGACAATCTTTCTTTTTAATTTGGAGCCACCTGAAGGCAATACTTAGCAGGATAATAACTCGATCCCCATACAACTTCCGGTCTTTCAGATTAATAGTGTGCAGCAGGGGAAGGGAAAAAGGAGTCTACTTTTAACTCTGACTTCTGTTTGCCTTTTTGTGAGCCTGAGAACATTTCCTGGCTGCTTGGTGATGGGAAATGTAACCAAAACAGGCATCGATGAGTGACATTTCTTCTGGCTGGCTTTCGACACTGGGTTTTCTGTGCCATCTCAGAGATGCTGCAACATGCATGAAGGGGAAAGTAGGCCAAATCTTTACCATGCTTTGCAGTTAACTCACTTTAGTAATTTACCTTTTTGGCTTCTGAGTATATATTGCATCATATCTAAAATACGTTTCCCAGTTATAATTCCTTAGAGTCCAGTACTGCAAAGAGCAAGTGAATATTGTCCAATAAAATACATGTACTTCTGTGAGAGGAGTATTTTGAAATAAAGAGTTTTACTTCCGTCTAGAATTTATATATAGACTCTCTACTTACGGTTTATACATTTTTGCTTTTGTAGCTTCCCATACTTTCCTTCCTGTCTGTGTTCTCATATTTCCTTTCTAAATTATAGATATGAGGGAAGAACCATTTTCCTTGAAAAGAGCTTCACTTTTGGGGATAATCTATGGCCATTTTAAGAAAAGTCAGCAGTTCACAAGGGTGTTGCTGAACATGGGATTATATGAAATGGGGCTCTAGGCAAAACAAGCCAAATTCAACAGCCCTCAGAACCCTGCAATCTTGAGATGGATAGTACTAGGAAAAAATGCCAATCCTGCTTGTTTTTCTAGGAGGGTTTTGTGCCAGATTATAGCTCTTGGCCTGTCTCTGTCAAAATAAGTTTTGCAATGCACATTCACCTGCCATGTGAAGGGCGAGGCGAGGAAAGGGGGATGACTGAGTGAAGAAAGGAGCAACAGTGAGAGAATTTGTACTTTGGCTGTGTTTAGTATTGATGCTACACTAAATCACTGTAAACACAGGTTAGGAGTGTAGAATAGGATGTAATATCAATATTGGCAACTTCACTAGAATCTGTTGCCCTATTGAATTGTTTAATTACTTTAATGAGAGAATGTGAAGATATGCAACTCTTTAGGAAGAATTCGTGAAGGAGACAGTCAAGTCACCTTTTTATTTGACCTGTACAGAAAGATATCCTTTTATTTGTTGGAGATGAGAAGTCAAAGTTTCGGTTTTGAAGGGACACAGGCATGGACAAGTGAAAGCTGGGTTTCTGTGAGAAATTGTACTGGGGTTTTTTTTGACTTGGAAAAATGTGAAATACTGAGACATACGTTGCTCTCCATTTTTCACTCCTTTTGCTTGCATATAGAATATAAAGCCTAGGTGGCTCTTTGTTGACTTTCTGTAACTTTTGTCTCCAGTTTCCTGTGCCTTCTAGTTCAGCAGTGCATGGTAGATACTGCTGCAGGTAAAACTCTGGCTTCTTCTCATGGGTGTTGTTAGGGAGGATGTGCATGGGTGAACAGGTTTCAGAAATCCCAGTGGAAGCAGCTGGGAGCTTCATCCTCTGGACTTTGCTTTAGGACCTTAATAATTATCTTCCTTTCCCTCAGGGGGATTTTAGGCCCTGCAGAAGTATATTACCTGTCCCTACATAGGCAGTGTGCTCATAACATAAAACAGCTCAGAAGTTCCTATGATGTTGTGAGTTGCATGTATGTGTATATGCTTGTCTATCCATAATTATTTTTAAAAGAGAAGACTTGGTATTTTACTTTTGACAGCTTTCTGTTCCTCTAGATGTTATTACCAGGGTCAGTTTTGCTGTTATTACTTCATCTTTGGAAAATGCTGGGTAAGGATAACATTTGATGTGGCAAATTCTTGCTGTTCTACATATTGTCCTGTTAGATGTTCTTCACAGGGCTGTATGATGGAGCTCAGACATAGTTTGTTTCACCAGATAGGGAAAGTAATGAAATTGTCTGAAATAACAATGCTGTGATGTTGTTCCATGTTTGAGAGAGATTTTGTACCTGTATTAAACCAAGGCTCTGCTTTGACAGTGGACAGAAAGACTGTCTGAAATAAGAAGTTAAACTTGCCTGAGAGCATCCTCTGGCACTGAGGATACGGACAGCCCATGATGACATCATACAGCTCTTACTCTCCAAAAGAAGTTGACCACATCCAATCTTACAGGATTTATCTCTGGGCTGTGTTTTTCCCCTGTGGTGCTGGGGAGTCTGCCAAACCTGTGCCAAGAACTTGTCTAGTAACTGAACTTCAGAGACAATTAAAATCTACTCTCTGGGTCTGCTTCTTGGCGCTGTTTAATTTGCTGATGTAGAAGAGGCCAAAGAGGAGTGTTTGACTATTTATCTCTGGTTGTGTTTATTGAGGATCAGCACTCCAATTGATGCATCTCATGTGTTTGGAAACTCATTTTGTCTTATCACTGCTGAAGACTTTGTCATGGTTTTGCATTGAAATGACACACGTGCTACTTATGCATATCTCTTGGAGGGAAAAACAATTTAAAAATTGGAAAAGCAGCTTATATCACTGGCAGTAGTATGTGTGGCTCTGGGATGATAGAACTGAAAGAACTTGCCTTTTCCATGAGGTACTTTTTGCCCTTCCTGTAAGATTTCAGAGGATAATAGTGATTTCAGTGTAAGATTCAGTAAGCTTTTCTGCGTGCTTTGAGTGCATGCCTGGTGTGTGTGTGTGCATATTCACACACATACATGCATTTCCCGTGTGTAGAGGAGGTCTGTAGTGTCTGTGTATGATTTTCAGTGGTAGCATTAAGTGACAGTGACAGGTCACGTGCGTGCTGGGGCTTGGGCCCAGCAGGAGGTGGTGCCTATGCACCTTCAGCATTAACACAATCGACATCCGTTCAAGAGAAGGATGGCTGGGCCTTTCCTTAGGAAACATATGCCAAAACTATTATCAGAGCCTACATCATGGCCTGCAGCAAACTGGACAGGATGTTAATGAGGAGGGAATTGTGGAAGCAGTCTGAATGCATCCCATACTATTGAAACAGAATGCTGAATAAACAGATTATTTCCATTACGGTGCCCTGTCAGCAATCTCAGTATTTTGATCTTTATCAGGTTTATGCTGATAAAGGTTTATTTTTCATTACATATTTGATACAGGTTTGGGGGTGTTTTAAATTCAATAAATAAATAAGTAAATAAATAAATAAATAAATAAATGCAAACATCTGGGAGGCTATAAAAGACTGTAGAGCCAGGACAGCTCATTATTTCTCCTTGACGAAGAAATCTCTGGTGCATTCTGTGATGTCTGTGACAGTGTGTAATGAGGCACTCCACTATGTCAAACCCAGAGTCGTAATTCTGTCTTATCTGCTGCAATAATGAGACTTTTTGAACTGCTGAACTCAGCAGAAGTTATAGGTGTAAAGAAGATGGTGTGTGTTTTGCTACTATTTACAACAGGTGGAGGCCAAGGAATTCAAATTGATTGTTTTTTTCATTCAGGGACCTTGCTTCAGAACCTAGCTTGGAATTTAAGTTGTGTTGATGATTCAAACAGTGCCTGGCACTAATTTATTTTCATATTTGGCAATTTTTTATAGTAGTCCTTGTTCAATATTTTATTGCTTACTTTGCTTGTTCTTCCTTTATCTTTTTCTTCCTGTCCCTCTCCCCCTCCCTGAAGGTTTGCCTGAGTAGCAAGTGTGAGATAGCTAAAGTAAATACCATTGGTGATAACGGCAGTTCATTTAAAGCAATTTTTTTAGATGTGTTTTAGAAAGCAAAATACCAAAGCAATATCAAAACACATATTTTTTTCCAAGATGCCAGCTGTTAAACGCCTGCATTCTTATGGATTGATCATAAGTTCAACATTAACATTAGTTTGATGTCCCTTGAAATGTTAGGCTGTTTATTCATAAAATTAATTAAATATGGCCAATGTCATAGCAAGTTCATTTTATCATTAATTTTCAGCTGCCTTGTCTTCCCTGGACAATGGATGTATTTTTTCCTCCATCTTAGCTAATGTGCAGTAACTAACGTGAGGTAAGCTGTAGTTGTAATATGAGTTAGCAGGGTGACGTGGCTCTTGGCCTCTTGGCAGAGTGTTCACATACTCCCTTGTCTTTGTTACGGTTTTACCAAATGTCAGCTCATGTGTGCTAAGAATAGGTCTTGCTGCTCTCTGCCTCAACAGGAGTGACCTCAGCCCTGACCTGGAGCTTTCCTGTCTCGGGCAGAGAAGGTTCATGTGCCAGAGCCATTCCAGCTGCAGCTCCTTAGCCCCCTGAGGTGGAAATCTGTGCCCTGGCCTGCTAGAAATGAGAGCTTTGGTGATGCAAACCTATCGAACAGCCCTCGACTGGCTGTCACTGTCACTCATTGTCAACCTGAGCTTGATTTGAGGAACCAGCTACTGGTAAAGGGCTATTGAAAACATTTCTTTTTGTTCTTAAATTTTCCTTTGCAGGGAAGATACCTGTGAATATCAGGTACTTAAGAAAGTGAGAAGTTAGATCTCATCTATTTGTTTATGTGCCACACCATCATTCCAGGTGACCTAGTTTGGGATTGTGATGAGATCTGAAGAGCAGAGTATTGAAAATGTTGTTTGTGAGAGCCTGTGTGCCAGAACAGTATGGGGTAAAATCATCTTAATGAGATGCTAGATCATCTATGGAATGCATCTCTCAGTAAATATAGTGGATTTATTTTCCTTATGAGGAACACAATGAGCCTCTCACAAGAATGCACTTTTGTAAGGCTGAAAAAAAACAAGTAGATGCTTTAGTTCTTTTAAGGGTTAAGCAGAAGCAATTTTCTTCAGCACCCCACAGTTGCAGCTGTCGTGGCAGTTGTTTTTGTCAGCCTGCTCTAGATTCACATCTAATGATGGAACATTGGACAAAGTTCTGTGTAAATTTCTTCAGAAATAACTTTTTCAGTTTGTTTGAAAAAAATAATCATGGAGATGTCATTTTATTACTGAAAATCAAGATCCAGAACCTGAGAGTCCAAAATACTACTGTAGCTTCCATCTGAAAATCAAGGCCTGTCAGGTGGTATCACATCCACTCTCTTTCCAGCTTTATGTGACCCAAGAGGAAATTCATTGAAATGCTTGCTAACCTTTACTGAGCAAGAGGAGTGACTTAATAAACATGATTTCCCCTGGGGAGTTTTACTGCCTGGCCTAGGTTTAGGTTTCCCTCTTGACATTTTTCCACCCATGTTCTGATTCTCCCAAAGAACACAGCAGAGAGTAGTTGCATTGATGTTCCCCTGGATGAAACACAATATTTGTTGATCAGAGCCTTAGCCAAACAATTACACTATGCATAAGCCAATAAGAAGAGCAGACTTCTACTGTTCTGAATTTTCAAGGGGAATGTCATAAACTGTATGAGTTCTGATTATCTCATTCTTTATAGGGAAAAGGTGAAGTATGGGCAATGGCAAGGAAACAGAATGTTTTTTGCTTTTCCTTAATGCATCCTGCTAGTAAATTTGTACTGACTGCAGGTCGTGTTATGAAATGAATGAATAAAAGATGAATAAGGGTTATTTACAGAAGGGAAGTTGCCTTGCTTTTTGTTTCCCCATCCTGATTCTGGTTGATGACATCCTCTAGTTAATTAGTTAATTTCTGTGAGTAAAACTCATAATAATCTGTTACTGTTTTTCAAACTATTTTAAAAAAAATTAAAATCTGTTTCCCACATTTCGGTCCTTGCTTAGAGTAGAATCCACACCTCTCAAATGGAATACATGCATGACTCTATTGATTTTTCTTCTCTTAGTCTACATCCATTAACCACAATAAATTCCATATTGAAATAATAAATGTGTCTTCCCACCAAGAGGATGGCATTGCTTTCCTTTTCACTTCCAGACCTGAGGAATTATTTGTGCTTGTTTGTTTGCTGTGTTAGCATTTCTTTGCAACTCACGTGTCACCAAAAAACCTCCTTTGACATAAGTCCTCCACTTTTTAATTGTCCCACTCCTGCCTGAGTCACTGTAAGTGAGCGTATCAGTCCAAGGGTATACACTAGAAATAGAGCTGATAGCCTATTTAATAGACTTTCAGGCTGAAGTAAATAACACAACTCCATCAATAGGAGGTGAAAATTCAGCCACAATTTTATAGATGGATTGGGCTGGCTGCTGCTAACATTTTTCTTATTTTTAAAGCCTGTGTTTTGAGACACATATTGATACATGTACATAGGCGTATGGATGGGTACGTGTGTTTAATAGAACAGAAATTTTTTTGACTTGTTGGATACCTAATTCTCTACAGAAAACAATGGTAATGAACATGAAGCCATCATTTGTCAAATCATTTAGTTCAGTTTTGCACTGTACCCTTATTTATCTCTGCTTTGCCTTCTGATATGTACACTACATTATGTTGCATATTACTTCTTAACACTCATTCAAACAGTACCCATCCGTGTACCACTGTTGGACAGGAAATTTATAGATCATGGGTCATTGTTATCCAAATAACCTCCTTGTTGTGATTTTAGTAAAGAAAAGTGAAATGTGGTTAATATAGGATGTTTTGGTATTTTAAAATTATTCGTCTGGCTTTCTGAGCCAAAGGACTTACTTCATTCTTAATACTCCATTTTTTTAAGTGTTATCAAACTTGGAAAGAGTTTTTTTTTGTTTTCTTGGCTTAATATGTTTTAACTTCATATATAGGATTTTTTCTCCTATTATTCTTTCTTGATAGGGTTACTTTACAGATAATTGGGAGCATTGTAGCTGAAGTTAACACAACATGGGGTGATGCCTTATTTCTTTAACTTTGATGTAAACAAAATTGGGGATTTTAGCTGATCATTTACATAAATAGTACTTAACTTTATCCTCCATAGCTTTTTCTAGTCAAACAATTGGAAGTGGACACAGAAAAAAAGTCAGCTATCAAGTTTGACTAATGCATTTTAGAATTCTGGTTTGCATATCCTAGTGTACATCTTCTTCCCTCGATTAAGATTCATTTCCCATCATGCTACATTTTGATCAGCATAAGGTGCATCAAAGTATAGATATACAATAATAAAAGACTTGTAACATATGTTTTAGCTAAGATATGTTAACAGCTCACTTTTAAATCTTCGTGTAGATAAAGCCTATGGCACCATTCCACATTGACTTGTGTATAAATAAGGGAAGACCTTTAACTCCATCCTTGGATGCTCGTCCAGGCATCTGTCATTTTTTATGATTCATAGTCTAATGAATAATTTTGTGCCCTGTGTGTTAACCAGAAGAACTGAGTCTTTTCTTTTAGAGCTGTATGAATAAATGGAAAGTCACAAAACTGAGACTTTTCCAGGTGAATTACTGCTGATAATAAACTAAGGTTTAAATCAAAATATGAATTTGCTTGCTTGCAAAAGATACAGTTACAACATTTTTCTGGCAAGTTGTTCTGCGCTTCTTGTGTCTCGGTTCCTGCACTGTTCACAGCTCACGCTCTGTTTTCATTAATTATACATACCCAGTGTGCCCATGAATTTTACTGTGGAACAGCATACATGCTACACACAGATTTTGTATTTCCAAAATTGACATGGCAATGGTGTATTCTTCAGTATTTTGTGGCAATTTTATATCAGTACAAAATAATCCTACTGCAACCTGGAATTCATTTCTTGCAAAGGGTATTTCTGTCCCACTCCCTGTTCATTTGAATGATGTTTAAGGGCCTCTGTAATTATCTGAAGATACAAAACACATTAGAAGAGAAAATGAAGCAGGAGATGACACTGGCTCTTACCAAGGGCTGATTACACTTCTGAGAGATGGGTCTTGGCAGTAAAGTACCTTAAGCCCTGAGGAAAATTTCGTAACTGTTGTTGATTTGTAATATTTGATACACTGAAAAGAAGGAATTCTGCCTCATGAGTGTAACTCATGCCAATAACCCTTTACAAATCAAAATATAATGTATGTTAAAATCTGAGAATTGGGATATTTTGATCAAAACCAGTGCAAATGCATTGTTATTGAATAGCAGTAATAATGAACAAAATAAGCGCAAGTACAGCTAAAGAAAAAATAAGTTTCTTTTTTTCCCCCCAAAGAACAGTATTTAAATACACTTTCTGCTCATAGAGCATTATTGACATGACTTTTATTAACAGTGATCGTCACTTCCTACTCTGGTTCTAAAAGATCATGCTTTTAAAAGCCATCTCCCCTTCCAGATTCCTGAAGTAGGAAGGGATTCATAGATGGTATACGACACTAGAAATATTCTTATTTATAGGGCTGAAGAAGATCTCTTTTACTCTTAGATAACCTGTTACACTGGATAAGAGATTTTGGTCAGTTAAATTGCTTTTGGCTTTTCCATCATGCTGTTAGTTAGTTAACATTATGAGAGAAAAGAGATGAGATGCAATGGTGACAAGCAGCAAGTAAAAAACTTGCTTACTCTGCTATAATTGGAGAATATTACAGAAATTGTGAAAGGGAAGCATATAGGGATTTTCCATTGAACAATGTACTTAAAGTCTTATAGGAGCAAACCCAAAGGATATATGAGTCAATGATAAACTGTATGGTTGCCCACATGTCCGAGATACTGTCCTATCCTTTGAAGAGATCCAGTGATTTCAGCTGAGCCCAAGTACCTAATAACAATATATTTTTAAATGACTCATCAGTGCTCTGAGAAAATGCAGGATATCCATGTCACAGTAAGAGAAAATAAGGCAGTAAACTTACATAATATTCTTAAACCTTCAGATAAGTTTTGAATCAAATACTCCATTCTATCACATCCTGCTCTTTGTTACCAGGCTTGGTTTATTTCTTCTTTTATTGTATTGACAGGATTAAGGAATAATTTCTACTTCTTTTTACACGCATTTTGAAATAATTGTGATTATAACAAATCTTTGAATATAATGCTGAGAAAACATTTTGTATGTGCTTAAGAAAAGACACAAAATAGAGTTTATGGCTCCTGTCATACAACTGAACACATCTTGATACTATTTAGTCTTTGGTTGTTGAGACTTGCCCTAAAAACCTTGAACAGTGCAACCCATGGAAATCCAACATTTCTGGAATTAAGGCTGGACCAACATACTGTACTGTAAAAAGAAAGAAAAAAGGCCAATCAGCATTCTGATATAGTTAAAGGTGAGTAGAGGTGGTTGGAGGAACCCTTGCATTCCTCAGTTTTCTAGCTTTCCAGTCTGTGATGTGTGCTACAACTTACAGCTGGAGCTGTTTGTGAGGGACTCGCGTAACATAAACAAAAAGGGCAAGAAGGAGGACCTGGGAACTACTGGCCAGTAAATCCCTGGAAAGGTGATGAAGCACCTCATTTTGGAGGACACATGGAGGACAAGAAGGTGATTGGGAGTGGTGAGCATGGATATACTAAAAGTAAATGATGTTTGACCAACCTGGTTGCCTTCTATGATGAAAGAGCTTCCTGGATGGATGAGGGGAGAACAGCGGATATTGTTTACCTTGCCTTCAGCAAGGCTTTTCACACTGCCTCTCACAATATGCTCACAGGCAAACTTTGGGGAAGTGCAGACTGGAGGAGTGGATAGTGGGTTGGATTAAGAACTGGCTGAGTAGCAGATCCCAGAGGACTGTGATCAGTGGCACAGGGACTAGTTGGAGGCCTGTCACTAGTGATGTCCCCCAGGTTTCTATACTGGGCCCAGTATTGTATAACTTATCCATCAGTGTCTTGGATGAAGGGGCAGATGCCTCCTCAACAAGTTCACTGACAACCCAAAGCTGTGAGGAGTGGCCGACACCCCAGAGGGCTGTGCAGCCCTTCAGAGGGACCTCGACAGGCTGGAGAGATGGGCAGAGAGGAACCTTCTGAAATTCAACAAGGGCAAATGCAGGGTCCTTCCCCTGGGGAAGAATAACCCCAAGCACCAGCACAGGCTGGAAAGCAGCTCTATGGGGAAGGACCTGGGAGCTCTGGTGGACAAGCTGTCCATGAGCCATCAGTGCCCTGATGGCCGAGAAGACCAATGGGTTTCTGGGGTGCATTAGGAAGACCGTTGCCAGCAGGTCAAGGGAGGTGATCCTGTCTCTCTGCTCAGCTCTGGTGAGGCCACATCCCGCGTGCTGTGTCCAGTTCTGCCCTCTTCAGTACAAGAGAGACATGGAGCAACTTGAACAGGTCCAGTGGAGGGCAACAAAGATGATCAAGGGACTGGAGCATCTCTCTTATGAGGAAAGGCTGAGGGAGCTGGGCCTGTTCAGCCTCAAGAAATGGTGGCTGAGAGGGGACCTCATCAGTGTGTATAAGTATTTGAAGGGAGGGTGTTAAGAAGATGGATCCAGGCTCTTCTCAGTGTCAAGCAACAGGACAAGAACAAATGGGCAGAAACTGATGCACAGAACGTCCCACCTAAATATGAGGAAGAACTTCTTTACTGTGCAGGTGACCGAGCACTGAAACAGACTTCCCAGAGAGGCTGTGGAGTCCCCCTCACTTGAGATATTCAAGAACCATCTGGACAGAATCCTGCACCATCTACTGTAGGATGACCCTGCTTGAGCCAGGAGGTTGGCCCAGGTGACCAACTGTGGTGCCTTCCAATCTGACTCCATCCTATGATCCTTTGAAATACAAAATTTATAAATATAGTAACAATAGAGCGGAAAAATAATCTTAACTTTAGTCTTGAACTGAATGCAGTACTATTAGTGGGCATCTAGGAACTGTACATTAATTACCTAACCAATGTATTTCTTCTCAACTTTCAGTTAAAACTAAAGACTTTGTCTCACTCTCAATTATTTTTTCACTGCAGATTAATGAGCTGAAATGGGGAGAAACAGTTGTAGAGCAACTGAAAACCTCACTGTGATGTAAAGCAAAGAAAATCTCACTTCTTGATAATGTGCACACCACATCTGCAGAGTTTTGTTTGATATTTTGGGAAATGTTTTTGTGCCCGTAAGTTTGTTTGCTTTGTGGTTTTTACTGTAACATGACTTTGTGAGCTGGTGAAAGATATTACTGCCTGGTTAGGTGTGCAGTTAATCTCAGTCACAATAGCACAGTATCTGTAATCTTTTGAAATTCCAATACTGGTAATCCAGACCCCTATTAACAATGCTATGTGCTGTTATTTATTTAGGACATAAACTTTATCTTATAGAAGGAAAGTGATATGTTTTATTTTTTGGGGTTTTTTTTCGTCTCCACTTTGAATTGGATGTTGGTGTCCTTAGAAGTCAAGACCCTGTGACCCAGAGGGAAGACCTCAGGATTAGAGTTTTAGCACACATTTCTCTGTTGTATCATGCCTCTGAAGGTCCCCAGCATGGGGTTTGCAGAACTTAGTCTCCTTTCCACTCTTTGCCCTACTTGTTATAGTAAACCTCCCTGACAGATTCATTAGTGCCTTCCAGTGAATTCCCTCCATTCTCTGGAAGATTACTTTAAATAGCAGTGGCATGTTCACATTGCTGGCAGTCCACTAGGCCCAGTAACATAGTTTAAAACTGAGGGCATTGTGCACTTTCTTGCATGGTATTTTCCTGTAGGCTTTTTTCAAGCCACAACTAAAATGTTTGCTGTTTCTGAAAACAATTTGCAACTGTTCATATTAACAAATTAAAAAAAAAAAAAAAGAGAGATGAGTGCTTACAAGATTCTTTTCTTGGTCACACTAATTAGTTGTTTGTACAGACACTCTGTTTTGGAACTCTAGCAGGCCAGAGATTAAAAGCGAATGCATTAGGTTGGATGCCAGGTATCAAAATCAAAGTTGATGGAATTGAGTCGCTTTAGGAATGGGACTTCAGGGTCTTTTGGCATTTTCACCTTTGATGTTTCCATGTGGCTGAAAACTTGTGTATAGTTTTGTGTTGCTGAGACTTGGTTTTAGGTACAGCCATTTAACCTTAGGCAATTGCAGAGCACGTTATAGTTCTTGGCTTCGTGAAGGATGATGATCTGCTGGGGAATGACTGTTTTATCAGTGAAAATGCAAAAGTGGCTGTAGCTCTGTTTGTCTGCCCAGTCTCCTTTAAATCTTCAGTCCTGTGAGTGATACATTATCAGGCCCATTCCAGTTTCCTGTTTATATAGAGTCTGGCTTTGATGCGAGTACAACAGATTAAGAAGCAGAAGCAGAGTTCCTGTTTTAGTACTTTCTCATCAAGATGTATATAAGTCCAATGACACTGTGCTGACAATTATTAAAAACATCAGACTGGTGAGCACATACTTTTACATCAGCACCAAAGATTTAAAGGCATACAACCTCAGCAGCAGCCCCACTACTTCATCTTTGATCAAAGCTACAGATTAGGAAGAAATTTTGCATTTTGTTTTACATGTGTTTTAAGCTAAGGAAAATTATTCTGAAAAGGCTGATTTGTCTGTACAAGAGAATTTAAATAAATAATTTCTCCATTAAATTCAGGCCACAGTATTTGTCTGAAGTTCATTTATCAACCAAAAGGATCTGGAAACTGTTGTTTGTCTTTTCTGGCAATTTCTTAGTTGCATTTTGCATTACAAAGTCATGATTTCCTTGCAGTTTCAATGTCTTTAGCAAAGTTTCTTGCAGTTACCTCTTACTATGCTTTTTTTTTTTTTTGGATACATTGTGGTTCTCCTCACTATAGAGCTCCCCCTGCCTGGGATTGGGATAGAGTAACCTGTTGCTGTGACTCTTGCCACTGTGCTAATTATCTTTTTGGTAGCCCAAAATTTTGGCTTCAGCGTGGAATCTGGTTATTCCTTTCATAATGTTCTGTCGATGTGTTGCCTGGTACAGGAGTGCACCTCCACCAGAGTGGTCTGCAAACCACATACGCTTCTCATTCAAAGACAGACCATAGAAAAACACTTATGGTGAAATAATAACAATCATCATCATCATTTTATAATTATTTGTGTTTGTAAATAAACCTAATTTAAGTGGTAAGTGCTAAGCCTATTGTCACAAAAGATGAGTAGTAATTCAGAGTAAGCTTGTGAAAAATTCTGCAGGAAAGTGAGCTCTAAAGAAAGCCCCACATACTTGGAGGCTCATGCAGGCAGGCCAGGGCACTTTTCCCCCTCGGTCTGTGACTTTTCTTGGGAAAAGCTTTGTGATGACCTTGCTCTACATTAACTTTTCCTGAGTTAACTTTCCAAGTTGAGTATAAATACCAAAGTGTGTATTGTAATGCAACTTGTCCATAGTGTCTATCCCAGGTAACCCTAACTCAGTTCTTTCCCCCAGCAACAGCGGCTGTAAGACTTGGCTGCTTAGGATCCTCTTTCCAAGCTACACTTGGTGTCAGCAAGTTTGCTAGTCTTCTGGTTTAATTGGTGTGTGAACTTAACGCACCATTTTCTCTTTATGAGTTGGTGATGCCTTACAGACTCCTGTTACATTCCATTTGCCTTGTCTGGGAGTTCCATCAACAAATGTTAAATATGTCTATGCATAGGAATTCCATAACACACAATATAATCTAGTAGCAGCACCTATGTTAACTATAGCATGTTACCAATAAGAGAAAGCTTATACTTTCCACTCATTGAATAATCATTTTGCTATTTACATTTTAAGTATAGAACTGGCTATATTTAATTTATGCTCTGGTATTTATGCTGTTAATGACTATGTGTTCCTTTCTGATACTTATGGATGTGTAACTTACAATTATTTAATGAACCAGAATGTTTAGGAAATAGAAAAAGCGTAGTCTGGTATAAAAGTACTCCCATCAGAAAAGGTTTAATTGTCAAATGTTAAAACTAAATCAGAACTAGTTTGCATAATTAAACCAGGACACACTTACTAAGTCACATACATGCGCATCGGAACTGCTGAACCCAGAGGTGAACTGAGTTATTCTTGTATTAGTTTTGAAGTTATTAGCTCTTTAAAAGAAAAAAAACCAACTTAAAATGAAGAGAGTTTATTAAGCCCAGTTTGCTGTCTTTACTGAGGCACCATGAAACTTTCATGGACCCTTCCTTCTCCCCACCCATCCCCAGTAAAATCAGTGGAATTTAGATTTTTTTATAAAGGGCCCCCAAGTGATTTTTGTTTAAAAATCACTCTTACTGCATGTGCATGTGGAACAATAGGCCTTGAGTAGGGTTTTTAGGTATGTGATGTGAAAGCAGATCTCATCATAGTAAATTCAGGTGATGCGTCTATTTTATTATCTGCCTACGAATGAGAAAGGTGGAAGAAATCTCTGTGAACACATCATATTGTATCATATATCATATAGACCTGAGAAAACAATATATTGGTCAGTATAATTCCTAAATTTATTATTGCTGAAATACCAGGATTTTGATTTTACTTTGCATGTCAAATTTCTGTCTGACATGTAGGGAACTTGAAAGGTGACTGCAGAACCAAATTCTTCTCCAGACAAAGCCTTATACCTTCCGTGCGTTACACAAGTATATTCATGGGGATAAATGCCTTAGAGGGGCTTTAAACTGTATAAGGGAGCCTAATAGGATTTAAAAGCTGTAAAGTTGGTTAGCAGAGTTTATAGCCTACTTGGATGTCTATGGTCTATATCTTTTTTTCAGGCCAAGGTCAAGGGTATAAATGGTGCTGTAAAAACTGCCTATGAAAAACTGAAAAGCATACCACTGACGGAGACAAGGCACTTTCAACAAATATTTGTGTTTGCAAAGTAAACTTTTGCTTTGTTTGGAAAAGAAAGCTCTTTTTTGCCCCAAAAGAGCTGGGGCAGAAAAATGGAAGACAACGGTTGCCAGATCTAGACCATAGCTCTTGAGTTTGAGTTGAAATTTTAACTTCTTAAAAATTTCTTTCTCATCACTCTTGAGAATTTTTTTTCACTTGTCTAGGAACTATAGTTGGTGATGAAAACAGGACATGTGCTTTTCTGAATTGTTTGAGCGAATGTCTCTGGATGCAAAAGGAGACTTCTTCTGAAGTGGGTTGTATAAAAATTCCTACTTGCTGCCACTTACTGCCGTAGTCATGAGGCCACTTAACACATGGCTTGTGACCAGCTGCTTCCAAAAGGAATGGAAATGTCACAAGCCAATTATTGCAACACATAAATGACACAGTGAAACAAGACCATACCTGCATTCCATGAGTGTAATGAGGTGGAGGCTTCCCTTTTGAAACCCTGTGGTTATCTTGCTTCATTACTTGTTGTCTGTCTTCCACAAGAGGAGCTATGGGGCTTGGCTGGTCCTTGTGTGATGCCTGTGGGCAGCCACTGGCAGCAGGCATTGCCAGCACATTGCAGCCAGCGTTTAGAAATTCTAGTACCACCACTTGGGACTGCATAAACTGAGCCCTCAGTTGTGCATCTGAACACTGCAGCTACCTAACCCTGCTCCTTAGGTCCTCTTCATCCCCTTCATACAAGTGCATGCTGAATTTCAGTCAGACAAGAAATGTAGACCTGTGAAGCTGGGCCTGTGCCAGGGCTCGTTTGGCATGCTCAGGGTCAGGCTGTTACAGGGGTGCCCTTGGCCAGTGGGGAGTGGCTGGAATGATGAGTTATACAGTCAGCATACAGGTAATGTTTATACCAGGTTTGATTTATTCTAATATTCTAATATTTATTTCCACCAGAGCAGTGTTTTATTCTGCTTTAAACCCAACCCATGAGAGTCTCCAATATTACTTCTCTCCCTAATATCTGTGAAAGACTTCATAAAGAGAAGCAGTTGGTTCCCAGGTTATCATGGTCCTTACAAGAGGTGATTAATACAGTGGCCTTTCCCTAACCAGAGATGAACTTCTGCTCCTAACTCATGACCACGTACCACATCTGCTGTTCTCCCTCTTTTCATGCAGAGTGTAAATATCATGGCAATGTGCATGTAATAAAACTTACAGATCTTTTGATAGTTCATATGGTGCTATATACACCGAAATGGAGCAGCCAGCAGGTAAGAAACAGAACTATATCATAACTATGCCATCCCTACCAGAATGCTGTTGCTTGAATAGATTTAGCAGCATGTAACACAAGTTCTTCCTGCACTAATCAGGCATTGTATCTTGACCACAACAATACAAAAATAAATAAAATGAGAATTTAGAAAGCCCAACCACAACAGCATACCACCTCTGTTCTTAAAAGTGAGATAGAAAAAGCTTTTCTTGTTGGCTATTCTAGTTACTCAAGAAGAGTTTCAAGAAATTACAGTTTTATTGTTTTAGGCAGGAGACAGAAACCAACAAACGGAACAGTCCCAACAAACTGCCCATAGAAGAAGAAAAAAAAATTGTTGTTTAAAATAGCATTTTAAAAAAGAAAAACAAATCCCAAAGCTTATCAATCCCTTGCAACATATCTCTAGGCAGAGTTAAGGCCCTTTTCCCCCCACATAAGCCTTTTTCCAAGTAGGGAGGGGCAGAGTGGCCGGCAGAGTTTGGCAAACTATTCCACTGCTTTGGAGCACATCTAGCCCTCAGTTTCATAAGCATCATGAGCAGCCTCAGTTTCAAGCTTCAGGCTTTTGTACATGTAATTGGCATTTTATAAATAAATATGACAAATGGGATATATTTTATTAGCAATAAGTTACTGAAGTTTGTTATTGTGCAAAGGTATAGATGTAGAGATATAGTTTTGCTTACTATTAAATATTCAAAGCCTGAATTACACGAGATAGTTGGGATTTAAAGTACGGGAGTTTTTTTCCTCTTTGCTGGCTTTTACTGTAGGCCAATGAAAGAACTTGGCAGTGTTTGTTTATCGTTTCTGGAATATGTCTAAACTTCCTAACGCACATGTCTTCCAGATGCTAAAATGAAGACACCTAGGGTTTGGGGTTTTATTTTTATCCAGCAGTGATGGTGCTGGAACAAGTGACATTCAATCAATAAGCTACATTTTCTTTTTTCCAAGGTAGCTGTAAGAGTATTACATAGGGAAGAGAACTGCAAATGTGTGAACTGCAGTTCGTATGAAAAACAATTGTCACAGCTCCTAATGCCAAGTGCAACAGACTAGAATAAGCAGAGCTGGAACAAAAAAGAAATTAAGGAGAAGAAAAACGTGTCGACTCTGCCTTTAAATCAGTAAGCAGTACTGTGACCCTTGTAAATATGAAATAACCCATAAAAGAGCTCGCGTTGCAACAACTATTTGGACAACTACATGGAATTAAGGTATTTGCGTATCTCAAGAGGCTGTTAATTTTTAAGATGTATGTTTTGCTCTGCTTGGAGGCATACGTGCTGTCCTCAGCTGAGTGTTACTGTGCTGCATAATATCTGTCATGTTTGTTGGAAAAGTTTAATTGAGCAAGTTTTAGCCATGGATAAATACCAAATGTATTCTGTGATTAAGTTTTGGGTTTGTATTAGATACTGGCATTTTAAGTTCTAGACATAAAACTATGTGAAGCTCTCTAATGGCTCTTAAAGGAAACCACAGACTGTTTCTCAAGTTGGTTATACAAGGAGTCGCTCCTAGGGACTTGGTGCTGCAGCCCTTGAAGTCAATAGCTGAGCTCTCATAGATTTTTGTGGTGCAGGCACGGCGCGCTGTGCCTTGCACAGGAGCCAGCTGAAGTCAGCCCTCGTGCTCTGTCAGACAGTTCAAAGGGAGCAAAGCTGTCATCATTGCTGGCAAGCCCAAGGGGTAACGCGAGGACAGGGCAAGGCTGCCAGAGCAGTTCCCGGTGCTGAACTCTCCCAGGTCACTCCTCCAGCACTCGCTCCAGTGAGGCACAGGCAGTGGCTGGGATGAGCACCCATCAGCCTCCCGGGGCTCTGACTGGTGGTCTCAGAACAGCACTGCCCTTCAGGGCTTGTGTGCTGGGAGCTGTGGTTTGTGTTTCCAAAAGCCAGCTTTTTTTACGTGCTTTTTCCATCCGAACTTCAGAAGTTTCAAGCATGTGCTTATGTGTTGGGGTATGTGGACACTATGGAACTGTTGTTGGCCAAAGAGTGCTGGTGGTGCAGCAGGTGCAGGGATGGTGATACCAATTCTGCAAGGTTTTGTACCTGCATTTGAGGGGAAAGCTTGCCACATGCTCTGTGCACACACAACACCTCAAAAGAAGCCCTGCTGAAAATTTACCTTTGCTGCTGTCACACAAAGTGACTAAAAACCCAGCTCATGCATCTTCATTTAAATATAGTCTTTCTAGCCCATGTACTATTCAAAGGAACGTTATGTTATGGAGAGTCGTATTATTCAACTGATTGCATTAAACGTTGGCATGAACCTTTAAGTTAAAGAAGTAGCTATTCTCCTCCACCGTGCCTATGCTATCTAATAATTTATGAAAAAATGTGTGTATGTGTGTGTGTGTGCGCGCACGTGTGTACCTGTGTGGGGAATATGTGATCTCAAGGCCCATGATAAATCTTGAAGCATTCACTATTCCTTGATAGGCAGGCTCACTCAGGATATGCTTTTTCTTTGACAGTGCCATGTAGCAGTGCCTTGATTAATGTTATTACTCTAAGGAATATAATAAAAAAATCCAGCGGAACCAGAAAATTATTGTTACAATAAAAGCCATTCAAATGAACATGCTTATTAACATACCTCTCAATTGCACAGAGACTAAAAGACACAGAGTGTGTTCTCCTCTTCCACGTTGCTCTGCATATTTTGTCATTATGCTGCAGAGCTGTCGCGACTGCTGTCTCCTGGTTATGATTTTCAAATCCCAGTTGATGATTAATACCTTTGGCTCAGACAGTTGTAAAAGGCCGGTGTACCTGCATACATTTTCATGCTGCTCTGACAGCAGTGATGTGCATTGCAATGTGGAGGGGCATGGAGGGTGGAAAGGAGCTGTGAGAGAGGAAGAAAGAGGGTGTCATGCAAGAAATAGTTTTTTCCATACGTTTTCCTGGTTTGTCAGGTCAACACTCAAAACACACTAGAAAGCACACAGGCTAGAAAACACATCAAATTAATATCTTGCATTTCTGCAAGGCCTCTTGTGCTGCCACCTTGTACTTACAAGCATCCTAAAACCTCCTGTGAGCAGGTAAAAAATGGAGGATTTATGGAAAAAGGGCATTCAGTGACCTCAGGTAAAAAGGAAGAGTGGATAAGGTGTAGAATTTCATCTAGATTCTGCTGGAAACTGTATCTTTGGCAGGGAAAGATTGTTCCTGGGCTGACTGTGTAGGGTAACAAAAGATGAACAGAATGTAGCATGTATGCCTTCTGGCAATGACAAACTTAAATCTGCAAAACTACTGGTGTATTTTCAAGGAACATAAATGTAAACACAAGTAGAAAATGAATATGCAATTACTGAAAGTATCACAGGATCCCTGATATTCCTCATTCTGTTTTCTAACACTGCTCTGGCTATCTCTTGTTTCTCCCACCTTTACCTGCTCTCCAGAGTCACCTTTCTTTTTGGTATTTTCTGTTCCACTGTAACATCCACCCATACCTTCACAAGTTCCATTTTTCCACAGTCCCAGTGCTTCTCATCTGCCTATTTGGGCCCCGCTATCAAAGCAGAAGCGTTTTCAAAGTTTGTGATCATAGACGATTGCCCAAAACAAGCGTAATGCACACAAAAATCAGTTTGGAGAACCTGGATACGCAGCGGTGTGCAGTGTTGTGCACACTGGTGAACACCTGGCAATACCTGGTGCTTGTGTTACTTATGTAAATGTGACTGTGGAAAAAACAATGTCAGCCCCTTTCGGACTGGGATGCTGAGTGAGCTGGATACTTGCGAACAATGCCGCGGTGAGTCGTACCCTTCCCCTTTGTCGCGGAGGATGTTTGCTCAGACTGGAGCATTGTTTTGGTTCTGGCCGAGGCCGAAAGCGGGGGGCAGGAAGCGGCTGCACCCTGACTGCTGTCATTTCCCCTGCGCATGACTCCCGTTCGCTGCCAGCTGCCCGCTTGCGGACGCGCCGCCCGGCCTTTGATACGGCCGGCTCTGCCGCTGGCTCAGGGCCACCGAGCTTTCTGCGGCTACCTGCTCCTTCGTGCTGCTCTCCGCAAATGATAAGGTCGTGATAATTAAACAGATAATCGGAGGCTCTTTCGCAATCCTCTGCTCGGATTAGGGGATGTGTGTTCCCACTGAGTCCGTAAACGACGGCAGCCGGGAATGTCTCAAGTGGACGGTGGGGAGCTGGGCAGACCTCTGATGCAGAAGCTGCTTTTCCAGCAGGACGCAAAGGAGATCTTGGTAGACAGATGGCTGGCTGCCCGGTTTGCAGTGTGTCCTTTCAGACCTCAGTCTCAGTTCCTCCCCCTGTAAAAGCATTCATTATGTTTTGTCACTCGATACATTAGTTTGTTTTAATGCTCTGCAACCCCACGTACATTTAGCAGCCTCTTTCTGCTTGTTTTATGGGGCTCCACTGTGTTTGGAAATGAATTAAAGCATCTGAAAGGCTTGGCAGTTTCATTAGAGAAGGACTGTCCAATCCAAATTAGTGTAACTCATTTAAAATTGAAGTAAAATGTTTTAAGGAGAGTGATCTGATAAATATTGGCTTAAACTAATTGGATTTTCAATAGACAAATTACTGCATTTTTCTCATTACTTAGTGCTCTGTAAGGCTTTCACATAGTATGTGAGAGTTCAGTTCCCTGCTGTGGAGCTGAGAAAGATGAGTGAAATCACTGACAGAAGATGCTTTCCAGGTCTTTGGAGGCTGGATGGCTCAGGGATGCTGTGTGGCTCAGCCCTCCAGGCAGCTCAGCCTGTTAGGGAAGAGGTGCTGCCATTTTCTGGTGGTTTTCACACAGGTTTGCTCATTGCGTGTGTGAGATGATCTGCAGGCTGTCACTGACCTCTCCAAAAAAGTACTCACCAGTATAAGCATGGCATAAAGCCTCCCTTGTTACTTGTAGAGTAGTCTGGGGTTTTTTGTTTGGGGTTTTTTTGAGGGTTTGGTTTTTGGTTTTGTTTCTGCTTTTGTTTTCTTGTGTTGGGTTTTTTGGGGGTGGTTTTTGTTTTTGTTTTTTGGGGTTTTTTTGTTTGTTTGTTTGGTTGGTTTTTTTTAAATAAGCAAAAGCAATGCTTATTTCTACTTAATTTCCAGAGGACAGAAAACCGTGCATGTCTTTCCAAAGTGAACTTCCACATTACAATAAGCTATTACTTATAATAAAATATGATCTAAATAAATACGTAGTTGTTGCATTTTTTCTTTAAAAAGTATTATTATCATCCCCACTTGAATAATAGAAAATGGAAACATAGAAATAGAAAATGGAAACATAGAAATAGAAAAAAAGCAGGGATTCTTAAAACCTTGCCTGATGTTGGGAGCACCATCATTTGATTCCTTCCAAAACATGTTTTCTGAAAAGAGCTGGCACGCATTTATTTGGTTCCTGGTACTCGTTCAATTCTCCTTTCTTGAATATCAAAGCCAATGTTCTATGGAGAAAGGAGCTGCTCCTCTAAAAGGTATTCAGTAAGGTATGAGAACATGGGGCCTGAGAAATGAAACACCTTCTTGTTCCTTAGTCCTGAAATGTTTGTGTGAGCAGCAGCAGTAACAATGTATTCTAGTGTCTGTGTGGTAGGAAATTGCATGTGGATGCAATTAGGTAATATTGACAGTCACAATGGTGGGTATGCAAATAATAGCACGATATTCTTCTGTCTAACTTCCTGTCTTGGAAAAAGTAGAGATGAAAAATTGAGTAGTGCTGTGAGGACCAGTGTTCCATTTATTTTTCTAATGCGAAATAGCCTACAGCGGGACATGTCTCTGGGATATGTGTTCTCTCAGTTTAGGAGAGTCAGTAGCTGTCTGCATGGATAAGGCATACAGGTATGTATTTTTACAGGGCAGATTTGATGTATCTCATATGCAAGCTTGACCATCCCAGGTCCAGTATCCCAGCTGAAAATGGTTTCAGTCAGTGCACTGGATTTCCATGTGGTTATGCTGGTGTGCTTATTTTTTGTTACCTTTTGAATAGATAATTTAAAATTGCTCTCTGTAGGGATGTTCTCTCTGCCTGTCTGCCTATCAGTCTTTCTATCTGAATGCAGAAGTATTTGATTAGTGTATTTAAAGTAATAAAAATGTCAACAGTAGTGTCATATTGATTGATGTTAATTATAAGTCTTTAATGGCTCCTCTGGTTTGGCCACTCTCCTTGCAGATTGGGATTTTATGGTTAAAATAATGCCCTGCTGTCCACACACTTGGTCATAAATTGTGGTCTATCTTTCTTTAATGACTTTGCATGCGGTGTTATAATCCCAATAACATTCATTATCTTTGGTAAAAGGAAGGCAGTGACTTTCATAGAGGTGATGAATGGATTTATAAGGACTACCTAGCAGACTGGCTGGGATCACACCAGAGGCAAAGCTGATTGTTCTGCTCGTGCATTGCCATAAGCAGAAATAGTAGGCAGGCAGTCTTGGATAAGTGATGATTTTCATTCTGTTCCTCTCTTTCCACTCCATATCATCAGTAAAAGTAAAAGAAAAGGCTGAGATGTGAATCAGTCTCATATCAAAAAGCTAACTCCTTAGTAATTATGTAAAAAAAATCTGTAGGCATCTGTTGACTATACTGAACAAAAAAGTAATGCAGATCCTTGCTTTGTGGGCATTCTCTTTAAAGTAAAGAATGAATGCATGTTTCATCTTACAGAGGTGTATTGCTACAGTGAGGAAAATGCTACAGCTCTGACAGAGGTCTCACCATTTCTGGGGGAGTTTAATCATTTTACATGCATGTGAAAAGTGACATATCAGGGGACCGTGCAGGGATGTGTTCAGGGATGCCCACATACATATGGATGTTTGCCACGTTGCACGTGTTCATTTTTAAGTAGCGATTCTGAAACACCACCTTATTGCTTCTATATCCATAATTGGCTCCGTGGAGCTCCAGCACAGCATGGAGAATCCCATCATGCTGTGTTCATACAGATAGGTGCACACAGAAGCCTTCAGAGTGATCTGTGCCCTACGGGGCCTGGGATATAACTAGTGAACCGGGCTGAAAAACTGGATGTTTCCTTGCTGCTGAAAAGTTGAGAATTGAAGTTAATTTGGAAAAGATACAGCTACAGAAGGTAATTTCTTGGAACCCTAATCCTGGCCTTTACTGCTTGGTAGCTCACTGTAGTTATACTGTGGTACATGATCGACAGCACAGAAGTCCAAGGAAATTAATAGTAGGGAATAGGGATTGTTTTGTTTGGTTTTGTTATTTTTGCTGGATTAAGATGTGACTCATAAAATTAGTGCCGAGCAGAACTGTAGCACAAACAATGGTAAAATATATGACAAAATTTGGAAGCATTTGGACTCTGTTACAGAGTGCAGTTCCAGTACTGCCTTTCGTGAGGAGATGCCTTATACAGCTGCTGCTTGATGAGTTGCTTTCTAAATAAACCTGATTACTATTTGTTTATGAAGCTAGAAAGCTGTATCGCTTTTCCACAGAACAGCAATATGGTTATGCATAAATGTGGCAAGAAAGCCAACAAATAAAAAAATATTCCCTCAAGCTCAGGCTAGAGCAGGATAGCAGCATTTGCACAATGGGCTTTTAGTCACTTGCCACCAAATTTAACTAGTATTAATTTTTCTGACTCTGACAAAGCAGTGGTATTCCTTTGCTATATTGTGAAGTGTATGCTTCCAGAAGTCACATGAGCTGGACAGCATCTGGGTGGCTGATGAGCTGGGCAGGCAGCTGTACTTGCAGCTTTGGGGTTACTTTTGGTTCTGTCATCAGAGACCCTGTTGCTGGGTGTCTGCAGCACATCGCCCATGTGAATGTTTTGAGTTGGTTTTGTTTTGGGGTGGTGGTGTGTTTAAGATGGTTCTTTTTGGTGTTGGTTTTTGTTTGTTTATGGTTTTGTTTTATTTTTTTTTTTAAATTTATTCTGTAATTGGTCAGAATTTTCACCTCTGCAGTGTGTGCTGGAGTTGGAAGCTTTCCCCCAGGTCCTCAAAGTGCAGCATTCCCTTGTCCCAGCCCCTTCTCTTTTTTGTTTACAATAAATTAACAGTAGTCCCTGTGTTGGTGATGAAATTAGAAAAGGGAAAAAAAAGAACAAAACACCACAAAAAACCCAACCCCAAGGCTTCAGTTTAAAAATGCAGGTTAATCCTCCACAGCTTTCAGAAGCATTTCTGTAGCATGCTACTAATTAAGATAAGGTTATCATTTTAAGTTATACGAGGAATGCAATTAGAGCTCTTACTAAGAACTGTAGCAATCAATTTTGTACAAATTATTCAGACCTGGTAAGGTAGAATGCAGTTTTAATAGGACAAGAGAACACACTGTGGTTTTATTAAATATAATATAGATTTAAATTACTGCTGAATGTTGTACTGCTGTGCATTCAGCAGGAATTCATGTATCCCTTTCTAAAATATTTTCTTAGATAGGATTAATTCAAGCATTTTTTTCTCTCCCTTTCCATGTAAAGTTTCTACTGATTTTTGATTTTGAAAAAGAGATGCTTAAATGAATGTACTGTAGAAGTTGGTGTATGAAGTATTTGGTATGCTTACCAAATGATAAAAAGTTGACATGTACAAATGGGTACAAGTCAATGTCAGATGGCAATTTATGACCTTTGTATCTTGTATGTATTTTCTGCAGATACATAGGGGATCAAATTAATCCCCAGTTCAGGTAAGGTAAAAAATCAGTGGGCAGGTGAGTGGGCTCTATTCCCACCAAGCCCCCTGTGCACTAAACAGGCTGGAATGTTTCCATATCCTTGAACTATGGCCAAATCTCAAAAAAAAAAAAAAAAAAAAAAGTCTGTTAGTGGAAGAACTAAACTTACCCATTTTCACCTTTTTTTGTTTATCATTAAGATATATCTGTTTCTGAGACATAGTGTGCACTGTGGATATGCAAACTGTAAAAGTATGCTGTTGTGGAAGGATTTCATAGTGTTGTGCAAACAATGTGGTGCTTTTGTCTCTGCACAGTGTCCTTCTGGCTCTGTTTTCCAACAGAGAATGCTTGTCCTTTATGTTTTCCTGAAACATTTTCGTCTTTAACATAATCACTTCTTCTTATCTTGCTCTGGTTGCCTCTTTCTTTTGTAGCTGTGCAAACTTGTATTCTTTGAGTTATACTCATGTTTTACAGATGCCCTTTCCTACATTCATAAAAGCGGACAGCATTAAATTGCAGTTAATCTTGAGTGTCTGTGTGGACTTAATCAATAATTTAAAAGTTCAAACATTAAAACAATGACTGTTTCTCAAGTATGCTTAAAAACTCAGTAAACTCAGAAGAAAGCTTTATCTAAAAGGAAACAGAACACATGAAATGTGGGTGAATTCACACTCCACCAACCTTAATTCTCTGATGTAACAACTTAGTGATCTGTGAATAAAATTGTCTGTAAATAAAGATTAGAGGAAAAGTATTTATACAAATGCATTAGATTATTTCTTGTTTCACCTTTTTTCAAAGAGATGTTAAGATGATTATTTTTTTATTTTAGATGTCTTTTATAAAAGAAAATTTTCCTTAGGATTTGTCACTTTGTTTCTCTTCAATGCATGCTAGAACTTTTTCAGTGAGTCTTCTACAGGGTGGGAAATGAAAACCTCTAACTTCTGCCTCCAGCAGTTTTGCATGAGGCTGTCCATTTCAAAAAGCAATGTCTAATTAATTCTTTGCTAAAATCTTCAGCATGTGGACCAAGAAGAAACATATTCAGATGTCTGTGTTTGTTTGAGTCACAGTATGTGCTTCCCAGAGCCCCCGTTACCTACAAGTTTTTATTATCTGAGCTGTACTTACCAGGCCCACTGACCTGGAGGTAAGGCATTATTTCAATTCATGTTAGCATGGATGATGCAACCATAATCCAGGGGAACAAAAATTGCTTTTTAATCAGAAATCTTGTTAGGTTTGAAGGAATAATGCAAGAAACAGTAGTCATTGTGGTTTTGCATTTAATTTTTTTACCGGCATGTGTCATGGTTTAGCCTGAGTGGGGACTAAGTATCACATCCTTCTCCTCCTCTGGAGAAGGGGATGTGTGGTATTGTTACTGTTCTTATGAGGAAAACCTTTGTTTTCATATTGCTAGCACGGGAAGCTGGGACAGGGAAGTAGAGCTCTTTGGGGCTGAAAAGGTGTCCCTGGTCAAGCAAAGGCCACTGAAACAGCACAGGTAAAAATCTGTGCTACCTGCATCCATATGCATCTATGTTGTATATATAAGTTTGGCAGTGACTGCAGATTATGGCCAGACTCTGTAACAGAAGAACTCATTTTAAGTTGATTATCCTAACAGAAGGAATTGGTTTTGGGGGACCATGGTCCAGCTGATCTGCAGGACTGCCTGTTGCGGGCACAGCAAATGCAAATGTGTCTCTCATTCTCCACATTTGTTTAAAAATAGCTGGGGTTTGGTTTTGTTTTCTTTTCAGGATGGGGTTTTTTTGTTGTTTTGGTTTGGGTTGGTTTTGGGTTTTAAGTGCTTTAAAAATGTAATTCTAGAAAAGAAAAGAATGTATCATTGTTACTCGTTTTCAGGCCAGTCTGTCTCCTGTCTGACTGGTAACTCTGTCAAGAATTTAATGTTTGGAAAATATTTTCATGTTGCAGTTAAATGCCCCTTCATGTCCAAAGAAGTTGGAAAAAGGTAATATTTTTCTCTCGAAAGAAATCGGGTTTGCACGCAGTGCATCAGCAGCTTTGCAGTCACTCTCAGTATAAATGAAAAGGCTGTAGCATTACATGTATCAAGATGTTTTGATACCATATGTGAAATTCAAATCCATTCAAGTCTGAAGAAGTTTTTTGTTTATTTAAGGAAGGCAAAGGCAGCAGGTTAATAGAGTATGCTTTGTGGGAGAAGTACATCCAGAAATCAGTATCTTTTTGATTTAGGTAATGGGGTGAAGATAGTTGGATTAAGAAGGCATAGTTTAGGGACGAAACCAACCCTGCTTACATGGAGATGGTCCTCTGTAGGTTGAGGGCAGAAAGATGTAATTTAGGATTTTGTGGCAATTAGACAATCATTGACACTAGAAATGAATAAAGCAGAAAGGACACACTAAGGTGCTTTATGTTGTTTTCATTTCATTCTTAGTCTTGTTCAGGCTTATCCAGAGAAGGTTCATTAGCAGTGGTCATAGGCCTTGCTAGTGCAATTGTAAGCTTACAGGTGAAGGCTATTTTGGCATGCACAGAGGTAAAATAATTTGTGTTTACAGAAGAAATTCCTCTCTGCTAAATTGGAGGAGGATCAGCCTTCATTAGCCATAAAACATAGATGGGCTGATAGCATGGGTGGGTGTCAATTTCATTTATTGTTAAACTTAACAGTAAACTGTTAAGTTGGTTAAAATGTCTCTAACAGTATCTCTAAATATTTAACATTGTAACTATGTAACAGTATCAGTGGAGCACAGCCTGTTTGTTGGGTCCAAATCTGATGAATAGCAAGTTTTTCTAGTCTGGAGTCATGTTTTCACAGATCATGTTTCACCGTCGACAGGTTTTGTTTTGAGATATTGTGAAATGCTTGAAAGCACAGGACGGGATGCTAATGATGCGCAAAAACAAATATTCCAAAGCTGAATCTAGTAATGGTTGTCAGAGTCAGAGGGACAGAATCAACTTTTAAATGGCAATTGAGCACAGACACATTTTCAAATTACTTCTTGGGGTTGGATGTAAGACCAGGAAACATTCAACCTGTTGGCCATAATTATTTTTAGAGGTCCTCAAAGTTTTCTGCAATTTGTATACAGTTAAACATGTCTGCATTTCACAAATTAATAACATGCGTCTGAGGCTTTTATGTTGTTCAGTCAGAATAACATCTGTAGTCTTGACTCAGAAAAGGGTCTTTCCCTGCAAAGACCAGGAAAGTATGTGCTTCTGTTATACTGAAGACAGTAGAATGTAAGCAAGGACCTGGTGCATGATCTTAAATAGATCTAATTCTAGGGCTTTTGAATAAATTTTCTTTTCTTCAGTTTGTTCTTTGGACTTGGTCTTCATTTCTGATAATGATCAGGCTTCTAACCTTCTTTCCTAAGCTCTGCTGTTACTTTTCTTTTATTTTTCTTTTTCCATGCCCCTGCCAGGAGGCTGTGTTTCTGTCATGAACACTGCTTGGTTAGTACAGTAGCAGATGAAATGGGCTGCAAACATTTGTTAAGGTAATTGAAAGATTAAGGTTTATAGGTCAACAGAAATATGCACCCAGTTACTTCTGTGTCCCAAATAATGACCTAAATTACACCATTTATGATATTGCAAACACAGTTAAGTTAGAAGAACCTTTATAAGGTTTTGGGCATAAACACTTAAATGTGACAAACACCAGCAGTGAAATTGTTCCTCAGTAATGTGGACGTTTGTTCAGAGTCTCCACCTGTTTACAGTATTAAGATTGGGATGCACTATGTTGTATTAACAAGACAATGTCTACAGGCCTCAATTGTGGTTGTAAACACTCGTCTGCAGAACCGCAGCTTGGGGGCCTGAAGATGAAAATAAACATATAGAACTTGTGTATAATTAAGTAATGTTATAAACCTCACACAAGGGCAGAAGGGGGTGAATTATGTCCACTAAAATAATATTTAGACGTTCAGATGTAAGAAAAAAGAAATTATAACATTAGCAAATTTGAGTTCAAACCTGAGGAGAAGCAAAAAGCAATAACCTGATGAAGAAAATATATGGTTATAAAGTTATAAATTCTGGCAGCAATTCTTGGAAGTGGTAGTGTTTTACAATGAAAATGTCAATAGAATTGTTATAGTTTGAGGAGAAGGACTCTTCTTAGAAATGTTATTTTACTCTACATTTATAAAATGAGGTAAAATAAAACCAAGTAGAGATAGGAATGAGGCTTGACAGAGTCAAAAATAATAGTTAAAAAGTGAGTGGGAGGCAATGTTAATATTAAGTGATGCCACTGGCTTTCCTCCCTAATCTTTACTCGCCATTTCAGCCAGCTACACGCATTTTACTTACATATATTTATAGGTGTGCATGGTATGTATAAGTATATGTGAAAACATATATATATACACACACACAAAGTTTATATATTTATATAGATATATGTATTAAAAAACAGCATGTGAGGTTATATTTGCATGTATTTATTGTACTGCCCAAACAGCTGAGTGACGAGTGCATCAACCAGGGTTTGAATGTGTGGTTATTCTCACTTCAGCATTATGCTTTTGGTTTCTGGAAGCAGTCTGTCGCACTTGCAGTTTGGTCCTTGACCTTCTGTCACTTTTGGAGGTGTGCCATACAATCTTTGTTTACAGTAACAAGCATGGAAAAACTGACTTCCTGACACTAATGCTGAAGTCTAAGTTGAAACCACTCACAGGTGAAAAAACATAGCTCTTCCACTTTGAACTTGTAACGTGTTTGATGTAAAATACCCATCTAAAAACTGGGCAGCCAAGGAAAGGAAACCAGTCTTTTGCCCAAGACCAAATATTAACTGCCTTGTCAGCAGTTTCACAAAGGAGTTGGTTGTAATGTTTTCTGTGTGTTTTTCCTTGAAGAGCATGGCATTTAAAATTACCCCCCACCCTTCCCCTTAGTCCAAAATTGGTTATTAAATTTTCATATAGGTATGATATTAATGGACTTGTAGGTGTTTCATGTGCAACTCTGATCTCCACGTAACCTCTTCGTCACACAGCTTTCTCACAGGCAGGTAAAACACATTAGGGTTTGTAGGCTGGTTTGTATGAATCACAGAATCATTGACTGGTTTGGGTTGGAAGGGCTCTTAAAAGATCATCTCATTCCGTCCCCCTGTGCCATGGGCACCTTCCACTAGACTGGGCCACTCAGGGCCCCGTCCAACCTGGCCTTGAACACCTTCAGGGATGAGGCATCCACAGCTTCTCTGGGCAACCTGTGCCAGTGCCTCACCGCCCTCACAGTGAAGAACTGATAGACTGCGCAACTTCCTCCTTTCCTGAAATTTGCATCACTTTTCCTAGTGTTCTATTTTCATTAAGCCAATACTAATGACTGTGAGACTTTTAAAGGAAATTAGGGTATTTGCATGAGGAATATTTGTGTCCAGATTAGATTCTCTTCTTGAAGTGCTGGTTTACTAAACAAAGCAACATTTGAGTTTTGGAGTCAAAATCAAGGTCTTGATGCAGCTTGAATGCAAATCTAATGCAAGATTTATGACACAGTTCAGTGGTCATGTTTTTGGTGATGTAGCTGAAGTGATGTGTTTTGTAGCAATTAAATATTCTAGAATTATGTCATAGTAGTGTTATTTTACACTTTCAGGAAAATAAAAGGGAATTATAAGATCACTGGAAATTCAATGACAAGCGAGTTAGTGAAGCATTTCTATTTTACTACAAGTTGTACGTTTTAACACATGCGTCCAAATACTTTTTTCAAATGTTATTTTATTTCTACATCATTACAATAATTACAGTCCTCTACATTAACTTATGTCCCAACCTGTTTTACACTGGCATATACATTAAGCCAGTTGCTTTTGAACTGTAAGAAGAGTTTGGCCGCAGGACTAACTTATCTGTTAGAAACACTTTTTAATAAGTTAGAAGAATAATGGAAATATTAACCTTAGGAGACTTTCACAAATGCGGAGAAAATGGTATATTTTCCAGTGTTGTTTATCATTTGATTTCATTTACATCAATGTATCACATCCTGCTCAGTTAATTGCCCTGTTTCTGCTCCTGTCCAGGACTGCTGCTGAAGTCTTCTTTCTCACAAAAACAGTTTGCAGAGTTCCGACAGGACAAGGCTTAAGTTATGTGGACTCAGTCCTTTAAAGTATGTAGGCATTTTCTAGCATACAACAATCAAATATGGGTGAATATAGAGAAAACATCACTCAAATTTTAAAGATAGCATTTGTAGTCACACTGGAAACAGGTTCCCAAATATGTTTAAAGAACTGGCAAATGGAAGCATGTGTGGCCAGTGCTGAAATACCTGAAACTTTGAGAGGGTAATTGCAATAAACTGTCCATCAGACATCCATAGAAAATCGAATAAATGTGGGAAATTTTTCCAAGAGTAGTATTGAATAAACAGTGAATTGAAATAAATTGTTCTGGTTTCAGATGACTACAAGAGAAAAGTGCAGAATTGTGGTGCTTTACCAGTTTCTTGTCGTGAAGGTCTCTGTGCTGAATATACAGAAACAGGATTTCCCTATTTCTTTTACATGCATTCTTTCACATAGATGATCTAGACAGATTCTGGTGTACTCTACTGAAAATACTACTAATAAGGTGGAATCGTGGTTATTTTTTAACTTTTTGGACAACTAAAGCGTATCTTTTTTATGAGGAGGTAGGTAGATCTCCATTCCAGGCACCCTACAGCTTAGCAAGGAGATGCCAGTTGATGGCTTTGAAGAAGCCCATCACGTAGCAAAGGAGTTTAGCTGTGATGCCACAAAACCCCTCAGAGGATATCTTACCTTACTGAAGAGGTACAGTGTAGAGAGGGTTCTTTTGGGACTTGAGCTCCCAGATGACATTGACCTAAGTGTCTCCAAACTACGGCAGTGTGTGTCTAGCCATACCCTGAGGTCACTAAACTTCTGCTGGTGTTTTGTGTGACGTGTAGGGCTTTTCATGTCTTGGCCAGTAGCCAGTATGGCTCAGTACTTAGACCCATGTGCAGCTCTGTGGTTTTTTCTCACTGACATGTGTTTGTTTTGATTTGAGTCCATAAGGTTTGCACGCTTGAGGTTCACTTTGAGGTTTCAAGTTCAGTGAAACGTCAAGTTTTGCCTGGCTCTTGGGTTGAAACCTCAAGCCTAACTATATTTCTTTCTCCATCTGCAGATTACAGAGAGAAAGGTCATTGAAAATTGAACCCCAAAGCCTGATTCTTGCTGAGAACCGTCAAGTATTCAACTGGACCATTCCCTGCAATTATATGTTCCAATCAAATTAGCAACTCCACATTTTACTGATATTCACAAGTGTACTAGTGGCATTCTGCTGTAATTGAAACCATAGCATTTCTCCAAGTTTCTGTTATTTTTCAGTTCCTACTTCCTAGGTGGCACTGTTTAGTGCTACACAGGAGTGGCAGCTTTCGGCTACAATAAGGAAAAACTTAAATTTATGGTTGGTTCTGTTTTTTCTGCCCAGGCTCTGCAATGCCTGTGCTATGCTTAACCAAGGTGAGGTTCTGCTTCCTTTGACTTCAGAGAGTGAGACCCAAAGCAGAACTCTTCCCAAAAGGAAAAGATGACACCCTAAAGGTTTCATTTTCCACACAAGAAGTTTTGTTTTCAGTGACGTTCAAACATCACACTTGCAGGGATCCATGTTGCATTGGAGTACTGTATCAAGCAGAAAATTAGCCATAAAAAGAAGTACTTGATTCAAAAGCATCTGAAAATTACTCCACAAAATACAGTAGCCTTTAAGCCCTCACGAATTAAGATTATTTTGGGCTCTCTATATATTACTCTAATTCTTCATGTTCATCTAGAGTCTACTCAGCTGCTGAATCTTTGCTCTGAAGTCTGTCCCCTGTGGATAGTTACATCAAATCCAAGATAGCTAGTGTATCCCTAAGGCAGCGCAAAGCTGCACTAAGAGGGAGCAGGATTTGTGATCAGATGTTTGAGAACGGGTCTTCAAATCCTGGCACCAAATTGGTCTTGGGAAAATTTTTATTGATGACGTGTCAAGGCAGCATCCAAAACAATCCCAGTTCTTTCCATGTGTTTCAGCCTAAAAGCTTTCATGTGAGCACAAGCAGTAATGATCTCAACCTGAAATTCTTACCTGTACCCTCAGCTGTTCTGTTTGGACAGCTTCCGAGTTCTCCATTCTCTGGAGGGGCAGAAAATATGCTCTGGAGCCAAACTGAGAAAGTCATATTAGACAGGTTAATTTAGAGTCTGCTAGTGAGTTACTTTGAGAGCTAACAACATCTAAGAGAGTAAAGTACCTATGTTAGAGATTTGAAGAGGGAAGAAAGGTGTTTAGTGGGGAGTTTATCTGAAGTATAAGAATTAGATTTGCAAGCACTGTGTGCATAGGGCTGTCTCCCACATAAAGCCTTTCTTCATCTAAAGCTTTTTGCATTTCTGAGGGAATTATGACTGGTCTTTTTCGTTGCAAATCTTGCCTCTTCCCCTTCCTCCTTCTTCACTGACACCTAATATGGCTGTGTATCCCTGGATCTTCCTTAAAGATACATATATTGTGTACTTGTGTAGGAGGTTTTTCCCAAGATTGTGGATATATATTTATAGATACTTAAGGGCCCCTTTTTCCGAGTCTGATTGAAAAATATGTCTTGTTTATTGTGAATATACCAACATCCTCCAGGTACCGTGTTGGTTCAGCCCTAATTCTGACTTCTGACCTGTAGTTCAGGTTTCAGATGCAAGTGATCTTGGGGTTTTCTTCTGTTTTTCATGGGTAACTCATGGTAGAACACTGGAATTGTTGTCAGGGTGTTCACTAGCATTTTAGTGGTTTGGTTAATAGTTGAAATGGAAGCATCTGGAGATTAAATGATAATCAGGTGGTGATTTGAGCTGAACTTGCTTAAATTCGTATGAAAAGTCTCTTCGCTCCTTGGCACCCTCCTTGTGTTTTCAGTGGCAAATCTAGGAAAATGTACACAAGTCAGCAGTGCAGTGAAGGCTGCCTGTGTAAGAAATACAGAATAAATATTTATTTCCCACACATTTATTTTCCCTGGGAGGGAGGTCAGCGCTGGAAGAGGTTATGGAATCTCCGTCTCTGAAAGTTTTCAGGATGAAGTTGCATCAGATCTGATGTAGTGTTGAGGATATCCAGGGGTTTCACTAAGTTACCTCCAGATGACCCTTCCAACATATCTCTGATTCTAAGTCAGAAGAGATAAATGAGCTACTGGTATCAAATGGGAAAGATCATCAACTCAGAGTCACGAACTGCTGCAGCGCTGTCTTAGAAACTAATGAGAACTGACTAGAAGCCATTCAGAGCCATGCTGTTATAATTGTTATAGGTTAAAAACAATGGGGCTGGTCACCAGGACAGCTCCTCTCATCTTGTAATCCAAAGCCCTGAAGATACATGTTTTGCTGCAGTCAGTTCCTGCCTCAGTAATGTTTATATTTTGGACTGAGAAAGTCATCCATAACCTGGATTCTCCATATTAGCTGACATTGCATCTGAAAGTACAGTATTGTATTGATTAGCTACAGTCAGAGTTCGGGTATACCTCTACTGTTTTCCATCAAAGACTTGCCAGTGCTGAAATTATTAACCCCACAGGTGAAAATGCACTTGGATGACTGTGGTAATCTTGTGATTTCTGTAAACGCAGTCCTGTGCCTCTCCTGAACACTAGCAGCATGCTGAGGCTGAATGCTACTACTGTATTTTACGTGGAATTTAGGCAACTCCTAGGTGCAGCCCATTGCAAAACCTCTTTCTGAGAGGAGCCAATGAGAACAAGCTACAACTGCCTTGTGCAAATTTTTGCAATCTGCTACTGCGTGAACAGTTGGGAAGGTTGAAATCAGCACAAAAGAGCACTCGGGTTTTGCTCCGATTGCGCTTCCCTGTGTAAGGGCTAAGCATGACTCTTCTGGGGGAATTCTGTGCTTGATCTCCATTATGTAACTTCAGAGATTGCAATGGGATCCTGTGCAAAGCAGCTGTGTGGATTCACAGCAGCTCTCTTCCTACATTTCCCTGACACCGTGTACAGTTTCAGTGTAAAGAGCCAGGGAGTGCAGCGTTGCGAGGTGGTGCTCAGCTTTTGCAAACAAAGGGGACGGAAGACTCTGTGCCACCTGCTCTGTCACTTGAACAAATGTTAGGCATTAAACAAGCTACAAACCGCTAACTGTTTGTTGGATGATAACTTTGTGAGCAGCAATTCCATCGATCATCAAGGTCAGCTTTTTTGCTTTTGTTTCTCGAGCAAACCAGTCCCTCGGTTCCATGCTCCTATAGGCAAGATGGTAAAGCAGCCAAGGATGTTAACTGCTTGGTGCCCTGACAGCAAACAGCATTGCGGAGCTGCACGCTCTCATTCGGGGGCTTCCAGAGGTGTCCAGATGTTTCTGCATTAAACAGGGTGGCACAACACCTCTGCAGGAATTGGCAGGCAAGAGTGTTTGCTTCTTGGCTTGGACTGAAAGCTTTTGAGTCGGCAGTGTGAGGAAAAGGTTGCCACCGTCCGCAAACCAGAGAGAGACCTGTTGTGTCCATACATGAGCAAAAAACTCTTCTGCTCATTTTTTTCTGATTATTTTGTGGACAGTGCATTTACTAAAATTACCAGTTAAGGAAACGGTGAATGCCTCTGTGTTTCTTGCTGGAGCTGCTCATTGAGTGTGGGGCTGAGTGGGAAAAGGAGTGGTCTTGGCAAACAGCTTATTAGTCTCAAATAAATTATTCAGCACACAGTTTTGGATACAGATTGCAGGGAACGATAATGGAGATGGTTTTCCGAGTCTGTTCATGTTAGGGAGACATGGAGTATGCTTTTCAGGAATTCACTTAAGTGCAATCAGTTTAGAATAACATAGCCTGGAAGTAATATTGCTGCCATCCAGCTAGTGTCTGTGGAACAGCATTCTCCTGCCTCCTGAAGCATTGGCATTGAAGATGGATAGATATGGAGATATTTATATTTTGGGCTGCTTCTTTTTTTTTTTTTTTTTTCTTTTTTCTTTTTTAAAGGGAANAATAGTGGACCACATCAGCATCCGATTTGGGTGCGTCATGTGGTTTCTCATGTGATGCTGGTCTCACTGCGCTTTGGAGAGTGAGCCTTTGTGACTCCGCACTCTTGGACAGTAGCATCCAGCAACACAGGATACTTTGGGGAGGAAAAGGAAAAGAGACAGCCTCCCAGAAAACCCCGAAAGCCCAGAAAAATAAAGTTACGACAATTTGTTATAGTTATTGTTTCTTCTTAACTGTTTTGGCTTTTATTTTTAATTCTGGGTCTTCCCTTTTCTCCGTTCCTGCAGGCATAAAGCTGCACCGTTTGGAAGAAGCGAGACTGTCTTTCCTCACAGCTACGATGCTGCACCGCTTTCGACAGAGCCTGCTTTTCCCCCCATTTACCTGGGCGGCTGCTGCTCTTTCTGCTGCTGCTGGGGTTGCTGCAGTCTTGCTGCCTGCACTTCACCCTGGCTTGGCTGACTCGAAACTCTCTCGTCTGCACATTGCTAAGGAAGAGGAGCGATGGAGCCGCGTATTTTTTTTATTGGTTCTGGAAGCCAAGGGTTGCAATATGTGATGATTTTGGGGTTTTCTTTGGCGGGGGGGAGGGAGGAGAAAGGAAGGGTGTTAATCTAGGATAGAGTGGGTGAAAGCTTAAAGAAATATTATGTAAAGTAATCCAGTGCTCGACAAGGGCATCAGCAACAAGAATCCAGCCTCTGCTGCTCCAGAGGATTAACATGGGGAAGTCACAGTGCTGCAGTCGGGTTTCACCTCAGTGTTGTGCTGGAGATGGATAAATAAGGTATCGGTTGCATCTGCCTGTTAAGGCAAAGCCAAGGGAGAAGGAGAGAGCAAGCGAATGCAAATGCAAAGGAAGAAGAAACGCTACATGCCGTTTGCCTGATTCTGTGGATTCTCATTGCAGAGAGGATGGCTTGATTAACAAAGCAATGTATGGACGGGGGGACTGTAAATCGTAGCTTGAGCACTCCTGGTGCTGTCAGGGAGTGAACTGATGAGTTAGGTAGCTGCAGGAATATCCCCAGGGAAAACAGCAGCCTTGCACTCTGTGTGTATATCTGTGTATGTACGTGCTTTTGTGTGTGTGTGAACATGTATAGAAATGAAAAAAAGACATTTCTGACCAATTTACAGAGGACGTTTTTCAGATTGCTGGGTCAGACTTGATTGCAGCTTGTATTTTCAGCTCTAGCTCTACACCCATTTCCTGACTGAGGTGGCACTTTGTGAAAACAGATGGTAGGCAGTATTCTTTTAAGAAATGTGAAAGCAGATCCTTTCCGCTTAACACCTTGAAGCACTGTATCTTCTGCGCTGTGCTGAGAGAAACCGTGGGGTTTCGTTTTCTCCATCTTAAAATCTCTATAAACACAGCTGTATTCAGTATGGTGAAAAATTCTATACTGTAAATAGAAATGTGATCAATCTAATCAAAATAAATGCATCCCAGATGACTTCTCGACCAGCTGGCTACCACAGTCATCAGATGACTAAATCCTCAACTGAGCATTTATATTCAGCGTTGTACTTGCATCTTTTTCTTTTTCGTCTTTTTTATTTTTGGATTATCAAAATCAGCCTCTAATTACAAAGGATTCTTCATATCTTGAGAAAAGGCAATGCTTGCATTTGGCAATTGATTTCTGTGAAATGTACCCATGTGTATTTTATATTGTGGAACCTGCTTGGGGTGGTTTTAGAGCAGGTAGACTTGTCACAGTACAGGCATATTTCATTTGGTAGGTAGCTCAGCTTGGCCATATCTGAAAAATGCAGAAATAGGGGAAACAAGTGCTGCACTCAGCTAGCAGGGCTTGGCATGGATTCTAGCAGCTGCCTACCGAGAAAGAAGGGTTTTTTCCTTTCCTTTTTTCCCTTTTATACAATGCCATAGACCATAATGTCATCCTAAAATGTGTATGAGGGGATTTCCCAATAGTCATGGTGAGCTACCCTGCAAGACGCCTGTCTGGTCCTTCCACTATTTGTTCCCCAGCCTACAAAGGCAGCCCTGTGTGTTGAATTGTATTTAGCCAGCTGTTGGATAACATTCATGTGCTGGGAGCTAAGGAGTCTTATTACTCCCAAACTGTAGTTTTCTGTTTGCTTGAAGAAAAATAACTTTGGCAATACAGCAGGCTCTGCAAAGGAGTTTATGCCACTCCTTTACCTTTCTGAATCTGCTGTATGCTTCTAACTCAGGCAGTTTAAAGCAAGCAAGGAGGGAGGAGGAGAGACTCTGAACTCACAGCTTCAAAGCTGCAGAGACGAGCAAAATGTCAGCGGCTTGTAATTAGGAGCCCGCGGTTACGTCAGTGACTGTATCTCTCCAAGAATAGCTATGTGATGTGTGCCACAAAGCAAAGGAAGACTCTCATAACCTGGTTAACAAGCCTGGCTCAAACAAGAAAGAGCAAAATGGATTAATGAATCTGCTGTTCCTAAGTCAGATGTGGATGGATTACATGCACAAGGTTTGCTGAATTCTGCAGCAGTGAAGACTGAATTATGGCACGTGTTCACCAAAAGTGCAAATCCTTCAGGAAAAAATGCAGATGAAAAGTCTATCCTTGAAAATGTCTTTCGTAGCTTCGTCCTGTACAGGCAGCTGCATGACATGGAGGCATGCTCTGAAGGAAGAGACCGGCGAGCTGCACAAAGGCGTTTAAAAGGAAGGGTGCAATTAAACACAAAGCAAGCCTGCTGGAAGCCTGTTCTGGCATTACAGATTTGATACTGAAATACCACCCCAGAGGAGACCGGCTGGGCTCTGGTGTGGTTTATATTAAGGCTTCTCTGGTTAAGAGCAAGGGGGGAGGGACAGGGCTTCCTGCAGCATCTTGCAGCCATGCAGAAGTCCCCAGGGCTGTGGGAAGCCGGAGGGATGGATGTGCTCTTAAAGACACATGCCCAGATCCCGCCAAGGGGCTTTCTGACCTGTGCAATTATTTTTAGGTCTGTGAAGGTAACTCGGCAGAGTTTAAGCAGTGAGATTGCAGGGGGTGTTTAATCCGCTGCGACTGGCCTTTCTCTGTGTCATGGCTGGGAGATGTTTATAGGGCTTTTATCAATACCCCTCCACCACATCCGGCATGCAAGTCTGTCACTGTTCCCAAAGACCAGTTACTGGAGGTCTGGTGTGGTTCCCTGCTCCCAGCAGAAGTCACTTGCAGTTCAGCTCTGTTGTAGTCGCTCTTTAATTTACCAGGATAGGTAGATTGTATTATGCAAACAGTGGGGGTGGGTGGGTTTTGGTTTGGTTTTGGTTTTCTTTTTTTTTTCTTTTGGACTGTGAACACAAATTTGTAGGAGGAGGTGACTCCGTATATTAAACCAATAGCTCTTTGAATTGTGTGTAGTTTAATTTAAATATACTTACTTTAATTAATAGAAGGTTACAAAAGCTGGCATTGTCTGGGGCTGTTTAATTTACATCTTAGGTTTAGTCAATGAGCATAACCTGCCTGATTAGAACAGTGTATTCTGCACAGCCAACAGGGTGGAAGGCATTATTTTGTTTGTGTTAGTTCAAACAGCTGGTCATTAATGCAGGCCCCATCTCCAGAGTGAAGTGCTAGTGGACATGAATGGCTGCCTGATTAATGCTGCCCCTCGACGGGTCCTTCATCCAGCAGCGATGCTCGCAGCAGAATAATGCAGCGGGATTTGATTGCGCTCTAACAGGGTAGTATGTCATTGTGTCACCAAGCGATCGAGGTTATTATGGGGTAGGGCAGACAGACGGGACAGTGGGGTTACTAGACCGTGGCATTTTTAGAAATGCAGGGCTGACCTACTTAGAGTTATTCTTGCTGGCTGGCAGCTGCCTGGTGCGGGGCTCCCCCGGATAGGCTGCGGCTGTTGCTAGGGGGAATTAGCATGAATTTTTCCACATACAGACTCAGTGATTGAATGATAAAAGCTGACTGGAATTAAAGAGATTCGGTTCAGTATTATGCAGATTTATCTCCCTCTTTTTTTTTTCTCTCTGTCAAATGCATAAAAAGGAGCAGAAAACAGTTTGTTTCCATTTATTTTTGACCTATTTTTTTTTTCCAGGGGAGGGCAGAAGTGTTGTGAATTTTCGGTCATAATTTAGTATTTAGGCCATTGAAAAGATATGATAGTGGGCATGCATCTTTAATGTATGGAAGATTAAAATGCTGCCTCTCTGGAAGGGAATGAAATGAATATATTTTGTGTTCTGGTCCGGCTGCCACCTCTTTCTATTTGAAGCCATGTCAAATTCCTTCGTCTGGAAAGGGGAAACATATACCAGGATTTATTGCATAACATTACTCTTAGCTATTTTTAGCCAGCTGTACTTCAAAAAATTAGTCCTGTTTATGCTAGTGGATGAAATTAATCCCCAGGCTATGCCTCATGTATGTGGAGACAGATGCCCAGGGTAGCTGCAGTGCTGTGTGTCATGTTCATCTGAAAAGGTGTTTGCATACTGCAGGCTTATCAGCACTGCATACCTAGCCGAGTGCTGATGCCTGACATTTAATCAGATCAATTAGAGAACTCTTCCGGATTTTGGAGTACTTTTCAGGCTCTGGTTTGAAGTTGGATTCTCTAGATGGCCTTCTTTTATTTATCTACATCTGCCTAAAACAGTGTTATCTTTTCAGAGAACTCTGTGCTCCCTTAGGAAGCAAATAAAAACAATACTCAGTGAAGAATCCTTTGATGTAATTATGAATATTTCCTTTGTTATTATCACTAATTATAGAAGATCTTTGTTTAAACTGCTGTTTCCCTCTGTGTGATCTTTTACCATGCAAATAAGTTCCAATTTAGTGCTTATAATTTTAAGTGAAATTTTCATGGCAACACCTCATGACATCACACTCAAAGAAGTGGGAATTTTCAAAATATGAGACAGTGGGGGATAGGACAGAAGGACCCACATGTCTTTGGAACTGCAAAATAAAAAACGTGACTCAGTACTGAAAAGTAGTGAACTCATTTTTGTCTGAAACAGTTTAATTTGAAATCATTGGATGAATGAGAAACCTTTTAGAGGGGTGTGAACAGCTTGCACATCTGAGGTACCTTTTAGAGGGGTGTGAGCTGCCTGTGCATCTCTCTGGACAGCCAGCTGCTTCCGTGGAACCAGAGCTGTCCTGCCTTGGCCCCTGGAATTTATTGGGAAGATATAAAGAAAAAGAAACTGGAAATGGAGATGAATTTGAATGCATTTTGTGGCTGAAGCAAAGCATTCAGTTCCTATGGAGTTGAATTTCCTGTGTCTTTTTCCTCTCTTTGATTCATTACTGAAACTCGCACCACTTCCTTCTCTGCTCCTTCCTGACAGTCTCATGGAGTGACAGATTTTTAGAGAAGTGAAAGTGAGGAAGGGCACTATTTGATGCCCAGTAATTGTGTTTTCTGTGTCTGTCCTTGGAGGTTACTCCAGAAAGTTTTGGTCCCACTTCCCTCAGCAATATTCTCTTCATCAAAATCTGATGTCCTGCTCCACTTTCCTGCTGGATGCTGCAGGATGCTAGGCAACAGGCAGCCTTTGTCTACAATTGTCTCTTGAGGTTCTTGCCCTTGTTGGTTGTAGAGAGTTGTAGTTTCATCCAGTTCACCTGGGATGTTTGCTGACTTGGGCTTCAGCAAATCAAAATAAAGAGTGCAATACTATATTAATGCAGAATCCTGTTTTCTAGAAAAAAAAATTGAGTGTTATCTTATTTTGGTATATTCGTGCTAAAAAAGAGGGAGTTCAAAGAATAGCAACAAACAAGATAAAGTATGTACTCTGTGGAAAAGAGTTGTGTCCTTGCTGTTTATCTGGGATTTCAACACAGTGATTGTTTATAACAAACATCAAATCAGACAGCTTAACAAACCACCAAATGACATATTAAATATAAAAAATATAGTGCACCAGAAATTGTATTCAACATAAAGTTACCCTGCTGAAAGTCTATTCAATGAAAATTATTCCAAGCAAATGAATGTGCGAATGATGTGATCATAATACTTTGGGTAATTATGAGCAGCAGAAATATGGAGTTAATGAAACAAACCCAAAATCTGAGCTCTCTGTGTGTGTATAATGCATAAGAAATGGGATGCCAGAGGAGTTCAAAATACATGTCTATGTTGAAAATATTGTCAATTGTGCACATTCTTTTGAAAAAAACATGTTAATCACTTTCTGATGATCTCCTCTGAGGTTTCTATTCTTGCTACAGCTTACACCTCCTACCTTGAAGTTTCTTACCTACAAAAGAATGTGTTGTATTGTTCAACATTCTTGTACCATGACCTCTCCTGTGAGCTATGAAAGGTCTATTATGCTGAGTTTCATGCTCTAGGGTGGCTAAGTGAATGCTGATTTACTGGGAGCATACGCAGGCAATAATTTTTTTTTTCCCCATCAAAATACCCAGAATCTTGCCTCCATTTGCAGCTGTGAGGTGGCTGTACTGTTTGGTGTATTCCTGACTTCAAAGTCTTGGCCAGTTATGGATTTGCTGAGCATTTTGTGATTTTACGGCAACTTTCTGTTTTTCTGAAAATGGTCAGAGGATACAGGGTATAGAGCAACCCATCTAGATTCCCATGCCACAAGGAGTGAGTTGACTCGCAGCCCTCACCTCCTGCAGGGCCATACAGATCAGTTCTTCTGTAGCAAATGTGTTTCAGTTCTGATTTCAAACCAAAAGTACAAGGAATTGTCTCATATTTCTTAAAAGACTGGCAGTTAGCACATTCCATTTATTGCAATGCAGTAGGGAATACAAATGTTTAACAAATTAAAATAATCCTTACAAGATTTTTTTTCTGTGATCCATTAACATGGAAACAAATTCTGTAACAAATGCTCCTGCAATAGCCAGGAGCAGCATTTTTGTGGCTCCCACATTCCTGCTTTTCCTGCATCCATGCATATGTGTGCCTGTGCACTTGGAATTGCTGCATACATGTAGTATGTGGCTGTGTGTACAAGACACAAGCACAACTTACACCAACACAGCACTGAAGCATATAGCATGTAATCACAGTTGTCTCAGGAGAGCACCAAAACCTGTGCCTCTAGATATATGATGCTGCTTTTTCTGTGATGAAAAGTGGCTTGATGTGAAATGTAGGCAGTTCTGATGTGTAGCACCAGCCATTGTGTTAATGCTGTCATCCCATTCAACACTAGCATCGACAGAAAAAAAGTCATGATAATGTGTGATAGAAGGGTAACAAACAGGATAGAGTGGTGAAAAATGGGGTGTACCTGGATAGCTGTGTTTCATAACCACTCGTTCCTTTTGTAGCCATGTAAAATGAAGTGTATGATGGGCTGTTTAAGGCAGAGAGAGATATTTTATATTATTGCTAATTCTTCCCTCCTGCTCTTAGGCCACACCTACTTCAAAAGTGAATCCAGACTCAGATCTTGACAGAGATCGTGACCCTGTTGAAACCAATGGCTGTTTTATCCTGGAATTCAGTTGGGCCAGGCTTTCATCTCTGGTATTTTCCCCTGAACATGTCTTTTTTCTATACTCTTCCTCCAAAGTGTGGTGTTTCTATTTCTATTTTTTTTTTTCCCCTCTGTTCCTCTGAAAATGCTTTGAAAGCTTACTTTTTTTGTTGAGCAATATACTATAAATTTGCTCTTGAGTAGGAGAAAACGTGGGGAAATATCACTTCACTGCTGTGCTAGTAAGGTTGGGTTGCAGTGAGTCTCTATAATTATGTTTTTCTGAATACTTCTGCTTTCGTCATAAAATGTCTTTAGTTTTTAATGAAAGGGAACAGGCAGTGAACAAAACAAATATGCCAAGGAGAACCCGGTCTCTTAACAGGCTGCAGAAACTCAGGTAATGAGACGGCTGGTGTCTTGACCTACAGAGCTAGGGCTCTTAGAAATGTCGAGGGAGGCAGAACGCAACAATTTCAAACAAGAAATGCTTTCTAGCTCTCTAGCCACTTGTGCTGTTATCATCATTAAGGTTAACAGTGAATTCATTTATCTTTTTTTTTTTTTTTTGACACTTTGGTGTTGCATAAACAGTACTCACACCAATATTCAAAGAAGTTATTCATTTGGAGCTAGGTATACCACGGTTACGTCTGGGTTTGCCATGTTTTTCTTTGTTACATACAGACACAGTAATTAGGCTCTTTTGAGGTCAAAATGTTTTTGATATTTCAAAGCTGGAGACATTTGAAATAATGGCAGTTAGAAGAGGACATTTGAGGTAGATTTTGTGCAGTATTTTATCTGCAGAAAACATTCAGAATGGAGGAGGTGGTGCATGGTGCAGCAGTCTTGGTTTGCTTATGACTGAAACAAATGGCTGGTGAATCTTGATGTAAATCTCCTGCTCATGACCTCTACAGATGGCAGTGTATTATAGATCTCTGCTGCAATTCCTGCATTAACACACATAGACACTGTTTTAGCTGAACTAAATTTGCTGGTGTGTCATCTCCAGCAGCTCTCCATATTACTCCTTTAAAACTAAAACGTACAATTGTTTGCAACTGCAGATGAGATCACAAGTTCCTGTCTTTCTTTCTTTCCCTTGCAATGGCTGGTAAGATTATGTACCTTTGTGGGTTTTATGAATATATCTGATTTATAGAGAAGCAGAAGTTCCAGTGCACTTTGGTGCCCTATTTGCTGTGTCATAGCCAGTGGATCTGCTTTGCATCAAGTGTTTTATGTTAAAAGCCAGGGAATCACACGCTTGCCTTCAAATTCGCCTTTGGTTCCATGGCATCATACTCACCAAGATTTTTGTGATTTTTTTAATTGTGAAGAGATACTTGCAAACGTTAAAAATAACCCCCTGTGATGCCTATATTTGTAGTTATCTGTTCACATTTGATATGAGTTTAGCTGAACATGAGACATGAAGATTAAGCACTGCCATCTGAAATGTTTTCTTTCCCTTGTTTTATGAGAGTAATCCCCTTTCTTTTAGAAGCAAGTGAATGGCAGGCCAAGGAGCCCAAATGAACAGATGATGTTTGATTTCACAAACCAGGTATTCATGCTATGATGTGTTTCTAAGAAGCAGGACAGGGCACTAATGCTGTGCAGATCAACTTGATTGTGTGTTTTCAAACAGCAGATCATCTGAAATCAGAGCTATAAGGCCGAGTGGAATCCTGGCCCTGGTGGAACAATTGGAGAGCTGGGTGTACTGGGGCACTCTTGCTTCAAAAGGAGTCTCCAAAGTTTCAAGTACTGCCAGCATTTGGTTCCTTTCTTTGCTCAGCCCAACTGATGCTGTTTTCAGCTACATGGCAATTGTAAAGAGAGGTAATGTCCTTTATTTAAATCAGCTCTCCCCCATGAACCTTGGCTTCTTGTTAACCTTAGGTGATCCTGGGTGTCTTAGGATGGACTGTGATAGGAGTTTGAAGCATGCAAAAAAATTCAGAAGGCGGCCAGGATTTTGGAACAGCAATGCTGTGTAGTTGAAGATTTCTGGAAGAATTGGAGATTTCTGTTGCAGAGAACGTTAGAAGAAATGCAAGGCAGTCAGAAGTTTTTCCTGTATTCCTGTGGTGCATAATGATAGAGACCAATAAATTCAGTTAAAATTCTGAAATTTTCTTGCTCCATGGGTCTACAACGAGGAAAAAATGCCCCTCTGTTCATCCACTAGATTCAGTTCTGCACAGGCCCCTCAGAGTTTACATCTTAGGTTGTCACACCTATTGCGTGCAAATATTTTTAAACATTTGTTTCATCTTGTCATTGAGCCATAAGGACTTAACACCTGTGCTGATTTTTATGAGGTCTGTGATTATTGCAGGATTCTAGATGGTACCCATGCCCTCCTGGTAGCCACTAGTTTATAATTTAGTGTAAGCCCCCACATATGCATTTTCTTAGAAAGGATGAAATGGCTTTTTGTCACTCCTTAATCCTACGTCAAAGGGTAGAAAATGCAAGGTTTTTTTCTCCGTGAGCTGGATGGACATCAGAGACTCTTCTCTCGCTCTTTGGGTCTCACAATCCTGCTTTGAAATGTCTTTTAAAGAGATGAAAAGGGTGTATTTGCAGCTTTAAAACCATGAACTTTGCACATTACTGAAATAAATAGTTCTCCCTTTTATTTTGGGGTCCACATTGAGATAATATACAGAGTCAAAAAAAAATGGATGTCTCCTATTTTATTGTTTCCTTACGTCCCACTTCCCCCCTCCCTAATTTATTTTTGGGGTCTGGAAAGAAAAGCATACTGGAAAGCCCCAGTGTATTGATGTGTGAAATTGAAGGAGTTGCTCACTCTTATGATGGAGCCACTGTGCCCTTTGACAGGGTTAACATTAAAAGAAATATACTGGAAAACATGCACCTAAGTATGAAAAATTCCTTAAATTCAGGGTGTGTTCATACAAAGTGAAGTTTCTACAGTGTGGAAATCATTAAACCTGATCCAGAAAAAATGTGAGGTGCCCCAGCCATTGAGATGTGAATCTCTTTAATCCGCACAAGCATTAGAAAAATCTGAAACATGTGAAAGTTCAAAAGCTGCAAAGCCATTACATGACTTCTTATTCATTTCTCAAATATTGTAACTTTCTATTGAACTGTGAAAAGACTATTTCTTGTATTTTTTTCTTTTCATAAGCAATAGATCAGTCCCTCGCTAATATGTAATTGCACACTGTGAATCTGAAAGTTTCACTTGGTTATATCTACTTGGATATAATTTTTTGATTTATTTTAGGGCATTTTATGTAGCCTTTCAATGGTTGGTAACTTGCAGCTTTTCAGCAGCTGCTGTTAGGGAGGGGGAAAAGGGCAAGACTGTTCAACGGTTCAATTTTTAATTTTTTTTTTTGAGGTCCCAAACAATTTCACAGTATATTTAGAGGTAACTTTAATGACTAGCTCTAACTTTGCATGATATATATGCGTGCTAATTAAAAACCAAACCAAACAAAAGTCTAACAAAACCAAAGCAACACAAAATACTTTTTTTCATCTTAACTTTGCATCTCTGAAGTACACCAGGAGGACCTTCAAATCTAGTGAAAACTTACTTCAGAGAAAACAGTAAATTACTGTTTGCAGAAGGACAGACTTGGTTGGTAACAGAAATGCTTAGCCCAAGGATTTCCCACAACCAACAACCTTCTAAAGTGCACATATGTCTAACTCCAAAGGCCAGAGTATTCATGCCTGGTCCCAGGCTGTCTCCCTGCTGCTGCAGTAGCCAAACCTCCTGCAGAGGCTTGGGCAGTCTGACAGATCTGGCTTTCCCTCTATGGGAGTATTAATTTGTTTTGCATCTGCTATTGTAACATTAGGATCATTTTTGATCCTTTTGCCCTTTCTGTGGTCAGTTATACAGCCCTAAAGTTTTCAAATAGTTGTCTCTCACTGGGGTATGAGTTGTGCTTTAGGCTGTTTGCTTAAATGCAGTACTTGTTGAGAGAAAGCTGCTGGGAAAGGGAGGGAGTCCCAATCTAATGGTTTTGTTCTAGGAGCCGCCAGGGAGGTACTGTTACACTACAGTGTCTGAAACAATAATAGATCTTCACATATAGGGTAGCAGGCTTTCTTTAGGGTAAAAAAGAATAGAAAGTGTCACATTGATTTGCCATTTGAAAATCAGCCACAAATTTTTGTCAGTGAAACTCCTGCAAGAAGACAGTGTAATTACTAAAACCAGTTAGAATTGGATTTTAAAATGGCAGGCAACTGTAGAATCTGACAAAGAGACTTTTTGAGTCCTCTTACCGCAAAAAACTTTAAAAAGACAGGGAGAGGCCTGTTTTCCACATAAAAATAGCTGGCAACCTGACTTTCATTGACTTGCCAAAATGTGTATCAGAGAGGCTGAGGTAATCCACTAATTTCTGAGGTGGTGAAGCAGAAAGGTGCAAGTGGGCTAGGGACAGGGGCAGCTGCAGGAGCAGAGGGAAAGGTCAGCTGAGAATGCTAGGATCTCTAGAGGAGACCACATTCTCAAGCAATATTCATCATTTAGAGTTATAAAACCTAAGTAAAACAAATGTCTCAAACCTGTGCCAAGACCCAAAGAGTTTGAAGGTAAACATTAGATAAGAATTAGCTGTATTCATTCTGTCCTTTGCTGCTGAGGCCTCACAGCACAACAAAGGACTATTGATCAAAAAGGTCATGTAGAAGAGGGCAGGGTTTGAAGAAACTAAATTAAAAAAAAAAAATCCCAAATGAGACAAATGCAAAAATAGTAACTCGGAGACGAATGGGGTTCTGTACATCAGGCATTTCTCTCATGCATTCATTTGTCTGCACAAATATAGTGAATATCTATCATTTTCTTGGTTTGCACAGTGACTTCCCCCTGTAGTCTCCAGAGCTTGAATTGGTGAGTAATTACATGTATCCCTCTAAATAAAGTGGGAAAAGTAGCAAAAGAAAACATGGTGTTGCACTTGGGTTTTCCACTTGGTGCTGTTCTACTCTACACATCTTGCACAGATACTTAAGGCTGCTCACACATGAAGTGATAGCCACTGGTGACTGACCTATTATTGGAGTATTTAGGATTCCCATGGTAGCAGCAGCAGCTGCTAAGGGATATTATATGAACAAGCTGCTGTTATCTTGATCTTCTTGACCAGAAGGGTTTTTTCCTTTCCTGGAGGTTACGTGGTAAAGGGGAATAATTCTTTGTAGCTGGGATCTGCAACTTGTCTGCCTCTCATATCCTGAAAAATATTAATAAAGGGCAATTTACTTATGTGAGTGCTGCTGGAAAAAAGGCTTTAAAATACAAGAGATTCTAGTGTCATCTGCAGGCAGCAATCTGCTAAGTGTGTTTGTGTTTTGGGGGGCAAGTGGAAAATGAACATTCCCTGTGAATGACAAGTGCCAATCTCATAATGTCATGTTACCATTGTGGATGAATAAAGAAAAAGGTCCATTATATTATATCTAACTAGAAAGCAACTTAACAAAGAAATACACTGTGTTGTTAGTGAGAGGAAGGATAGACTTGTGGTTAGGGCACAGGAGTTGCTGATTCCAATTTCTAGCTCTGCAAGAGACTTCCTTTGTGGCCTTGGGCGACTCATGTACTGCCACGCTTCAAAATGGGAGTAGCACCCAAATTGGAGAGAGAGATTTCCTAGAGAGACACCTTCCCATTTCAGCGCTCAAATGGGTACCCAAGTGGACAGATCTTCAAGATGCTGCAAAAATATCATTTGAAAATGTGCAATAAATGTAGGGACTGTAGGGTTTGGACACTTTTTTCTTCTTGCTTCTTTTCTATTCCACCCCCCACCTCCCCACCCCCCTTCTTTTTTTCTTCTTCTTCTCTTTTTCATATGAAAGTCTGGCTCTGATGCTAGTTATTGAGCATTTGAGAATCTGATCCTTGACCTCCCTTGGGATTCTGACTCTTAGTCATTTTAAGGCCTGGTTTCCCAGCTGAAAACGGAGATAACAATGCTTTCTTTATCTTACTACCTGCCAGTTTTGTCTCTTTAGACACTGAAGCACTGGGGAGAGGGATTGCCTTCTATAATATACAGGTATTTCACCCAAATCTTTGAGGGGGATTGAAAGAAATGGGAACTTTGGGCATTAGTGTGATGAAAAGAAGCACACAAATGGTGGTAGAAGCAGCCATTTTGATTTTTAATAAGTGGTGAGCTCAATTCAGTAGTATTAAAGACTGTTATAGAAAGAGAAGACAATTTGGGTCTGAGTCAGGATTTCTTCAAGACTTGGGAATGTTGAGATTGAAACTTGTGGGTTGAGCACATCTCTAACCAGAGCTAGATTAGAGTCTGTGTTGAAGTATGTTTTCAATTATATTCTGTTAGAAAAGTAATGCTGAAATTTATCTTAAGTTGTCACAGTGCTTCAAAGCATGGGCTTTTCTTCTCTTTAAGTCCTTGAACAGACACAGGATGTGTTGAGGCAAAACTGTTTCCAATTAAGTTGATGCATTCTGTTCTTTAATGTTTCAGGACTTTAAGTTAAAGAAAAATCCTGTAGCTAGAGTTCAGAAGGATGATTCACATAAAATTGCCTGGAAAGCAGTCATTTGCCTGAGTTTCTGTGGCTGTGCCATGTCGGGTCATCAGGGTGACAGATAGCTGTGAACTTCACTGACATTCTGCTGACTAACACTGATTGGGGATCCAGCTCTTCTCTGTGGCAGGTCACTGAATGTGAAAGAGGGACTTGAAGCATCTGGGTTAAGGGAAATAAGTTATTCCAGCAAATTTCTCTGTTGCTTGTATCTGCTGTAGATTTTTGCTGCATTCAGTGTGACTTGTCTAGCTGAACAAGTTTTTGGAGTTCCAAGGGTTTTCCCCCGACTATCTGAAGCATTGCTCTTCATTACACATCCTTTCGTGGAGTGCTATGGTGAAAACTTCTGTCGTGCTGGAGATTAAAAAGGGATTAAGGGGGTGTAATGGGTTTTGCAGATAAATGTATGTACACACACAGCACATTAATTGTTCAGGTTCAGGTCTCCAACTCAAGACAAATAACTTGCATGTGTACATTTGGCATTCTTATTTGTCAATTCTTGGAGCTGCCTCTGCAGGTATCCCTGAACAACCTGCTCTAGCAGTCTTCTGTATGTTCTCTCTCATGCATGCTGCCTGCATTCCTGCAGCCTGCTGGGCAAAGACTTCCATGCTGAACCCAGGTTGTGCCAGAACTTCATTTGACTCACTGATGTCCACTGCTTTGCAATGACTGGCCTGCTCAGTTCTGTTTTCTGTCCAGGACAAATTTAGGACCACTCAGAATACATATTCAAGCTGGCTTTGGCAAAGGTAAAATATATGTGGAAATGATGATGAAAATAAATCCCTGCATTTTCATGTAATAAATGAAGAATGAAACTCTTGTGACATATGAAAAAATTGTCAGTTTCTTGCTCTGGCCAATATTCTGTTGCAGGAGTATGTGGGACTGGCAGTCAGTACTGAGTGAGCTTTGGATTTTTTAAAATTTAATGAAAAAATTTTATTTTGTTCTTTTTATAAAAAAATTTAAGAATAAGGTGTACTGTGGATAAAGATGTTACTGAAGAAATTCTCCTAATATTGTCCACTTAGTTGGAAGAAGTTTGTGCAGGTATTCAGTAAAGCATTAATCATCCATTGGGAGATATAATGAAAAGTCTTCATAAATTACTGAGTAGTTCTGTTGAAGATCAGAAAGTTTCTTCAGCTTCTCTTCACAAATATAATCTTATCTGTGTGACCCTGCAAAGTCTTTTCACAATTATTGCAATCTGTCAGTGTGTGCAGTGACAGGGGTGGTAAGAAGATAAAAGCTTGGATTTCAGTTTCCTACTTGTTTTTGATGTCTTTAATATATGTATTAAAAAAAAATCAGGTAACTTAGAAGTTTTAATATCAAGCTGGTCATAACTGTGAAGCTGCTTACACTTGGTGCTCTTAAAACTAGCTCGGACTTACACTGGTATTCTTAAAAGATCAGTTTGAAATCTGGCACCTGAAAATATAAGAAAATATCTAACATAACATTAAGCCACACTGTAATTCAGAATGGTATCCTTCTCTAGGCTTCAAAAGGCAGGTCAAACCTCTCTTCCATCTAAAATTTTAGTTGCAAGCTGTTTTAAATAAACTTCCTGGACAGAGAAGATACTGGAACTTTGATGTATTCTGATGTATGCACCATGGGATAATTGTACTATTTCAGAATGATATTTGGTTGTATTATCCATGACAAGTATGCTGTTTCCCTTGTCTGTGTTTATAATCTTAGCAGTGTGTTTTTATCGTAGAAAGAGGATATGCTTTTCTCTTAGTATAAGCAAGAAAACCCAAGAAAAATAATCTAGATTTGACATGGGTCCCCTTAGAACTTGGGGAAATATTATGCATGCCCTCTTAATGAGGGGTAAAAAAAAGACATTTATTTTGCTTAGGAAAAAATGTGTAATATTATATCTCATTCTAGAAATCTGGGCTTTGGGCTGTCATGCCTAGGAGGGTGCAAATTTTGTATTCTGTGTAGAACTGTATACTGGACAGCACTTTGAATTAATTCTTGACTGGCTGAGTGTATTCTGTCCACTTTCTAAACTGTAGAAGAAATCTATTTCAGTGCCTTGTCAAGCTGGGGCTACTTGAATGGGCAGATTTTTAAAAAAAGAGAAAAAAAATTTAAACATATTAAATGTCAGAGTAGCAAAATCATTTGCTAGAAATGAACGAATGCCCATCTTAGAAAGAATGAAGGAAATTTCCAAACCAATGAAACGAAGGTATTTTTATTTAAAGTCTAGCATATATGTAAGAGCTTAATTGACATGCCTTATTATTTACTCTGAGAATCTATTCTGAAATTATTGTGTTACTCCTGTCAATGTACTAGTTTCCTCCAGACAAAGGACCATATGACTTTCACAAAAAACACTATGCGTTGCCCAATAGATGCTTCATGGAGGAGTGCAACATGTTTATCTTGTCCTTTCCTGACTGCAGGCCTTAGAACTTATTTAGAGGAGAAGCCACAGCTGCTTTTTTTCCCAAAGAGCATCAGTGTCTTTATTGCTGGCAATGTGACTCAGCTCTAATACCAGTGACCTAGATCCTTGCCATTATGGGCGTTATCTCAATAGTCATAGCGCAGTCATTGAATGCTTCAGTTTTGCACAAGGGAGACCAAATACAGAGAGATTATACAATAGCAGGCAGATCCCTATTAGTCAGAACTGCTGTGCTGTATTGACATACGGCTTGTGAGAGACAGTTTAAATATTATCAGTGGCTTTTCAAGTTTTGAGTAAATAGGGCGTAATGTAAGTGGTAGGGATGAGATAGTGAAGTTACGGATTTTGCAATTGCTTAGCTTAAATGAGACTATTTCCAGCAGCAATTGACATTTATTTATAAGAAGAAAAAAGACAGCTAGAACATGGCAGGCACACTGCCTGGTTTGTCTTTTTGGCAGAAGGATGGCATTTTGATCCATTCCTTGTTGACTGGCATCATACACTTTTACTCACCTGCTGGTTGCTGCTTCCAGTACTAACTTGATCTCAAGCTCATTTTGACAGAAAAGTGTGTCTGTTTTGACAAAAGCACACTTGCACAAGGCATTTGTGGCCAACACAATGCTAGTAGGAGTGTGAAGATTGCCTGATGACTTCAGGTGAAGCCAGCAAACACTGACCGGCATGTTGTCCCTCAGTGAGCTATTCAGCTTCCTAAAGTTACACATGCGCCAGAAAAGCTTTGATGGTTCAGGGATTAAATTACTTTATTTTCTTTCTTTCACCCTCTCTTTCTTCCTTTTCCCTCTCCACCCTCCATCTGGCCTTCCAAGGAAAGTATATTGACGTTTTGCCCTAGATTGTCACTGAGACAGTGATAAACAGAGTTTCTGTGAGGCATTGTTTTGTAAAGGTCAGATTTTTTATATCCTTTTTCTAACTGCTGCTCTCAGATTTTGATCATTTAGGCTAAATACTTTCAGAGATAGCATCTCAACATTTTAAGGTGCTTGAATAGTTGTAGTAATTTAAGATTTTATTATAAGTAATTACTATATTGCATAAAAAAATGCCTGCCTTTTGACTGAGTTAGGACTGCATCTAAAGGACTAAAAATAGATCCATCAGTGCCTCAGGGCTTTAAGTTGAGTCTTTACATGAATTCATGGATGAGTTTACTTGGAAAACATTGACCAGCACTGGAAAACAGAAGCTGGGCAAAATTAACAGCAAATCCTCTCAGCAAAGTAGATCTGTTGACTGTCAACTGCCCTAGATTTTAGAGTGAAAAACTGCTCAGACGGTTGCTGAGCATCAGTGGCTCAGAGAGTTGGGGAAATTAGCCTCTGGTTGTGAGCATAATTGGATTGCATTTGGAGAACTTTCAAAGTTTTAATAGTTTAAATATTTGAGTGAAGGAAAAGTGGTTTGTTTTCATTGCTGTATCTGTAGGGCTGGAGGGTATTTTCGTTTTCTGGTTTTAATGCTTAATTCTCCTCAGAGGATCTTAGCATACATGCTGCTTTATAAGGGCCACCTTTTGTTGTCCTTACTGAAGCACCTACCTCCATCCATCCTTTTCCTCGCTGGAACACCCTGTAAGTTGGGCAGTAAACACTGGTACAGTGAGACCACTGACTCCAAATGCAGAAACAGGTATCATCTCCAAACATGCCAAAAGCACATGTCCTGCTTCAACAGCCCTCCTTCTTATCATAGTAAAGTTTCAGTAAGGCTTGAGAGTATCAGAAAAGTAAAACCAGGATTATTAAAAAAAAAAAAAGCCATAAAAAATTCCCACTACTTCCTCTTGAGGTTCTTTAATATTTCCTACATATCTGTAGAGGGCTTGTATTTGCAGCAGTAAATCTATTTTCATCTCAGATATAGGGCAAAAAAAGGTTTTATTTTTTGTTTTTAACCGGAAGTGAGTTAATGGGAGATCTCACTTTCTTGTATACCCCAAACCAATACAGATAATAATTCTCATCCTCTTTGATTATTTCCAGTACTTCTTGAATACCTGTTAATGATCCTTCAATGTGTAGGTATCTTTATCTGTTTCTGCATTTCCTAGAAGCTTGTTTAGGAGTTTAGACTGGAACAAATCTGGCTGTTAGAGCTCCTCTCTGTTTTGTGAGGCCTTGAATGGGTAAGACAAATCAACACTGATCATGAAAGAATTCAGATTTGGTGTGACATGTAGGGGTAGAAGAGCTGCATCCATTTGGGTGTCAGTGAGGCTATAAAATCCAGAGCACAAATGTAATGCAAGGGAGAAGGAAAAAAAAACCTTGTGTGCATAACATTCACAAGGAAAGTGAGGGATCCAGAAGGAAATATGAAGGAGAGAACCATGGGAAATGTTTACGGCCCTGAAAAAGGATTTAAAGGAATGTTCAGAATAATACATTTTCCTAGTTACACAATACAAACAGCAGAGGGAATTTTGAAAATTGGTTCCTAGGTATGTGGAAACTATTCCTGATTACTTTGATTTAACTCATGCTATGTGGCTTAAATGAGGCCACATATGGCCTATGCAGACATAAATATGCAGCCTGTGTCAGAAAGAGAGCATTTAATTATATAAATCTGATTAAAAACTACTGCATTGTAACAATGAAAATAACTAAAACATCAGTTTTAAAAAAAGGAATAATTTTCAAGTGCTGAAGATGTCAGGGTTAATTATTTGATTTTAAGGTTGAATTCCAAGTGCACTCTATCATTCATCTCCGTTTTTATGGAGAGTTTGTTGAAAAAAATCAGACAGGGGAGGAAATATAAGGGGGGAAATTAGTGTTTCTAGCAGATCCCATAAAATTGTGCACTTTTTTTTCTACGTGAAATTAATCTGCCTTGACATATAAGAGGTATTAAATCTTATTTCTGGACTTACCACTCTATACTTCCAGTATAAAATTTTACATTCAGTCTTCTCTCCAGCCCTACATAAATGCATCTCTCTTTACCCATCTCCATACAAAGAACAATTAACAATGGTTAAACTGACAGAGCATCACTGTTTGCTCAGCAACAAATCCCATCCACCCCAAACTCTTTCTTTACTTTGTATCATCGTCCTTCTTGTACACAGTAATACCATTTTCTGAAAGCGTGTAAGTTCTGTGAACAGTTTTGAGTCGAGTTTTGCTTCAATTTAGTATTTTGATTTGAAATTAAAGGATATTTTTCCAGTCAAATTTCTTTTTCTTTGGTAGAATAGGTGAAGACTCCTCTGATCAAAGTTTGTGAGGCAGACTGACTTCATGATGAAGCTGCTGATATTGTAGCAAAAGTGCCTGTTGGCAGAAGTGCACCTAAGCAATTCTTCCAAAAGCCTGCAGGCACCTTAACTTCCGTAGATAAAACCAAGCTTTTCCAATGTTACTAGGTTTAAGAGAAATGAGGTGATCTTATTTCCTTTCAGTCAAATGAATTAAATATGCTCTTACACATATCTCAGTAAAGGCAAGTTGCTGTTTTTAGCAGAGATTTCACTATTATTAGTAGAAAACTAAAGAGGAATTTGTGCTATTTGTGACATTGAGCCAAGTTCCTTTCCGACTGTCCTCTGGAATAATTTTTGCTGTTTTTGCACCTCATTCCCCATTCCTGATTGCTATTAGGTAGACATAGACAGTTCCTCCTTTTTTCTTTTCTTCAGACTCTTTAATTGTTACCAACAGAAATTAAAGCCCTTTTTAGCAGATATTTTTTCTGATTTTTCCAGCCAATGAAGGATCTAAAGCAAACAAAAAGAAATCATTGACACAGAAAAAGTTGTGGAATTCGCTGCAGCTGGCAATTTTGGAAAACCAATGTTTAAGATTTTAGAGTAAGAACATCCAGGTTGGTACAGAACAGGCCCAAAATAATGTTCAGTGTGATGGTTGCATTCACTATGCACTCCAGAATGTTCAGCACCTCTTACCTCCAGAGGACCTGAGGGTAAGAGATCTGCCTGTCTCTGATGGCCTTTTCCTGATCATCTCCCATTTGGCATTTTTAGAAACATGACAATGGACCAGACATTTGTTTAGAGCAGACCCATGTTTCAGTTCCTGTGTAAAGCTTTCCTTCTCCCCTCAAGGCCCAAACTTGCCTGCGCTATGTTGCCAGTGTCCAGTTGAGACTGGAAGTTTTTTATGGCAGAGGTAATATCTTCTTTTTAATATCTACCTTGCATATAAAGTTGAGGTCATAGAAAAACATGACATTAGATACAATGAAAAGAACAGTCTGGGATCGTGTAAGTGAGAAGCAGGATGCATTCTCTGACATTTGTTTGTGGTTTACATCAGTCTATGATAAATGTATTCGTAGTGATTTCCAATTTTTATCAAGGTAGACTGAAATGGAAGATCTTTTCGTGATAGTCTGAGATGCTCTTCTTATGGAGATGACTTTTTCAAGTCTAATGTTTAATTCTGGAATGGGAAGTGGTTTCTGCAGCTTAGATAAACCCAAGTGGAACTTGGGTCATTTCTTTGCCTTTAACATATGCTGAGATAGATATGTGCAGGTCAGTGTCTCAAAAATAGAGAGGAAATAAAGCATTTTTCATCAACAAACTCAAGAACTGCAGCCTGGAAAATTCTTATTTTTAGTGGGTTCTGTTGATAGTGGAATGTCTTACCAGTAGAGAGCAAAAGCAAAATGATGAACACTTGTTTTACTGGAATACTTTAAAATAAACAAATCTAGTAGTAATTTGTCTAAACATTAATTATTGTATGTTTGCACAGATATTTAAGTATGCATGCATTTCAGGATGACCACTCATGGACATTATCTGAAGGGCTGACAGGTTAAAATTGCAGAGTGACTGAACTGATAAAGGTTTTATTGTAGTTGTTGAAGCTCAGTGTACAGGACTGGCTTTGGGTCCAGGCAGAGGACAGGTGGATAGCTTGGTAAACTGCACGTTAGACAGCTGATACATCAAGGATATGCAGGAGGGCAGCCATGCAGGAAAACTGCTGAAATTAGCCTTCAGACAGGGACCCCTTAAATATCAAGGGAAGTTTTGAACATGGGCGTTAGTGGTATTAGTATAGTATGTTTGACTGTCTCGAGCTTATGATGGCAGTGTCTTACCTGTGAGATGTGGAAAATGACTCCACCACCCACGTGCTTGTAGCACAGCGACTTGCAACATGCCAAGCTGCCACTCTTTTGTAAGTGAGAAGTATCATTAAATGTGGTGAGCCAATTTTCCTCCTATGGATTCTTGGAGTAGCAGCTAAAAATTCCGTTCTTGTGTAGTGTGGGTGTGCAAAGGGGAGTGATACTCTTTAACACCAAATGTATCTACGCTCACCAAAGGCTGTATAAAGATTTGGTTTTTTTGACTTCGAAGTCATTTGCAGAACTTCAACCTGGATTACTTGAAATAATAGAGCTGTCACTAATGAAACATTTTGCAAAAGCAAGTGCAAATTGCACCCTTTTCGAGAGCCTGCTGGGTAATAGCAGAAACAGAACAATAGAAATGAGGCAGACCAGTGGGAGGAAGCAAACATAAATCTAAGATGCTGAATTCTAGTGAGACAAGAGTAGCTTGCAGTATGAATGCTTCTCTTAATTTATTTCCTGTCTCCTTCCCCCAGTTTTTGCATTATTCTGTAGGGAATCCCATTACTGATTTAGATCAATAGCAGACTTCCCAAGGTATTTGTACTCCTGTGTAACATCTTTGTCGGCAACATGGGTGGTGGGATTGAGTGCACCCTCTGCAAGTGTGCCGATGACACCAAGCTGTTGACATTCTGCGGGGAGGGGATGCCATCCAGAGGGACCTTGGCAGGCTTTTAAGAGGTGGGTCTTTTCAAACCTCATGAAGTTCAACAAGGCCAAGAAATAGCTCTCAAAGTGTTTGCAAGGTCCTTGGGTTGGGGCAATCCCAAGTAGTACAAGTACAGGCTGGGTGGAGAACAGATTGAGAGCATCTCTGAGAAGGACTTAGGGACGTTGGTTGATGAGAAGCTCAAGATGACCTGAGCTTCCAGCTCAGAAAGCCAAGCCCGTCCTGGGCTGCATGAAAAGCAGTGTGGTCAGCAGATCAAGGGAGGTGATCCTCCCACAATACTCTGCTCTTGTGGACCCTTACCCGGAGTGCTGTGTTCTTCTCTTTGGCCCCTCAAAAAACTGTTGGAGTGAGTCCAGAGGAGAGCCACAAGGATAATCAGAGGTCTAGAGCACCTCTCCTGGAAGACAGGCTGAGAAAGTTGGGGATCTTCAGCCTGGAGAAGGCTCTGGGGAGACCTTATAGCAGCTTCCCAGGACTTAACATGGGCCTAAAAATAAGCTGGAGAGGGACTTTTTACAAGAGCATGTAGTGACAGGACAAGCAAATGAAGGAATAGCTCTCAAAGTGTTCACAAGCTTTAGAAAAACTATATATGATTTTGCATATGGCTCAAGGAATTATTGATGGGTTTTCAGACAATGTTATGATTCATAATTCCACTGTTGGAATGTCTAAGTTTGATTTTTGCTGCTTAGAATTATTTTGAAACAAGGGTGCTGTTAGGAACACCTCTTGTACAAGAGTCCTGAAGAAGGATGAATTTCATCCATTCTGAATGTCATAGAAAATCAGTTTCTGTCTTTTTTCTGCCCTCAAAAATTCCTGGTTTCCTGGTAACTCTTAGGCTTATTCCTTTAATCACTTTGCAGCATGTAGAGCTGATGGGTAGGGGTCTAGAACATTTCCCCATCCCCATAGGTATTTTCACAGTGCGGCTGTTGATCATGTGAACATATTCATGTTTCCTTCACAGCTGACATCCTGCAAATGGCTGGTGTGCCTGGAGATGGCAAACGTGTTCAGAGCAAAAGGAGCTTTCTTCTTACAGGGATGGCGTGTCAGTTTTCTGGAGGGTTAGGGAATTTCAAGTGAAAATAAGGATTTCTTCAATTGCATTAAGACAATACAGTCTATCAATGAATAAAAAGTGTTTTGTGCCGAGGTATGGATCTAGGAATACAGACAACAGAAAACCAAGTAACTTTATTTTTATTCTCTTAGAGGTAAAGGATTTCAGAGCAATAAAGTTAAATGTTTCACAGATTTCAGATTTTTAGCTTGTCTCACCTCACTTTTTTTTTTTTTTTTTTTTTTTTTTTTTTTTTTTGTGTTTTCTTTTTAAAATCTTTTTTTTTNGAGATGTCTCCTTAAAACTCTCTTTTGCTGTGAAGTTTAATAAATTTTTGATAGCTGTCAGACTAGGGATGTGCTGAGAATGCTGCCTATCACACTGACCAACTGTGTCACTGCTTCTTTGTTCTTCCATCTGTCTGTCTTTTTCTGTTTGTCATTTTTTGTCCCACTCTCTTACTACAAGTGCCTTTCAGACAAGTAGCATTTTTGCAAGGTGTTTTGTACCACACCTACACAATTGCTCCTGATGCATGTCATCCCCTTGTGTTTTTTCTATGTATTGAATTCTCTTTTCTAGCTAAAAAAATCCTACAAGGTAAAATGAGATCAACCCCCTGCAAAACCAAATATATGAAATCTCATATGAATACAATTATAATTTTGACAAGAGTCTAAAAAGCAGAATCTCCGAGGCATTAACTTCTGTCAGTGCTTGCTTTTCACTAAAGCAGAGCTCATGCCTTTATGCAAGGATTGAACAATCCAGTCAACTAATTAACTATGCCTTCTGTCACTTTTTTGAACCCTTTCATTTGAGGGTGCATGAATGTTTCCCTCTGTAACCTAGTGAACCTAATATAAGACAGTGAATTGTCATTTGAGCTAATCTAACCATATTATTTTCTCTGTTTAAGGAAATAAGGCTACAAGGACACATTTATTGCATATCAAATTATTCAGGTCTTTTGTCATCAGCAAAGCTCATTTTAACAAAAATCTGATAAAGGAATAAATTTGTAATGATGAGTAAAATAATGCGTACTGGATAGAGATGACATATCTAATTCTAATGTTAATGGACTTAATACCAGAAGACAGACAGTTATGCTTCTGTAATCTGCATTGCATAAATCACCTGACAGAATATGTTAGGCTTATATACCAGCAGAGTGGACATCTGTGTTTGAAGTTAAACCTTAGAACACTTAACTGTTCCCACAATCTTCTTTTCATTTGGTAATGCATGATCCACAACCACCACTGAACTAGTGATCTTTCTCCATTTTTTCCAACAGGAAGGATCCAGTCTCTGGTTGGCTTCCTGCTTGCCCACTGCCTTGCTTTCTTTGGAAGCCCATCCTTATGGTACTTCTCACACCAGTCCTCTTCGGCTGCTCCAGGCAGTGGGATAACTGACTGCTTTGTGATTGCACCTCTACCTCCTTGAATTGTGAAGATGTGCCATCCTTCCTACTACTGCTCCGTGGATGTATTCTTATCCTTTTCTAATGAGGCTGTTAAAGATGAGATGAGCCTTAATACCTGGGAATAATATTTTCTACAGTCATATAAGGCACATAGGTACGTGGACAAATAGATTGCCTCTCCAGTGTATTTCTTGTCCTCAGAGCTATTGTCTTGGAAATAGTCCTTGATATTTCAAGCAGTATTTCCCCATTTCCTAGATATATTCTATTTGTCAGACACAACCCAACTTCAGAATGGCCAGTTTCTAATCACTGTGGTGTGCTATAGGACCCTAAAGATGTAGGGAAATGGATTTTCACCATTTGCAAAAGTTTGTGTTTTGCTGAAATATTTTTTAAAAACCCAAACCAAACCCACAAACAAAGAACCCAAACCCTACCACTCCCAGCTCCCACCAACTTTCAGTATTAGAAACAAACCAAAATTCTTCTCTTAAACTATGGCACAGTTCTTCTCTTAAACTATGGGAGAACTTACATTTATTTCTTGCAGGTTGCGGTTTTAGAAAGGGAGAGAAAGGGATGGTAGAGAGGTGTCAGTCTCTGAATAAAAAGTCCTCTTTCATATATAAAAACTTGTTGAGAATGAAACAGATAAATTTTACCGAGTCACTATGAAGCAGAAAGAACAACTGCAAGGTAGCTCTGTAGAGTATCAGTAGTGATTGCTTTGTTTCATTTTGGTTAAAATTTTTTTATACAGCAGCATGATGAGAGTATATATTAAAAAAAAATTTACTGTAAATACTAATTGATCTGTCTGTTGCTTGAGAGAGGGTAAAAGGCCAAACATATAATTTGGTATTTCAGGGTGAAATACCTTCCTACATTACATATTTTTATAAGAAAATATGTTAATTATTTAGGAAAAAAATATATTTATATATAAATATATAAAATTTATATAAATATATAAATATATATATTTAAGGGATGAGACCTGGTCTTACATAAACGCATGTTTATATGTCCAATCCCATCTTTCTTAAATCATGCCATAGCTTTGAGGGAAAACCTGTATATAATGGAGAGTCTGGAGGTTTAAACAAGTCAGAAACAATAACAGTTTAATATTGTGCATTAATGAACTAGAATGAAAATAAATGTTAGCTGAATAATGAAATATAAATACCAATAAAAATAATAACAAAAAATAAACATCAGTAAGTCCCACCCACACATCAATGCATGAAAGTGAATGAAGCTGAGAGGATAGCGTTGCCCACAATGACATCCAGCAAAAACGTTACTGCTTCACACCACATTCTATCTCTGAGAAGTCATTAGATAACATTGTGATTCAGTATCTTAGTCATTCCTTTCTGTACATTACCACAGCATGATCTGCTAAGCTTTAAAAGCAGTCCTTTTGTGTTTTGTTTTGTTTACTTCTTACTATATATTCTATGTTGTATCAATGAGGATAGAACATTTTACACAGATTCATCAGGGAAAAGGCTGTTTTTCTTTGAGGGGACAGTCAGGTTGTCCAGGATTTTTTGTGTTCACAGAAACAGGACTCCTCAGCTTGTGTCTGCATGAGATGATCTACACTGTGCATCACTGTCTTCGCCTTCAAGTGGGGTTGTTACCTTCACCTCCCTCTGTCGCTAGCCTGCAGGAACATGTTGTCTCCTATCCATATGCATTCTGTCATGTCTCATTCTTTGAATAAAACCCATGTTTGGAAGATGGGAAGTGAAGGCCAAGACTGAATTCTGTAGATGCGCATAGGGAGGCACTCTTTATGCAGATTTCCCGCTTCCTGCATTTGAATGGTTGTAGGAAGCAGCTGCCTTGATTTCTTCCATTTGTGCAAGTCTGTGTTTATAGATAACATCTTGCAGGCTGTAGCACATTCAGCTCCAACTTCATGGGAGCAGATTCTATCTGCTGCAGCAGGTGTAGCATGGATTCAGCAACAGGACCATGAAGTGGCTTAGATGGACTGCAGTTGGGTACTCCAAAATTAGTAACACTGTAAGAGATGGAACTTTGCCTCCAAATTCTCTCTGTTTTCCCGCTGGGTCTACTGTGGCAAGAACTGCTGCTCTCTGGAAGAATTTGAATTAATCTCAAGGCATGGTGCTTTTCTTTAGGTGTCCTCTGTTTGGAAAAGGCCATTAAACCCTTCTAATGAAATGAGTGCATATATTTTCACACAAACACATTTCCAGAAGAAGTGTGTTTGCCATTTGAACTACTGCTTAAGAAACCTCTTCAGTATCTATTAGCAACTGTACAGACAGATTTAGAGTCAAGGACTGAACTTTCACAATTCAAACCTGGAGTTTCTTGATTAAAATGCACTTCAATATAAAAGAAATCTGCAGTGACTGACCTCAAATGACTGTGTTTTTGAAGTCTTGATTTGCGTATCACCTAAACTTGCTTTTGTCTTTGCTTGCTTTTACGTGAGAGAATGGCTATCTTTGCACTATGGTTTTTAATTCCTTTATAGACTGCTCTTCTGTGACAAGTTATTATCATTGCCACCAGCCCAACAGAGTGGCACAAGATGAATCCCATGCTGATGTCTGGTGGGTGTCAAGACGGAGGACAATCTCGGTGCAGAACCTCATATAAGTCATGCATCCAGTCCTAGGATCCATATATGTCAGATTTCTTTGTAACTGCTGTGAACTTTCAGGGGAACTACACAACATTTGGGTTATCTGTAGAGTACATTGAGAGTCAGAATATTAACTATTCTTAGGGAAGGATTCTGATCCCCAATTTACTCTGTCCTGCGCTGGGAAAGTGCTGTCTTCCTATGAGTCATCTGCTCTATTTTACACCAGTTTTTGCTTAGCAGACTGTGGCCTAGCCTGTGCTGCTGAAACCTGTGACACAGTTAGCTGGTACAGGGCAATTTGGGATGCAAAGAACAAAACTTTCCTGCTTTATGTTTTCAAGTAAGTCAGGCCACTGTCACTGCCAATAATGTTCTCCTCTGTATTTTTTATACACATGAATATCATGCACTTCTATTGGCATTCTTTGGGAATTAAAATATGGTGTTGATTGTTTATGTCATATTACATTAGCTGTCCCTCTGGGGTCAACAGGAGTATTCACACAAGGGAGGAATCCAGGTCTGAGCCTTTGATTCCTGTAGCATTCTTCTTTTAACCTAACCAAAATATTACTCTGTGCTTAGATTATGTTCAGTTGCAGCTGAGAGATGATTATTTGTCTTTCAGATGCCATTCACATGATTATTTTTTCATAACTGATATAGGTTAACTTATACTACGTGCTCTCAGGACTATGTCATGTGAAAATTAATATTTAGATAGCCAAATAGCTGACCCAAAAAGCATATGACTATCACACACAAACACGTTTAAAAGTCCAAGAAATCACATCTCCCTAGTTGCTCATATCTTTCACTCTTTGTGTTGGTTTACTTTCAGTGAATACAACTGCAGATCCTTGGCCTGTGTCACACATCAAGTAAGGATAAGAACCCTCAATACAGGAACTCAGTTTTCAAATGTAAATGAGGCAGATACCGATATTGCAACAGTTTCCTTATATATCTTTGATCTACCAGATCATGCAGGTGTATGCTCAAGGGGTAACTTGTATATACAAGAACCCATTTATGACAATTAAACAATTTGTGTGAGGAAACTAAAATAAGTTCAGAGCATGCACTTTGGCATGTACCCACTTTGCCAGAGTAATTGATGGAGTGAATATTGAATACCTCACCTAAGGACATTAAAATACAGAACTGCGAAGAGCCACTAAACCAAAGGATTTTATATTTTTTTAAACTTAAAATATTTTGCTAGATTCTGACTATTTTATTCTGTGTGCTGTCTTGCTTAAACCAAATATAATAGAAAAACTAGATTTTATAGGGTTTTTTTATTACATTGCAAATGCTGGGAAAATTGTAATGAGCTGGAGTTTAGATTTGGAAGCATTTAACTACTCAATTTCCATCTGAATTAGCATATAATACCATCTTTAATTCTGTATTTATCACAGGAAAATTTTTTGCTTGAAAGACATACTTCTGGGAATATATTAATTGTCCTGTGCCATAATATCACTTCTGAAAGGATTAAGTCTTTAAGTATTAGAGTTCAGTAGGACTGTTCTTAATCTTTGCTGTAATAATAAATACTGAATGTCAGACCTTTTCAAAGATCCAAATTGGAAATGTAGTTTATCTCACTAAAATGAGGGGAAGCTCCACATGTGTACATATGAAAGTAGGGAATTGTTATCCCAAATATAGCTTGCAAAGATAATTGGAAAGGATTAATTTACTTCATGTGGCTTTCAGGGACATGAATAGTCTGCTGTGTTCCCAGGAAACAAAGAATTTGGAAGTCTTTTGCTGGTGCAGAATTGTCTTCAAAGTTTGCATTCTCAAGTATTTTTAGGTGTACCTGTCCTTGAAAAAGTGATTCAACCCCAGACCTCAGATTTTCCCTGTTGGAAGTGTCTTCATATTGCTCCAGACTTCTGACATGAAATTTTGAGTATTAAAATTTTTGTCACTTCATTTATGATATTTGTGGAATAGAATATCTTTCAATAAGTTGTACATGTGTATATCTGTACATGTATAAATATAGATACACACCAAGTTTTGGAAGACTGTCAATAGAATTAGGCCATGTTATGGTTGTGTTCAGATGTGTTCTAGCAGGTACAGTTTGAGTTAGAGAGGCTCAGACAGAGAGGCTTTTTTCAGTCCCATGTGGGAAGCTGGTTAATCAAGCCTCTGTACTCTTCTTCTGCACCCACAGTTTTACCTGAGTTGCATTTCCCCTGCTTAGCTTCCTCCTACTTATATAAAGCCTCTGGCTCAGCAGTCTAACATTGACCTATTTGTCCATGGCCATTTACTTTCCACTGCATGGCAGTTCCATAAAGGTACTGTGCAAGCAATTCACTTTCCGGCATATTGCCAGCTGGAGAGAGCTGACATGAACCTTCTAGGAAAGCTGTGATATGGTGTAATATCCACATTCACCTGCAGCCATCAATTTTAAGGTGTTATCTCTGAAAAGCAGAGAGGATTGAGTGGATGTGCTGTAAAGGAATCACTGGAATATCCATTTTAATGCTCTCCTGAGAATGAAGGCATGGTCTGCAGAAATCCAGTCCCGCAAGAGTGCTAACGCTGCGGTGTTTGTGTCAGCTGGACCTCCTGTAAGGTGAGACCCTGCAGAGTCTCTGTGGTCTGCTGTGCATGACTCTGGTTAGTCACCTCTCAACAAAGAGGTTCTTTAGAGACAAAATCTCTAGGACCTGTATTTAGACATGTAGCCTCAGGAGGCAAATGGAGACCCAGAATTCTATTAGGAAACTGTTCATCTCTAGGGTTGCAAGAATATCCAATGGTGTGGGAACATCTACTGGTCTGGTTGATACTGAGGTACCAGCATTGAACTTTTACAGGTGCTGATCAGATCTGCATTTCTCCCTTCATTATCGCTGCATGGGAATCTGCTTGAATGTAGAGAGTAGGTTGCTTATCAGCTGATATGGTGGGATGTGGAGTCAGCCTCAGCTGCAGACTCAAGGAACCTTGAAATAGATGAGTTTCATATATGATTTTGTGAGGCAGTATAAAAAAAAAGTTACAGCTACACAAGAGTGGCTATAGGGCTGTAAAAGAAAGTTTCTACCAATGAACACCTATAAAACATCAGTAGGTGATTTTAAAAGATCTTCAGTATGAAAATATAATTTGGATAGTATACTAATTTATTTAATTACTTAAGTATTCCTTATTAAATGCTGTCATGTATGATATTTACTCTGGTTTAGTTGTGCAGATTTCTTAATCAATGGATTTGTGTATTGTAGAGCCCTATCTTAAGCTGAAAGCTCAAGAATTTTAAAAATGCATCTTTTCATTCATTGAACACAGAAGGTTGTTAGGCAGCCAATTTTGAGGAAATAGAGGTAACTTTGGAAAATCTTAGGTAGTGCAAGGCCTACACTCATTCACAAAAATGACTTCACGGAGCATGGGAAATGCCTCAGATCCTCAGAAATCCAAATCACCAAGTGCTAGTCATATGCCAGGCCTGTGTTTTACTGCACCATCAGCAAGCCACACTCTTTATTCTGTTGAAAACTGACTGCTGCCTCTTGTTCACTGTCAGGGCTGCCCCTGTTCTCTCACTCCTGGGGCCACTCCTGGTCTTCTCCTCCTGAGTGCCGCTCTACAAGGCTGGACACTACACTTCCATGTTTGTTGTCAATGCACATGACTAAAGTGGCATTTTCATATTTGAGTGCAGTCAAGGCCCCTTAAAGCAGAGGGTTGCAAGTGTGAGAGAGAGATATGTTATTCCCTAATGGCTTATTACCATCCCATTTGCAATTCAGATCAGCTTTAAATTGACTGAAATTTTTAAACACATAGCAGGCAGTTTAAACTAATGATTGTCTGGAGGTTCACATCTGACACGAGCTAAGCTTCTGCTCAAAACAAATTGCAAATAATTCCTTCCTTAGAGTCAAAATGTCACTTTTTTACACGGTGCATTGTTGCCAGATTTTGTCAGATTCGTGAAAAGAAAAGCCACACCAAACCCCACAAAAAACCTGCTGAACCTTCTGAATTAGACAGGCGTGTGGCACTGGGGTTGCTCCCCGCCCCCCTTATTTACAATAATGTGTGTGTGTTCATGGATCCCTGTAGCCTGATGGAAAATCCTTCCCCTTGCTCCAACTCCCAACACCCCTCAGCCTGCACCACATACCCTGGGGGCGGCGGGGGACCTGAGCTTCCAAACAACCCTTGCAGGGAGTGGGATGCCTTGGCCACCAGCATCTCTGTACCCATAGCTGCCAGGGTGAATGACTGACTCCCCTTCACCCCAGGCATTCTGCGTTGGCCCTCCTCCCCGTTGCCAGTTTGCCTAGGCCCACACAGCCACGGTCCTGAAAGCAGGAGTGCCACGGGTGGCTGTGGTGTATCGTAGGGATGATGAGCACTGCACAGACTGGGCACTGTGTGCCCTGGTGGACAGTGCTGAGCCTTGTGCACTTCAGTGGAAAACACCCAGTGCTGGCACAGATCTGCAGAAATGCCTTTTCTTCAGGCCCTGGAGATGTAGTAAAATGGACTTAATCCTTCATTGTTTCCATTTATCAGTACCTTGCAATGGCTGCTTAAAGCAGTATTTCAGAGTTTGAGTTTAATTCCATCAGGATTTCGAAGTCCATAGGTTTGATGATGATAAAAAGGGAAGCTCTTTAAAAATATCCAGTGGGGTGGAAATGGTGTGTTCAGTTTGTGATTGAAATTGAGTTTCCCTTGAAAGAAATAACCCATCTGAAGGGACTTGCTGGAGAAATCTTAATAACTTGCAACCCCATATAACTAAATGCGACTGGGGAAGTATCTGCTAATTTCTAAAGAGAAAGAGCTTGTCTAGAGAGAAAAATAAAATTCACTTTTCTTTGATGGAATCCTTGTGTATTTCTGCTTTGTAGATGCTATCAAAGGGATAAGGTTTGGGACAGTCTCTCTTTTTTACCCACAGTGTTACTGGATAAATTATGTTTGTTGGATGTTACTTGAATGTCTGTATTACTTACCTGAATTGCAGCTATTTTTGGGCTCCAGAAGAAGATCTGTTTTTCAAAAATTATGACAATGAACCCTCTTATGTTCATCACGCTTCTTGTTCAGTTGTGATTTATGTTTTCATCTGGAACTGTATATTGATATACTTTGTGCAACATTGCATTTCTCAAAAGCTTTTGAGTAGCACGTGGTCATGCTTAATGTTTTCTCAGTCTCTTTTCCTGCTGAGAAATATTTCTTGAACTGTTGTTAAAATGGTGGTTTGATGGAAATTTTCTTGTGAGAGAAAATATGGTGAAATGACATGCTTCTTATCTACTAAAATTGGAATTTCACTGAAAGTTTTCACTTTCTTGCTGAAAAATGTAAATCCAGAATTGATTTCAATCTATATATGGGAAGAAATTCTGAAACATCATTTGATTGGCTTGATTAAGAATGTCTCTGTATTTGTGAGGAAGTAAAAGTTGAAACCAAATGAAAGGACTTTTCTTTGCTAAAAGTCAACTTTCCTACTACATGCTCATTGCATGTAAAAAACTGCATTTCCTGTTGTTGTTTTGTTTTTTTTTTTTTAAAGGAGATGGTAATATAAAAAAACCCATTTCTTAAGATTTTCTTAACTTAGTGATCTTTTTGGGAACATCTACCTGCTTGAAACTAGTTCTAGGAAAGAGGTGCATATGTGTTACATTTTCCTTATGCCTTCAATATGTACGGTTGAAATGTGATATACTTTGCATTTAAAACAACCCAGCAACACCAAAGAAAAGGATCAGTTTACAGATTATATATATGGATTAGTATAAAATAAGCTTCTGCTTTCAAGATAACCTTATAAGTGCCACCTCTTTCCACTATACAAATCTATTTTGTTGGAGAGTAAATTTAAATTCAGTTTTCTCAGCTGCAATTAGGTATATATAATAGAAGTATTGCTGATTGATTTTAAGGTTAGAACTCAAACAAAACTATCTTTCATCTCTGAGGCATGAAAAACCATTTTTCATCTTTTGATTTGCTTGAGGGAAGGAGTGCCATCCAGAGGGACCTTGATAGGCTTGAGGAGTGAGCCTATGCAAGCCTCAGGAGGTTCAACAACCCCAAGTGCAAAGTCCTGCTCCTGGGTCACAGCAATCCCTAGCATCAATCCAGCCTGGGGGAAGAATGGATTTAGGACAGCCCTGTATAGAAGGACTTGGGGATACTGGTGGTTAAAAAATTGAATATGAGCCGGCAATGTGCACTTTTAACCCAGAAAGTCAATCACACTCTGCATCAAAGGAAGTTTGGCCATCAGGTTGAGAGAGGTGATTCTGTCCACTCTGCTCTGCTCCAGATGCCACCTGGAGGACTATGTCCAGTTTTTGGGTGCCAAGTACAAGTGCTGTTAGAGCAGATCCAAAAGAGGGTCACAAAAATGGTGTGATGGCTGGAACACCTCTCCAGTGAAGAAAGGCTATGAAAATTGGGGAACTTTAGCCTGAAGAACAGAAGGTTCTAGGGAGAACGTATTGTCGCCTTTCAGATATATAAACTGGGTGTCTTGTCCTGTAGTGACAAGGGACAACAGTTTTAGACTGAAAGAGGGTAGATTTAGATTGGATAAAAGTTCCAACTTTTTTAAAAACAGGGTGGTGAGGTTCTGAACTGTTGCTCAGAGTAGTTGTAGATGCTCCATTATCACAAGTGTTCAGGATCAGGTTGAATGAGGCATTGAGCAACCTGATCTAGAGAATGTCCCAGTCCATCTTAGGGGAATTTGACAAGATGATCTTTAAGGTCCCTTCCAACCCAGATCATTTATTGATTCTATGATTCAGTGCATGCTTTGGAGGTGTTTGTTGACTATTTCTCTAATACCTGTAGCACATGTTCAAGACTGTAGCACTACCATTCTATAGCTTTGCTGTGCTCTTTGCCCCTAGTTTTATGCCCCATTTGTTTATGCCATGACAATAAAATATGTATTACCCTTAATTTAAACCAAGACAGGATTCATAATCCATTTGATAAAAAGGCTATACCAGTTATGGTATGGCTTGATCTTTAGGTGATGTGCACAGTATAATTACACAGGTACCTTTTCTCCCTCACAGCAGTAGCGTAGCTTTTTTTTTTCCCTGAGTTATGACATACACAAAGAGGGTTTTCTGGCAGACCAAAAACATCTTGTGAAGCAGTGGTACTATCTAACACTGTACTAAAAGCTTCAACACTTGTTTTGGTATTAGTCTCTTTGTCTTATATTCATCTAAACATTGCTTTCACTTAGATGGAATTTCGAGTGAAAATAAAAATAAATGGGTATCCTAACCTTCTTGAAAACCATTTCTGATGCTTTTGCTTTACATTTTTCATGGTGCCATACATCAAAAGCTAATCTCTCAATAAACTCAGCCTGTGCATTGCACTTTCTTCCATGTCATGGCCCTTGAGAGAGCATGAGACTGTTTTCTAATACCATGAAGTATTTTCTAGTACAAGATGATAAAAACCAGAATCCTTTATATTTTCTCACTTTGATGCGACAGGACACAGAGAATTAATTCCTTGCAAATAACACAAAAAACACTTTAAAGAAATGCTGAGCTGCTTATTGCATTAGCATTGGCATGAGGACCCATGGTCTCTATTGCATGGGCCTCATGAAGATGCCATGCAAATCCAATCAATTCAAGTACCTTTTGTCAAATTAAGTTTTAGTACATATGCTGTAGATCCAGGATGTTGGAACATCCAAAAGATTCTGAGGCTTTAGTTAGGCTTGGATAATCATCAAAAGCTTGGAAAGTTTTTTGTGCTATATGAACTATTTTTATCCGTGAAATCAGGCTGGAAATCTCCCAAGACTGGTTCCTGGGGAAGATTATTGTTATTTCAATCATCTGGCTAAAGAAAGAGCCTATTGTCATGTGTGATTATTGGCCTAATCCTGCAAACCATGCACAATGCTTTCAAACATGAAGTCAGTAAAGGTAAGCACAAAAATATCTATACATATTTCAGGAGCTATTTCTACCTTACCAAAAGAGTGAAAACAACGTCAGAGAGACAAGCTAATGTCATGTACCACACTTTCCTACTTGTTTGAATTATAAATAAACAGAGCAGCACCTTGTTGGGAAGGGCTCCTTTTTTTCTTCTGTCTTAGTGTCCAGTAACAGTGGCTTGGTTGATGAGTGTGGGTCTAGTAATTCTCATAATACTGTTAAATATATAGTATTCTTGCTTGACACTGAAAGCTGGAGGGGGGTAGTCATCTTGATAGAGAAAAATACTCCATTAGTGAATGGGAATATTTTTTGAGTTAGTCATTTAGTGCATGAATCAATTCCTATTCACTGAGTGCACATGCATGTTATCTATTCAGTATTTGCAAACTCCTTTGCAACATGTGGTATATGGTACAAATGGTATGAGCTTTACAGCTTCTTTGATATGCTAGAGTGAGTGCTCTTAGCATTTTTGATGACTCACACTGTCACTTGTGAATTAATAAGTGATCTGAACTCTTCAGTGTAATAAACCCTATCATTTATTAAAAAGGGAAAACTGTTCCCATAATTACTGTGGTGATGTCGGATAAGAAAATTCTGTTTTTGAGGGACTATTATTATTAAATATTGTCGGTAAATACTGTTCATTTTTATGCTTGGCAAAGCACTTTCTTGTAGCCGACTTGATGAAATTTAGCAAAGCATTTTTTTAAAAGTGTTCTTTATCAAATTTTGTCTACTATGTTATCATTTTTTTAAAAATTAAAATATTGAGAATATTGAAAATATAGGAATTTGCAGTAAAGGGTTCTGTCCAAGACATGTCTTCCCAAACCCAAGAATGTTAGCATGGGATTTTTGAGTGATTAAAAGGGCATAAAAAAGAATTAGTGACAATGTAAGCAACATGGTTTTTTACTTTCCTCAATGCACATTAACATTGTATATTGGAAGGTGGGCTCTCTATCCTTCAAAATGGCCTTGCATTTTTTGTATGTGCCAAAAGTCAGATGGGAGAAGTCTCTGAATTCTTACTTTTTTCACCAAAAATAAGGACAGTTTGTACTGTTTTCACTGTATGGAAAAACAGATATAATTCAGAGGACATTAGGCACCATTGCTTGTCTGTTTTCATTTACTCCCCATAGTTGAATAGAAGAAAGGAAATGAAAAATCACTATGAAAAAAGGTAATTAAAAAAAAATATTTAGTTATGGGGGGATATATCTAAATACAGCCTTAAAATCCCAATAATAATAGATACTGTTAAAATCTATGTTAAAATGGTGTCTGGTAGTCATTGAATTGTTTGGGGGAAAAAAGTTGGAAAACCATGACTGACACTCTTACTGTTTTCCGAGACTGATGTTGAATTTAGCTTCATTCCTTAAGATGGATATGAACATGAAGAACTTCAAAAAGGTATCATTATGTTTTAAAACGGTAGTTTTTAAACCTTTTTTAGCACTTAATATAAACCTGTGTAGTCAATCTTAAATTTCAATTGAACACAGAGGCTCAGCATCAGTCTTCAAGATTTAGCAAAGTAATTTGCAAGCACAAGTCATTAAGAGCTCGAGACAGAAATAGTCGTATATGTTAATAGCTTTACAGATCAGCAAACCCAGTAGTTGCAGCAGGAATGTGTATACCTGTGATGTTATTCCCATGCATGATTGTACTACTAGATTTCTTTAGTGTATGGATATATACATAAGTATGATTACTGAGTTTACATTTCTGACATAATTTGTTGCCTGTATACATTTCATTTATAATAAGCAGACTCGGTTTAAAATGTCGCCCTCAGAGAATTTCTGTTGTTCAGAAATTGAATATAGAAAATATGTGTGGTTTCTACACTGTGTATTCCTTTTTATTAGAATTGTGGATTGTCTTTGAAATAATATTATAAAGGTCAACTCTATTGTACAGATGAATTGCCAAGTTATAGTTAAAACACTGGAGGCTTTTTGTTGGATCTCAAATGAAAAAGAGGGAAAAAAAGGATGATAGAAAGATTATCACGTTATTAGTTAAGCAGCTGATTCCAAATGACATATACTGTCAATAAAATCTTCCCTTATTGGCTTTAAGATCATCCTCAAAATTATTTCTGTTTGCTCCAGTGGTTACCTATCATCCGGGAGCCTAGAAACAAGTCTTGAATAACAAGTCAGATTTCTATTTTGTGTATCTCTGCTGCTCTGTTGTGTTCAGTGATAAATGCTCTCAGTGATGAATTGGCCTAAACTTCATACCATTTAGATTTCATGTCACAAAGTGTTATCTTAAATTTAGTGCCATCTATAGAAGGTTGAATATCATTTTAAAATGGAACAGAACCTCTATTTCAGCTAAGGAGCCTATATTTCAGCTAAGTGGACTTTCCTTTCCATTCCTGTCACTATGCAATCTTAAATGAACAGAAGTAAAAATATGAACAGATTTTTAAATATGGCAAATTTGGACACTGAATAAATAATTAGAAAACTAGCCATTTTGAGAAGTAGCCATAAATTAATACATTCGGAAAATAATTCTTATTGATATCAGCTTCTTTTACTTAGAAAGAACATGCTCGTTTTAAGTTCAATTTTATATAAAATAAGAGTTTGGCTATGTAATTTCTTGTTGGACAAAAGACAAGACTTGCTCAGGACTTACAAACATGCACTAATTAACAAAATATTCGATCATAGAATCATAAAATTAACTTGGTTTGGAAGGGGCCTTAACGATCATCTTTAGATAAAGAGCTGATTCCCTTGTGGTCAGGGACACCTTTTGCTAGACCAGGCTGCTCAGAGCCCAGCCTGGCCTTGAACACTGCCAGGGATGGGGCATTCACAACATCTCTGGGCAACCTGTACCAGTGCCTCACCACCCTCACAGTAAAGGCATCCTTCCTAATATCTATCTGTTAGTAAGATAAGTATGTATTGTTCCTACTAGCAACTCTAGGAAATAGGATTTCCAATTGACCTACATTGTGGCTTGAACATTCAGAGTCTGAAGGGTTTATCCATGGCAGGGCACTTCACAGGGAAGGCGTAGCTCTGAATGTGCTCATGGGCTTCAATGTCTCTGTCTCTGTGACAGCTGTGATGACTCAGAATATTAACCAGATCACTTTTTAATACTACTTTAGCTAAGCAGCTGCAAAACAGATAGCTTTTCAGTTGTTTAGATTCTTTTTTTGTCATTCTCTTGTATCTTTCCTTATGAAATTAAGAAACTCATTATTGTGCTAAAATAGGCTGTAATAAAGCCAGTGCATGCAAGTTTTAAACAATTGTTTTAGCACTGTAATTTTTAAGCAGTTAATGAAAGTCATTGTTTTAGATCTAGTCATGTAAGTGTAAAATTATGAATGTCTGCCCTATTAATCAAGTTGCTTTTGAATTCTAAAGAGATTCTGAGGTAGGAGTTTGCTCAGTGAGACATAATCGTTTTTCCAGCTCAATACAGACTAGTCCCATTATTCATGTTTTCTTTTCAATAAGAACTCACACTGTAATTCTAAGCACTTATGATAATTACAAAGGACATTTTTTTCTCTTTCTTTTTTTTTTCCTTTCCTTTAAAATACTTTTTTTTCCTCCATTGGCATTATAACAAAAAGTAGAATATTATAACCATTTTAAATTCTAGTCGGGAGACTTGCATTTTGCCTGGCAAATTTTACCCATTTTCTTCCTTGACTGTGCTGTACAGCTGTGGGTTGTTAAACTGCTGTTGCATACACCCCAGGTTTTGTGCTATTTCAGAGCTTATGAAATATGTCAATTGTGACTGTCCTACAAGGAATTTGCTTACCGTAAAGGTAATTTTTTATAGATTAAAATTGGGCTTAGTATACTTATCCAGATAAAGCCTGAGGCAATAAATAATTGAAAACATGAAGAGATTAAAAGACCATTATATATATATACACAATCAGAAATGCAAGTATCGTCATGTTCTTATAGAGATGGCTAAAATGGGACCTTTCTGGCAGTTGGTATTATCTAATCTCTTACGTAAATACCTATTATGGCTGTGCTTATTCTGTTATGGTAATGAAAGGCTTAAGTCCTCAAACCCATCTTCTCTGGTGGCTCCGACCTGGAGCAATGCAGCATGCTTGTCTAACAGGAAGCCAGCTCCATGAGGAGCTGATTGGAAATTAGGCTCCTGTTTGCTAAAACTGTGTGATGAAGCCAAGGCTGAGTTTATTTATTGCTTACAAAGACAATATATAGGTATGGTCAATAGCTTCCATTGCAATTTGGCTTCTTACTTGCTGTGTGGCTGCAAGACAGATTCTTTCAAAAGTAGACAGTTGTTTTGGTCTTTCCAAATTTTCAATGTGTAACCATAGTGTTTTGAAACGAGAGCCCTAAAATCTTTGTGACTCAACCCAAAGTGGATGGAGACACTTTGGGTTTAGGACAAAAGACACCTCAGCTCAGCTGGTGCCTTTTTATGGCTTTAAAATTCTCCAAGTAAATGCAGCCACCACATCGCTCAGGAGGAATGTGAAAGGTGGATGGAGATGATATGATATGATATGGTAGGATATGATATGGTATGATATGGATATGATATGATATGATATGATATGATATGATATGATATATGAATGCCCATCATTTCCTTTTGGGACCTACTAGAAACCAGTTGGTTCCTTTGCCCTCAAATAGCTACCTCAAGTATAATGAACTTTCCATTGGAAATGCCTTTTCTCTAAATTGTAAGTAGAGACATAGACATATCTGTATCTCTGTCCTTAAAATTCTGGATGTGTCTTCTCTCTCCATGAGTTGCATGGGGAATCAATGGCTATGTTAGCCAGGATGGATTTCTTAACCTTTCTCTCCCCTACTCTGGCAGTTTTTGTACAGAGTAAAATAATTGATCTGAGCAGATTGGATTTCAGACCATACTTACACTTTAGGGTAGTTCAGTGTAATAGGTGATTAATCTGCTTTTTTATGTCCCTCTTTTTTGTTTCCTCTCTTTTTGGAGAGGGTGTAAAGACCAATGCAAGTAAGATATCCTGTTATCAGTAACTGGAGATTGAGACCCCAAAAGAGAAGCTACTGTCAAAGGTATAAACCATACCATCTATTTTTTACTCACTGATACCACTTGGTGTTTTGTGCTTTTGGATTTAAGATCATTTTTATTTGTATCTGCATGACCTGTTTATCACTGAAATACTACTAGGGGAGGAGATTATACAGAAAAGTGTATTCTTGTCACACAAGTAGTTGGTAATATTTTAAAGCACCGACACCTGTGGTGCTAATAGTTGCAGCCAGAACTCATACAAGCACGCCTGAAAGTTACTGATGATACAGATACTGCACAGTGTGACTTTTCATAAAGTGGAAAAGCATCAAGAACCCACAATGAATGATTTCAGTACGTGATTAGGCCCAGGAGTACTCAACAATTGTTGTCGTGGATTAGGCGGCACTTCAGAACCTTGAGATAGTTGTCGATTTTGTGGGAATCTCGGCGGAGGCAGTGCAGCAGGTTGTAAAAGGCAAAGAGTCTGGAGTCCTCATCAGCAAGCTGCAGGGATGGAAGTCCGTCCCACGGAGTGTAAATATCATTTTCAACCTCCCCAGAATGAACCTAAATACATAAAAGGGCACTAATAGTAAATGACAGTGAACCTGACTGGATGTAGGAGGCAGCATTTAAAATGCTCTCCTTGAAGAATGCTAGTTACTGGTGTACGGCTTCTAATGTGCTTTCTGTTGTGGCTCACGCTATACTGTACAATGTTCTAGATCTTCATTCAGATTTTGAATGAATTTGTCAGAAGTTTCATTTTATTTCCCTAAAATATGTAAAAAGCATAACTGTCTCAGTAGTGTTTTAAGAGAATTACTGTGTTAACCAATATTCAGGGAAACCTGACTTTGCACAGAAATCAAACCTTGGACTCATCAGGGACATCTCTCTTTGGCTCCCTCCACCTTCAGAATTTAGTTAACACTTGTTCTTAGAAGTTGTTTGTGTCCAACAAACAGATTTGTCTCAGCCCTTATCAGACAAATCTCTCAATAATACATATTCAGAAGTACTAGGGTTCAGATTCCATTTATAAAAGTGCTGAGTGATACAATGACCTCTAATGTTAGAAGGCTATGTGTAGGACCTCATGTAGTGAGTTAGTATCTGAGGTTAAGATTGGTTTAGGTCTCCTTGTTTGAAGACAATCATTAATTTTCTCATATCACATAAGTCTACCTTTCATAGCAGGAAGGAAGTCTGTGCCTATTGATGCTTGTGCACCATCCTTATTTCACACAAGTTGTACTTTGTAAAGACACATAGGAGAGTATCTATGGAGCCGCTATCATTCATTTTAAGCAAAAAGTAACTAAAAAAAATAAACCCACTCAAAAATGTGGTTTGACACTAATGAATGAGCCAGTCTTATCTCTTTCTGTAAATAATGTGAATGAGAAGGTGGTGACAGGGCAACTGGAGCAGCACCTGACTTCTTTCTCTTGGATCCTCACCTGCACCCTTTTTACACGCAGATGTGTGATAGAGATGTATTTGATTACACGGATAAATGTATTTGTAGCCTGGATGGTATAAGGTTTCTGAGTGAAGAGACACCTAACTGAAAGAGAGACCATGAGTGATCTAGCGGAAAGTGGTGGATACAGGGATGGTGGCACTCTTCATGCTGCTCAGCTGCTTGGAGCAGTGAAGTCAGAACCTCTTGTCAACATCTAACTCACTGATAGAATGATAAATTCAGCAACTAACAGAGGCCTCTTTAAAAATAAACAAGCAAGAGCTGGTTTTATTCAGGAAAGCTTTCAATCAATTACTGGTAACAAGAGCTATTCAAGTATGGGTTTTGTGAGACAGCAGCCTTGTTGTCTAAACTTCCAAGTACAGGGGGAACCAAGTCAGAGTCCAGAGGAATCAGTGTGGTGTGAAAAGAGAAATGAAAGACATCAGGGTTACTTCGCTGTATGCCACATCTTTGCAATAGCCTAGACTCCCAGAGCTATTTTAAACACAGTATCTGTTTCCAAAAACTATGCATAATACCTATTTGTATGCAGATACATATAAATATGCTAAAACAATATGTGGATATGGAAAAAATGGAGATGCATCCTTAAAGAATCAGGATTGCAAATAGAAAATACTCAAAGATAAAATGACCATAGCCAGTCCTGATGATTACACCTTCCCCTGAAGCATGACTGGGAGTATGATGGATTATTCTGAGACAATCATATCACATTGCCTCTTTAGAAATTGTAAGATAGCAGAAGACAAGAAAGCTGAAAGAAGAAAGCTGAAAAGTTTTCAGACTTGACTATTTTGTCTCCCTTTTTTATCTTCACATCTACTATTTCCTTTCATATTCCAGGTAGGGAGAGCTGCATGTTCTTCCTTAAAGCAATAGGCTGGAAGGATGTTAAGCACCTAATACTTACCCGCCCAACTATTTTCTCCATTCCTTCTAGAAGCCGCTTGTTTTGTTCTTCAATCTCCACAGCCTTCCAGAGAATGGTTTCTGGAGCTTCTTTGATTCTTTGTACTTCAGAGGCCAGATGGATCAGGGGATCATTCCAGGAGCGCAGAACTCCCAATATTAAATTCAGTAGGTCTTCATGCTGCTCACCCATAGCAAGGAAAGGCAGTTAAAAGAAGAACACTAAATTCTGGTAAAATTAGAAGTCGTTTAGAGCAGTGTCCTCAGACACTGTGATTTAGGAACTCATTCCAGGACCTATCACTGAATGTTCCCTATAGCTCTGTCTTAGATACCGCTATGCAATTGCATTTCTGAAGTTTGTCAATGGTGTCATCATGTTCTCTGATATTTGCACAAGCTGTATCGTGGTGGAAAATCTAATTGAATACTCTCAACATTAAAAACTAGCAAGCATAACTATGTCTCATCTCTGTGAAAGCAAACCTAGAACTTCTTATCTGATTTTTGATGAAGATGTTAAAATCCAATGATTATTTTTATTATTTTTTTTAACTTTAATACTGACTGGAAGGTACACATTATGGTAAACCACTAAATATCTTTTATTGCCTCTACATAACTCATCTCTCCTCCCCTTTGAACAATAATGCTTCCAGCAGTAGCTCTCTGGTTTTAAAAATTGTCCTTTCTTGTGGGCAGTAGGAATTCATAAAGCTTATGGTTTAAGGTAGTGGCAGTATTAAACCTTTTCTTCTTTGCTAGATGCACAACCCAGGGCTGTGAATTCTATTGCTCCCAGTAGACTTTCTGAATGACAGACTGAGAAGCTGGTGATAATGTGGGATTGCGAAGATACCACCACCACCACCACCACCACGCAACTGATACAGATTTCGCTCTGGAACAGCCCCACTTATATAGCTCTGCTTTTCTTTTTCTCCTGAGAATTTTCAAATCATATCTGTGAGCATAGGCTGAACAAGATTATCTTCATCTTCACTGAAGTTTATAATTATTTTAAATGATGTGTGTATGTAGTGTGTTTCTCTTTACAGATATTTTGCAGATTTTCACACTAAAGTCTTTGTATTTGGATGATGATGTGACCACTTTTGCCTACTGGTAACAGCAAGAATATCTATTTAACGCTTTTTTAGTAATGCCAGTGTTTTGAGTTACTGGAAAACTATTTCCCTCTGTCTATATGCAGCAATGTGTTTTTATGTTTGTAAATATATTGTTTATAAGGTGTTTTAAGATAATGTTTAAAGGTTGTGGTGTTCTCAGCAGTGCACAACCATGGTACCTGGCATTGCTCCATGAGATAGTGTTTTAATTGGAAATAAGATGCAGGGATTAAATGTACCATACAGGAAAAGGAAGGGATGATGAAAGTCACTGGTACTTAAATATGCTGTATGGTTTGCAACTTAGTATCAGCAAATGTTAAATCAGCTTTGGCTTTTTGGTGCTTTCCTCTTCCTGGATTTTTTGTTCCGATTGAGGTGGTCTCCCTCACTCTGACTGCTGCCTCACTGTTCCATAGCCCTCCTTCCCTGCCTTCCCCTTCTCTGCCTTACACTGAACGACACTAGAAATGGGACTTACATGAATCTGCTGAGCCTGCTCCTTATCTTCAGGAGTGGTTAAAGACGCAGTGTGGCAGCTATTGACAGCTTTTGCAATGAAACCCCGGCCCTGGGCGTAGCGTTCATCCTGCAGATCAGCACGGACAGGCATTACTGAGACAGAGACGTAAGAGCTTCCACTCAAACACTGTGCTAGCTAATTGCTATTCCATAGCTTTTATCACTACTTTTATGCTGCAAAGGTCAAAAGTTTCTGATGAGTCTCTAGAGTGGAACTGGCACCCAGCAAAAACAAATGTCCCACAGATAAAGAATGATGGGAAAATGGTATCTTTTTATAGAACTGCTGGGGATCTTAGCAACGTTCAGAACTGTATATAGATTTGGTCACCATTGGGACTATCACTGTCTGTGCAGCAGTCATATTTGTTTACTTATTATATGTTAACATATGCTTGTGATTAAAAAGTATTAAATTGCAATTTCATATTTTCTTGCTCTCAGGAAAAGAGTACTTACAAATTCATTGAACATTTCCGAAGAGAGGAAGTGGATGTAGTGTGAAAGTTTAACTGCTCGGTCAAAAAGTTCCTCAAGGGAAAGTTGGCAATTGACAGATCCATTGGGGCAGATTGGCAAAGAGGTCACTCCTTCCTTTGTCAGAAGCATGTGGGACACCAGAAGGACCACCAGCAACAAACCTGTTTAAGTTTAAAACACAGCAAAATGGGCTCACATTGACTTGCAGGTGCATTTAGAAGCGGCTGTCAGAGCCAGGTGCTGGGTGATTTGGGTTGTGCTGTCACACGGCTCAGAGCACCCCCTGTGCTGGCTGCTGAACAGCAGTGGAGGACAGACACACTGTAATTCTGCAATTCTTTTATCCTTTCTCCCCTCTGTCATCCTGATGCCTGTTGCAGAGTTTGAGGAGACAAGGTAAGCTGTGCTGCATGTACAGTGTATTCTGTAGTCTCTTACTATGTGTCTGACTTTATAACATAGTGATAAACAGAAGAAAAAACAAACCAAACTTCATCACAGTGCAAATATAGATACATAATTATATTTGCACAGATATATAAGTTTGGAAAATAGATTTTTTTTTTTTTTTGCACTCCTCCTCCCAGAGGTCCTTTTCTTGTTCGCAAAGATTTGGAGTTAAAATTAATTTTTGTGGGATGGTGGTTAGGTCACTCTTTAAGGTTGTGATTGTCCTGGGAGTTCCTTCAAAAGATTTTCAGCAGCTGTGCTTCTTTGCTCTTTAGAGTTTAACCCTAAATTTCCTACTTCTAAGAAATCAGTGAGAGTTTTTGTCTTTTCTTCTGAGCTTCTGAAACTGATATAAAGAACTCATCATCTGAAGCACAAAGCCTCATCTGTTTAAAACTTTTCATATTAACTTAACAGAGTTAAGTTTTTTATACAGTCAAATAAAATAAACAGAGAAAAACAACGGAAAAGAATTAAAAGAGAATATTTGGTAAATGAATATACTTGTTCTGAGACTTTTACTTCTGTAAATTGACCTGTTACCTATATTGGTTCACTAGACTTATTTAAAATGCTAAATTAAAGTGTACTTCATAAATCAGCAAAACTATCCCTAATGATATCATGTGATAAGTTTCTTTCTAGCTCTACCTTAAAAAAAAAAAAGTGGATTTACACAATATTGAAGTAAGCCTTCCTTCTCCCCCATGAGCAAGATACATGCTGCATGCTGCAGTTAGGAAAGTACTCTGAGGAATAACTCTATGAATAAGAAAATGTGAGACTTGTTGGCTTGGAAAGTTGATGACCACTATGAAAACATTAATTTCAAAATTACTACATCACCTCTAGGCTTGTGGATAATGACTTCTAGTCATAGCCTTCTGAGTGGTTTAGCAAATCAGTCCAGATCCAAACTTTCATGTGCAGGTGTGACATCCCTCCAGCCAATTTTCTGTGACACTGCCCAATGCAAAGGTAGTCTTTGAAGACAAAAGGAATCAAACTCCTTTCTTCAGGTTTTGCCCTTTCTGGAAAACTAGGTGGCTGGAAGACCTCAGTTTCTAGATCTGTTACATTTCAGCTGCCTCTTAGTTCAATCAAAATGGAAAGAAATATAAAAATTATCAGCAGGTGAACGTCAAAAGTCTTACCTTTCAGTGAAGCCCCCTTGGTGTTCATGGTAGGGATCCTGTATGATGACTTGCTTTACCAGGAAGAAACCTCAACACTTGCTGTTATTCTCTGCACATACCACTTTTATATACACCATCCAGGGTCCATTTTGCATACATTCAGCAGGTCGTGGAGTTTGCCTCGATAATTACAAACATCAAATTGCCTTTCTTCCACATTCATATTCAGTATTTTTTGGTTCTTTTTCTTTTTTAAACTGTGATAGGGAATTTCATTAATAAGTTGAGCTGTGGGATCCCAAGTATGACTGAATGAAGAGAGTGCCAGTATTTTGCCCTGAATGAGGTAAAAATGCCATTGATCCTAGAAATATCCAGTTCTGAGACAGGTATTCTCAATGTTTCTAACCTGCTGTTCCCACTCCCCACAATACTCTTCTCATCCTTCCTTGTTTCTTCAGCCGGCTAAGCTTGCTTACGTTAAAATTCTGGCTATTGTGGGAGGCAAACACTGGTTTACAATGCCCCGATTGAGAGAAATGGCATAAATTGTACAGAAATTTATCCAGATTAAAGAAAACAGAGGCTCCTGGAAAGACAGGTCACTATCTGTAAAATTACGGATATGACATTCCTGGTCAGTTAAAAAATATATTACACAGTACAAATCTCGGTATAACTGATCCTCAGTCTGAGAGATGTTTAGAAAAATAGGCTGAGTTTTTATATTTAAAAAGTTATAATTTAAAAGAATTGAAGAGGCAGAAGTTATATGCTTACTGCTTAATCTGAAATGTCTCATGAATAAGTTAGCATTATTTAAAAAGAAACAAACCCAACCTCTACAAACCCATGAAATTATTTCCTATACTTGACAACTCTCTACGTAAAAGATGGGCATTTCTACCACATGCAAAACACGTGCTGTCGTCAGCAGTGAGGTTTGTTCTTGAATCTGATGCGTCTGTGGTAACCTACAAACCAGCCTCAGCAGGCTGGCCCTGTTTTCTTCTTGTGTGAGGCTCATCTGCATGAATATGTTAGCAAATATATAACCTTTCATCTGTTTCTCAGGTTCATTTATCCATGAAGAAACTTTCCAAATTAGATGGTCATAATGAATAAGGTATACAGTGTTGATGAATTTTCTTGCCTTTAGACAACTTGTTCCATACCGGTGGAATGGGTATACATACAGCGCAGGATCCTTCATTATTTCAGGATTCTTGAAGTAATGATGAACAATGGAGAAGAAAGGTAAAGCACTTAGGGAGGGCATTCCTTGGGAAAAAAGGTGCTTCAGTAATAAATCAGAACTGGTAACAGGTGGTCTACATCTGCTAAGTTCTAGGATGTTTGCTAGAACAGTTTGTTCTGCTCAGAGGCTGCACCTTTATTGGAAATTGAGGTTCTGCTGAGTAAATGAAGCAGTTGTTGTCCCCAGCATGAAAAGTGGCAATTTGATGAAGACAGTAATATTAGAATGGGGCCACAGCAAAAACTCTAGCATGGATGGTAGAAAAGACAGCTATCTTCTAAACCACAGTTAATGGCTTATGAGCTTGATTTAATTCAGCTTCATTTGAAAACCTGCCCCAGTAAGATTACAGGTGAGACTGAAAAGTCCTGGTATCTTACATTAGAAGAGTCCTGTGAATTAGATGAATGAACAGTTCTCAACCCACCTGTTGCTCTTTCATTTACCAGTCTCCTTTTCTTGGCATTTTGAGGGTTTGGTAGTGGGGCCAAATTAAGGCACACAGTTATTTAATATTAGGGACTAGATAACAAAGGCAGCAGGTAAACTCCCCAGGCTGTCTTTTCCATTTTTGGAGAGGGAGGCCTCTCTGAGGCCTGATGGCATCAGCTGAAGTCAATATCCTCATGTGATTTAGTTTGGAGAAGAACCTGTCTCTTGCTGTGTAAATGTAGACAAGCACCTTAAACGTAGACCACAGGAGAGTGGTTTATTTGAAATCATTGCATGACATTTTAATTAAAACATTCTACCACAAAATAATATACTTTAATTTTCTCTTGCACCTTTCATCCTCAAATACTCTACAAACATGAATGGATTAAAATTGTCAGCAATCAAGAAGGGTAGGCAGGAGAGAAGACACTCTCTGTAAAGTAGATATGTATAAAGGTGAAGTTCTTTTACCAGGTGTGAGAACTGACAAAGATGTTAAGTTTATTTGTGTCTGCATAGGAAGTGTTGGGGGAAAAAATAAAATAAAATTCCTGATTCCCAGACCTGCACTTTAAGTGAAGAACATAATTTCTTACTAGTCCCCAAAAAGAAAAGACAAAGGTGAGAGAAAGAAAAGAGAGGCAAGTTACATTAACCAGAAATAAATACATTAAAATATTAATTTTATTTTATAAATTAGGAATTTGGTTCTATTTAAAAGTTGAATGAAAACTTGAAAGTAGCTGAAAATGCTTCTTTCTGCGTTTTGAAAGTGACCTGGCTTTATATACTCCAAAGAAGTAGTATGGAACTTGGCATCCCATTGTCTCTGATTACTCTCTGAACCATGGAAAGGAAGTTCATTCTAGCCCCCAATAGCCACCTAATTACCTAATTTAATCAATAGCTCAAGACAGCACTGTAAATAGCTGGACAGTTATCAGTACTGAGGGAAAAGCCTCTGGAACAACATGAGGAACTACAAAGCACAGCTCTGATTAGCAGCATGTTTCCATCTCCCTTGGTCTTTTACTTCTGCCTTAGAAATATCTATCTATCTATCTATCTATCTATCTATCTATCTATCTAATCACATACCTTTTATCTTCAAGGTCTTTCCTGGAAATAATGAGTGGTTGTTACCACTCAGCGCAAATATACCAAAAGCAGAACTTTCCATAGGCAGACTTTATTATATAGCTTTTAGCTCATTATTCATGCTTCACAGGCATTACGTGTGATGTATCAATATTACAGATAAAAATATTTAGTGCTCATTTTTCAATAACCTTATATTTTCATCTCATTTCAGGTTGAAAACCATGAATTAGACTGTGGCCTCTTGATTAAGAACTATTGATCAATACTGTAAGATCAAATATTCCTATTCCGTTTTACTTTATTTAAAGTTTTTGAGATATGCAAAGTCTTGTGTCTAATTGATGGCTAATGCAGAAGAATGAAAAATCTTTTCTAATAGACTAGCTCCTTGCAGAATACTTAAGTAGTTTAATTGAAGACTGGTAATATCACTTGATTTTGACTTTTATTTACTTGGAAGTATCTGTCTTTAGTTACAGAACATTAGTTGATGCAGAAGTTTGAAATGCCAAATTTTTGTTATGTTTTTAAAAGATGATCCCCAAGTGCAGATCATGCAAAGCTGAATGTTCAGAAAAATATTCTTGTATGTGATCTAAATTATTGACTCTTTGGATACACAATTAAAAAAAAAAAACCAAACAAAAAAGGGTTTATGTGTTCCTGTGTACTTGTTTTGCACATGCAATGAGAGAAACAAGGAAGGCCAAGGCCCCTCTGGAATTAAATCTGACAAAAGATGTCAAGAAGAAGGGCTTTTTCAAATACATGAATAACAAAAGGAAACCTAAGTATAATGTGGGCCTCTTACCAAATGGAAGGGACATCCTGGTAACAGAGGATGCAGAGGAGGCAGAATTGCTGAATGTTGCCTTTGCATTGGGAAAAGACCAGCCTTCAGGAATCTGACCTGAGAGACCAGGGTAGAGGAGTGTTGGAAGGAAGATTTTCCTTTGGTCAAGGAATTGATTGGGTTAGAGAACAACCAGGCAAACTCGATGTCCACAAGTCTATGGGCCTTGATAGGATTTATCCACAAGTGCTGAAGGAATTGATGGACACCATAGCAAGCCCACTCACAATCACCTTTGAAAGCTGGTGGCACTCAGGAGAGGATCCTGAGGACCGGAAAAAAGCAAATGTCACTCTGGTTTCCAAAAAGGGCAATTAAGAGGACCCAGGGAACTACCAGTCAGTCAGCCTCACCTCAATCCCTGGAAAGATGATGGAGTGCCTCATTCCGGGGGCCATCTTTGTCCACATGGAGGGCAAGAAGGTGATCAGGAGTAGTCAGCAAGGATACACTAAAGGTAAATCATGCTTGGCCAACCTGATCACCTTCTGTGATAAACCAACTACCTGGACAGATCAGGAGAGAGCAGTGGATATTGTGGAAAGCAGCTCTGTGAAGAAGGACCTGTGGGTCTTGGCTTTCTTTTATAGAGTATTTGCTAAGTTATCCTGTCAACTTTACTTAGTGGTTGGCTTTGAAAAGTTGCAAAGCTGTTTTATCTGGATCAAAACCAAATCCTCAGAGCACTTTAAATTTTCATAAAATCATAAAACCATAGAATGGTTTGGGTTGGAAGGGACCTTAAAGTTCATTTTGTACCAACCCCCCTGCCATGGAGAGAGGCGCCTTTCACTAGACCAGGTTGCTCAAAGCCCCATCCAAACTTGTGGAAAATAAATTTTGAAGAGGAACATAAACAGAATTTTTTTTTCAATCTAGATAATTTTAAATGAAAAAAATTTGTCTTTTATGATTACTCCCTATAATGTCCATGAAACTTTTGTGCAAAATTTAGGTGATTTTCTAGGATTCTGTTAAACAAGGGCTCTTTCTTCTCCCATCTTCATATAGGGAACAGGAGAATTTTAAAAACATTCTTTCCAAATGTTTGTCTCAGCAAAACCAGCAAAATGGGGATTGAGCCCCTTCTTAGTGTGCTCTCTGCATGCAGGCTGGTAAAAAATAGATAAGAACATAAGGGAAGATAATTCCATATGGAGGGAAAAAAAAAAGGTGGAAATCTTTGGGAGATTTTCAGTTTACTTTTAATTCACATAGCAGTGTGGTTTCATTAAATTTCAGAAATAGAAATAAAAATGAAATGGCAGAACATGTTTTAAAAATAATTTATCAACACTGCCACTATGATGACATACATCTAACTACACCATGAAATATTAAGTGTGAATCCCAAGTAGAATTCCAGCTAATGATAGCAAAATCCCAGGGGATTTTGCAAAGAATGGAGTAAAAGCTGGCTAGTGTATATTGTTCCTGATACTTGAAGCTGTTTGAAGCCTGTGGCTCAGGGCTCCCTAATGCTGTACCTGTGTATTATCAAATAACTTGGCAGCATGAATTTGATCTGGATCACACACAACTGCATTTTGGCACTTCAGCTGAATTATCGAGAGACCACGTTACAGTACTTATCCTAGCCTGATACTTGATACCAGATTTATCCAACACTTGGAGGTCGGATGATAAGGATCTGACATCTGCTAGGACAGAGATGCACTACAAAACTTTTTGTATAATTGTGAAACGGCAGACTTAGCCCGTGCTGGTTCAGCATTTAATGTTGTGTGGTTGTAATATAATTTATCCAATACCTTAAATCCAATTTTCCTTTTTCAGAGGTGAAAACTAGTGATTTTGAAAGCAAAGAGAAAGGGGAATGTCCACCCTCCAAAAAAAATCTTTAGGATGGATTACTGGAACCATTGCTGTATAGTTGAGAATTTGAGTAGTTGTGACAGCTGCTTCTGCCGACCCAGTCTGAGTCTTGTTCTGCTTCTGGGATGGTGGAATAACATGCTGTGCCATAGTTGGGCTAATTTCCAAAGCTGTGAGATACAGCCCAGTCCAAATGAAGTAGTTTGCAAGTATTTGCACACTTTGACTCATAAGATACTGCTATAAAAACATCACTGTTTTAGCTCTTAGCCTCAAGAAGGACTATGCTTGATTCTGAGGCACACTGAGCATCATAACTCCAAAGACTGAAGACATAGTGATTTGAACAGTTTCTGTGTTTTTTGCTTGTTTTCCCACACATTAGTTTTTATGTATGATTTTTTTCCCTTGACAATGTTCAGCTACAATCATAGCAACAATATGCTACAATCAAGTTATTTTCCATAACATTCAGATTTCAGCTAATCATTCTTCAAGATAAAGTAGAATGAGTTGCAAGATTTTACTTAGGGTAGGCATGCCACAGTGGAATTTACTGGTGGGCTGGGTAATTATTGGTATCGATTTAAGTATTATATTTGTGTAGCACACTTCTAATAAAAAGTAATAAACAGTAAAATTACCATCAGAAGGTTGAAATTTTCCTGCCAGTAAGTGAAGAATAGGAGAAATAGAACTTGGCTTAAATATTTGCATATTTTTAATTCTATGGATAAATGCATCACTGGAAAAATATTTCCTTAAATGCTTTGTGGTACTAGAGCCTGTAAAAGTAAGGATTTTTTTTTTCAATTGCAAATACATCGAAAAGAGCACTGAAGTGTGCACAGAGATTTTAAGCACATTTGAATAGGAAGGTACTTCCACAGATTGCGGTAAGCATGCTTCTGTTTTAGCATGCAGTTTTTGATTCCAGTAATGGATAGTAACACAAAATGGCAAATGGCAGTTTTGTCCTGCCCTATAGAAGTGAATTTCGTGAAGATGCATTTTTACTCCAGATGTGAAATGCATGTGGAATGCTCATTGGTCAAATAATTTCTGATATATATATGTCAGGATTGAATGGAGAGTAAAAGGTGAGTAGAATTTTTTGGGGGGTTGTGGTGTTTGCTGAAAGCAAAATAACAGGCAGAGATCTATGATAATCTTACTTCTTTGGGAGGATCTTACTTTTAGCTGTGCATTTATCAAAGGGAGGAATGCATATACTGCTCAAAATCCTCTGTTTCACAATGGAATGGAAGTAATACTGAAACAATGTGATGTTTACTTAATTGTCTTTAAGGACGTATTTAATGTCAGAGCTTTGTCTCAGCGATTTCAAAACCTATCACATTTTCTTTACTTCATTTGTTTGTAACTCTCTCTAAACCTAATACAAAAAACCCCCAAACATACAAAACCCCAAGAAACCCTGAAGGGACGAAGTATATGTGTATTGGGCATCTCCTGTCCCGCAGGAAATCTGGAACTTCAAATCTTATTTAGTATCTCACAAGAATATTTCTTCTATTCTACCTCATTTTTAAAATATTTAAGTTAAGCTTGTCATATTTATTGAACCCAGAGTAGAAATTAATATTGACATAGGTTTTTTTGAAAGACATGTGAAATTATTTTAGTAAAATGCATTCACCTACTTCCTAAAACTGTTTTCTTTGAGGGAAAAGTGGGAAAGTAGTTATTTAGTGACTACATATTCTCTGCTATTAAAAGAAATTCTGCTACAAGGTAAAAAATGCACAGAAATACATATTGATATATACAGCAGGCAGAGGCCATGGTGTTTTCTGTGCTGAGGTTGTCACCTGTTCCAGGGTATCTGGCAGGATTTGCTTATAACTTCAAAATGTATAGCTGGTAGCTATATTGTACATTAATTAATATAAGCAAAAAAGAAATAAATTATTGTCAATAAAAATAACTGAAGCTTTTAAAGGAAACATTTTTGAACAGAAATAAATAGAAAAAATATTGTCAAGAAAACTTTTTAGTAGCAAACATTTCTAACCAGTCCTTAAAAGGTCAAATACATTAAATTGCACACCTGCAGCACATTTTTGTGTTTAAAAATTCATTAAAAAATATTGAAGGTGCATTTCTGTTCAATCTCTTCTCTAATGAATATATTTGCATATAATCACAGCTTTTCTCCTTTAGAGCTTTCTTGCTCATTTCCTAAGTCCTCAGTCTGTAACCTGATCTTGTGGGATTTGCAAAGCTGAGGCCAAAGTCGCCATGGAAATGTCATGACACTGCCATTTTCGGAAGTGCCTGGTCATTGTAAATGGCTGACATAGTGTGGCTTCGTGGCTGAGCAGGAGCAGGAACATCAAACAAACTGTGCAACTTGTTTCATTAGCCATGGATTTTTGCGTAAACAGGAAGAGGTAAAGGAATTGTAGCCTGTTTTGTCTATGTATTTTACTTTAGTTTTTTGAAGTGTGATTATAAAATCATTATTTGAGCTACTCTTCAAACACAGCTCTTCCCAAGGCACAAAGGCTTTGATATTGTTACAGTCGTCCTTGGGAAAAAAACCCAAAAAACCCAACAACAACCAAATAGGAGGGAGTGGAGTGCAGCACAATCTTTGCATCACTTTCCCCTTATAGATTTTCTGATATGGCTGTGGTTTCAATGCTTGGGGCTAATATTCCCTGTGGAGCATATTTCAAGAGTGTTTGGCTTTATACCTGTGAAACACATCAATACCCTCCCACCTTCTAGACAGCAGAAAAGATAAAATTTTCCTAGTGAATAAAATTAACTTGTTTTTATCCTTCATAAAAATGAATATGCTAAACAGAGGCAGTTAATTAAAAAGAAAAATCGACTAAAAGTTATTCTAATTAAAGGACTGAAGTTTTATTCAAACTGTGATATTCTTTCCTTTAAAAAAACCCCAACAATCTGCCACAAATTCTATACAAAAATTCTGCTTTTCTGAGCATGTATCCTGTCAACCTCCTTAAACTTATGAGTCTTTAAATCAATCTTTAAAAAGTGGAGGAGAGACCTGTATCAAAATAATGCATTCACAATCATAGTAATGAGGATTTCTGGTCTACTCTAAATCTTGTAATAAAAATAATATTTCAGTTATATGCGGGAGAAAGAGAGCCAGGTTACAATAAATAATTGTCGAAGAACAGAATGTCTCAGTTTTTGAATATTTATTTCTCATCTTTATAACAGTGGAGCAAAACGGTATTTCATGTTGGCTTGCAAAATTAAAACAGTGTGGTATGAGTTTGCAGCACATTTTACCATTATGACTCTTGAGTTCGTGTGTAGACACATCCTGTAGCTGGATCCATTATTTGCATATGGCTGTGAGCTGACGATTCCAAATAATTAAATGGGGATGAAAAGACAGCAGAAGGTTTTTTCGGTTTACACCAGACTTGTTCTGGAGAAAAAATCATCTTTAGGTAAATCAGCTAATGTAACTCGAAAATTGTTCCTGTTGTAGTCAGTTTATCTTTCACAAAATCTTCTTTCCTACATGGGTCAGAAATCTATGGCTGTTAAAAAAAACCAGCAAAGAAAATACAAGCAAACAAAGAAAAAAACCCTAACCCATTTCATTTTAAACAGTGTCAGTAGAAATAAACCCTTAAACTTATTAGAAATAGTGGTCATCAGAAGAATAGATGGGCAAAGTGGCCAGTCATTTTTATGGTACTCTGATTTTACTCTCTTCCTTGTATGAAGAAGTATGAAGGATTTGTAACTACACTGGCAGTAAGAGAACCTGCAGGTATTTGGTTTAATAAAGACCTCATTAATCCCATAAAATCTCAGTGTGAGGTAGAGCTGCTGTTAGCCATTCTCACTGGGCTAGATGTGAAGAACCTTCAAAGCCTGTAAACACGCCAGCTGTAACTGACTATTCTTGTACATTCCCTCCAGCCACCTTTCACTTCACAAAGGTTTTTAATTTAGATCCCTCATATCTTTTAAAGGCTTAAAAAAAAAAATTCTCCTTATCTTCTTTTTTTTTTTTTCTATTTTCTTCTATTCAGAACATGAATCTGTGAGGAGGAAAAAAGACAACAAAAATCCTTGACATCTGCAGAGAATTTCAAATTGCTTTTTGCCTTCTGAAATGAAACCTGGAAGTTTTTTAAAAAAGATGAGTAAAAGGACCAATCAGCAAGAAATAGACCTAACTTATCTGAAAGGCCCGTGTCAGTGTTCAGTGCTCTCCACTGGAGAGGAATATGATTAGTCTGAAGGTTTTTTCCTAAGAACATCAGTTCAGAAAGGCCAGTTAGGCTCTGAATAAAAGCAGACACAATTGCTATCACATTGTCCAGGACTGCATTACACACACATGCCTCTAAATGACAGTGGAAGAAAAAGTGTATAGGTAGCATAAAACTCCTCAGAAAAATATACTGCTGGTGTTTCTGTTTGTTCTGTTTTCTGTGGGAAGATGTCCCTAGTGTTTCTGTTTTGTGATAAATCTAAGGTATTTTGGGACAAGTTCTAGAGGTTTGGAATAAAATCAGTAGGGGACAAGTTGCTACTTCTGCAGAAAGAGTTTTAATATTGTATCTTCTAATACCTTTGGAACTCTGACTATTTCTATAACCCTAATGGAGTGAGACTTGCCAGTATACAAAGGCATAGGTCCTGTGCATAAACTGCACATAAAATTATGCTCTATTCTGCATCTCTGTTTTAATTCCTGCAGAATCATTCACACGTCATATAGCCCTATTTAAAATTTGTACTGGGTTTGGTTTTCCTTTCTCAGCTGCTACATGTGTTCTATTCGTGCCCTGCTGTGACACCACATGAAAAACAAAAGCTTGTTTGACCTCTCAAAATCCATTAATCTGCCACCTGTCTTCGTGTATCTAGATGCAATGATGCACATCCTTGCATCGTACAACGCACACACACACCTTGTTTTGTTCTGGACAAATGGCCTGGATCAGTCCAGAAATTTGTTTCACAGGCACATCTAGTCATATGTACACCAGAAACATCCCATACAAGCATGTGTGCATGCAAACCCAATTCACAGGCCTACTGCATGTAACGGGTGTCAGACTCAGTTAAAGTTGCAGGAAAAATTAGAAGGCCACAGTCCATGTTGGTTTGTAACGCTTTTGACAGAGTAAGGTTCTATGCAAACAATGGAATGAGTGATCGGGCTGCTCTCAGCCTCCTTTCATACTGTACTTTGTGTTAATGGAAGGCCAGCTAATCTTAGCGCATTGTCAAGTGAATTTGGACTGTTTTTCTCAGTAGGTCATGCACTCAGCATGTATGATCCTATGGCCAGAGTTAGAGAAATGCCGTGGTCTTCCCTGGAGTAGTCTTGATATGATACTGAATTAGTGCAATCTGTGGGATGAAGTTTGGTACAGCTCCTCTTCTAAAATGTACCCCTGTAGATTTAGGGAAGAACTAAATTTCAGATCCTTATTTTGAATAGCAGTGAAATCTACTGTTCTGAACACTGATAGGGTTTGGCAAAGAAAAGACAGAATTATAAGGAGACAAGTTGGTTTTTTTTTTTGCCTCATTTATAATCTTGTTGCTAATGAACATGACTGGTAATAGGGAAGTCATTTAACTGTCACTTTGATCCACTGTTCAAGAACCAGAAAGTTACTTTTTTTTCTGGCAAAGCCTTCTTAAATCATTTTAATTTGTGATTTTTGTTCAGAATTTTAGCTTTTGGAAGTATGCTGTTGCCTTATCCTATTATTTTAATCTTGGCAAAATCCACGTAGGGATTTAGCAAAACTGAGAATAGCTGTCTATCTCATTGCTAATAACTATCAAAAATGTTATCAGCCAAGTAGATCTTTATTAATAATAATGTATACATTTTCTTGGCAGGACAAGGATTACATGTCACATTCCCTTGAAGTTGTTTGCTACCAGCTACTCTGATATTTTTTGGAACAGGCTTTGTAATAAAGAAGAGGCACGTATCATTCCCTCAGGGTGTCAGCTCTCTAGGTTGCCGGATAATTCTGGAAACGAGTCCCATATCCAAGCCTAGTCCCACCAAGATCCAACCTGCATTCTGTCAGATCTGAGATCCTGCTCAGATCTTTTATCACAGCATATGGTGGAATGAGAAGGGATGCCTTATATATGTATCTATTTATATATAAATAACTAGAGTCTATTTATAGGTGGAAAGATAGGGATTAGATATTTTCACATACTTAAAAATAATAGTTGATGCAAAATATTGGTGTGATGTTCTTCCCAGGGGACTCTGTAGCTTGGAAACTGGCTTGCTGCGGTTGGAACCCAGGAGTATTTCTCAGATAGGCTTAAGGGGCCATGTGGGCTGGAGGTATTTAAGTTACTAGCACAGCCACGGATCCCTACTGCCAAATCCAGATCTGGCATTCACTTTGGAATTTCACCATTCAGAGAAAGAGCAACATAAAATTGTATCTGTCAATTGTTTTTAACTGTGGGTGAGTAATACTGAATCCACAGAAACCTGATGTTCAGGCCTCGCTATGAAAGCTGGAGCATGAGTTGTATCACTGAGGAGTCTTCCATTTCGACTTGTTTGTGGTAGTGTTTTTTTGCACTTATGAGCCCCAAATCACCTCTTTTCTTTAGCTTGAGAGCTATTTCTCGACAAGATCTACGATTCTCAGAGACAGAGGATCAAGAGGGCAATACTGCAACATTCCTGAGTTAAGGGAAGACTGGACCCAGGTTTTGGAGGAGCTATGGCAGAAAAGAACAGCTTCTTTGTCGCGCTAGCCAATATGCTGGAAGATTTTAGATGCCGAGTTTGCCATTGCTATCTAGCTTGTCTACCAATTGTTTGGTTTCCTGTTTCTTTGCTTGCAGTTCAACACAGAACCAGAGCTAGCTCTAGAGAGTGAGTGAGGAGAGATGGAATCATCTTAGTTACTTTGATGGCTGTAGACAGCAAATAGTTGCAGTGTTTCAATTTTATACCCATCAACTGTCACCTAATCTAGTGGATACTCATTGATCTCCAGCAGAGAATTTTGATATTATAATCAATATGAAGATGCCACAGAGGAATAATAATAAACTTCTTAGGAGCTGGAAATACATTTAATGAATCAGGAGGTTGAGTAAATAATACCACATGTATGTGGTGAGAGCTGTCTGGATAACTGTGGTTACAGCTCCAAATAGCTCCTAAATAGCTTACAGAATAAAAGAAAAGTAGATTTAATCATTATTATTGGAAGGTCTGCTCAAGGGACTGTATCAAACGCAGTTACAACAGCATAAAACATGAGAAATATGAAAGATCTTCTTGTTTCTTTTTTTTTTAAAACATGGTAGTTTTCTTTGATTTTCTGGCAAAGCATGTGTATATTTGTATATGAGAAGAGAGTAAAGAGATGGGATGAAAGTGGATGAAGAAAGCTGCAACAAAAACTGAGTAACACTTATTCCAGAGGGAAGAGTACTGCCCATCTGAAGGATTGACAGAAAGGCTTGGGTGACTCTTGCTGGCATCTAAACCACTGCTTCATCCAGTTTCATGTCTGTGGGCCAGGGCCATACCTCATCAGCTAGCGTGGCCCAGGCCACAGGAGTAAATAATCTGAACCCCAGAAGAAGCTAGAGCATTTAGACCAAGGTTGTGCTGTGTAATCCCAGCTCTGATACTGATATTCCTGTGTGGCCTTGATCACATTCCACAACATTTTTGCCTCATTAGCTTCAGCAGTGAAAGTAGGTGATATTTACCTGAGGGCTTCATAGGAAATTTATCATTAAACAATTCATATCGAAGGAGCTGCAATGTGATTTTGTGTACTGAATCTGATCTGACAACACTCTTACCCATCAAGTGGCTAGAGATTTAGCAACCTACCCTCACCCAGACCTGCAAAGCAGTTAAGCAGTTGTGTGTGATCTCTCCCTACTGAGCCACATGTTGGGTGCTGTTTCTAAAGAAGAGAAGTGGTAATAGGCTAAAGAGTCCCATCTGTCTAACTTAGGTAAAGCAAGTGAGTTAATGGTTCCACAGCTGTTTCTGCAGCTCTCTCTCCATGCTGCTTTTCTGTAGGAGAATGTGTGGAGCAGAGGGAGCAGGCTGCTATCGGGGAATTGACTAGGTGACCTTTGAGGCCCTTCCAACCTGAGTGATTTTGTGATTGCATAATTTGAGGCACGTGTTAAAGGGGGCTGGTTTCAGAGGTGTAATTAGGAAACAAAGAAGCCAGAAGTCTATGACCATTTCTTCTGCTCTTGCTGCTTTGTCTTCTGTCAGTTCAAGAAGATTAGAGGACTCTGTGTCTGTGTGTCTCTTATTACAGAGCAGTAACTAAAAGAGGCCTTTTTGCTGACTTCTTTTAACATTGGAGAAGGACTGTCTATGGCAGCTCTGCTCTTCTCATATCACAGAATGCAGAAAGTTTGGTGCCTCCTGGGAGTGTACTGCTCACATGCTTCACTGTATACATGCATAGGTAAACCCTGTATATTTCCGCAAGCATAACAGCCACCAGCTGGTTCTGGCCACAAGAAGGCCTCATGCTATGCCTCACAGCTGCCTTTCTCAGTGGCAATTCTCATACAGCAGAAGCAAGGGTACAGGGCAAGTGATTTACTCTGCTTGTAGCAGAAGTTTATTCCCAGCTGCTATCTTTCATGAAGACACCTTGGTCCATGTTAAACACATGCCACTGCTGATTCATCCAACCCTGATCCCCCCGCCTGCACCTGGCCGTCTCCCAGATAACCCCACAGGACAGATGAATTGCTCCCATGGACTGTATGTAGCCCATGGGCTGTAGATTGAGGAGACTGATGGCTACACTGCCTCGATTACTATAACTATTACTACTTTAAAGGCCCGAGCAGTGGCAAGAACAGATTCACTGAATGCTTGAACTCTTCGCACTCCTGAGCTATGCGACAGGCAGTGTTTAAAAATAGAAACCATGGCTCCCCTGTGCAGCCCCTTTCCCAGCGATTCCTCCCGATGGATGAAGTCATGCCCACAGCTCACTGCCCCATGAGTGGGCAGCCTGTCTCCAGCAGCGTCAGCAGGAGCCAGCACGGCGAGCTTAAAAGGCTGTCAGGGGTTGGCAGGTCATCTGCCCAAAGGCAGGAAAGAAGGGGGAGGGAGGGAGAAAAATTGAAAACTAACCACAAAGAGAACAAGCTCTTTTTTGAAATTGGAAACTTTAAAGAAAAGATTTATGAACCTTTGGGTTTATGAAACCACCTGGTGCTTTGGAGTTTGCTGCTGGTTAAATTTGGCAGTTCAAAGTTTGGTGGTTGTTTTCCTCCATTAAAAAAAAAAAAAGACATTTAGAATAGTCTAGTTCCACATGTGCATTGATCTTTTAAAACTCACGCCCACTTAACTTTGAGCTCGACTTGTAAAAATCAGAAAGATTTAGGGGGAAAAGCCTGTTACTTTTTAAGGGCAGCTTTGCCATTTGTGGTGCGTGTTGAGCAGCGCGGCCCCTGAACTCCGGCTTTGCTGTCTGCTCAGTTTCCTCGCTGGTGTGCGGTGTGACTTGTGCTCTGTTTTGACAGTTGGTGACCTGCGACCCCCAGCCCATAAAATGTTTAGGCTGAGGACGCCTGAGAGGAGCTCTCAGACGTGATGGTTGGCGGCTCTTTTGAGACAGGCCCATCATCTTTCCCCCCAGCCCATATATAGCAGCGACGTGGAGCCTGGAGATTTTGCTCACACAGCAGTTTGAGTCAGAGACTCCCCTCCATGCCTCTGATTCTGGGTTTCCAAAGAGAAGAGTGGTAAAAATGAGAGGAGGAGAGAATAAGCATTACATTTTGCCTTTAGGGTAGGACTACAACTGAGCTTGTGGGTCTCAGCCATGATGCTGGCAGCAAAACGCAGTTTAAATTTTGCTTTTGCAGGAACATCTGAAGCTAGATGGGATTGTCACAGAGTCATGAAGTCTGTCCTTTGGTACTGAAACAGCAGCAATACAGCTTCATTTTTTTGTGCCTGGTTTCTTTCTGGTGTTTTATACTGACTGATTATGCCTTATTACAATATTTGTAGAGACAGATAGTTATTAGATTTGGATGAATCATTCAGAATGAACAATTTATTCAGCACGTTGCTTATTTTCCCTTCTTAAGTTTGCAATTAAAAACTGTGTTACTCTTTAATGTATTCATTATTTCAAAATTAGCTGTCAGCTACATGAGCGAATATTCTTGTTCTGAGTTAATTTGCAGTCATTTTCGTGAAAAATATTGGTAATTTCCAGTGCTCTGGCTAGCTTTGTGAGTCAGGTGAGGCTATCTCTGTTGCCCTTTTGGAGATGCAAGTATTATAGCAGCAATAGTTATTCTGGAACTTTGTGTTTAACTCTAAAATTTAATTTCAGGTTGTTAGGGCTTAATTGTAGACTAGAAAACACGGTGTAGAAGTGTTTATACATAACCAGGTATTTGAGATTAAAGTTACTCTCTTGCCAAGCTTTCATTAAATGTTTATAGAAAGTGAAGGATGCAGGCCTTTAAGAACTGATTTAAGAATGTGTAATGAAAGCTCCAGTTTTATAACTGGTGAAAAATAGCATCTGTTTCTTCTTTCTTCTGTTAATTCTCCTTTGACACGGCCAACCTTGTAGCATAAATGAGAGGTTTCTTATCACAGCCTAATATCTCTCTATGGCAGGAGTTGAAGGAGTCATAGCAGCTTAATCAAAACCGAAAATTTTTGTTTCCAGTTAAAACCAAACATAGCAGGTAGAGTTCACTCCTGTAACCCAGCAAGAAGATTTAAAGAACCTGTCTGTTTCTAGATTTGCCCTGTGACTTCTGACCCTCCTGTCAAAGGTTACACTTGGCAGTATAGCTTGTCCCCTGGCTTATTAACTCCTACCATCACCTCATACACCTGGCTCTGCAATTTTAATTTTACTAGTTTGGAGGTTACTAACTCAGTCCCTAATTGCCAAGATCCATCTGTAAGAGATAAAAAATACGCCTGTAAAAAAAAGTTTTAAATAGCAGGAGATTAATTTTTTTAGTACAGTGATAGCATTAATTCACTTGCTAATTCTGCATTTTTGCTCTTCATTTGGCAGCTTACAGCTCTTGAAAGAGAGCGTTATGTGTTCTGTCCTTCTTTTACCGAACAAATGTGGGTTATTCTCTTGTTCAGTCTTATGCCAAGAGTCTGCAATAATGACGAAAGTTATTTCCCCACAGCAATATGCTCCAAGGTAAAAGAAATATTTCCTGGAGATCAAGGTTAAATTTCTGACTCTTCCTTTATGTTCCTATGCAGGTTACTTCACAAGTTTCTGTTCTAGTTCCCTCTGTGTAGAAAAATTGACCTTATTGCTCTTCTGTGCCACCCTTTATATTGCTACTTAAAACTGAAAAATATTTAATCTGAGGATCACGTGCACTGGGTGCTGGTGTAGAGTTTAGCACACAGAGATTATGACCTTGTTTGGGGTCACGCTCTTAATATTCCTAGGAGGTGGGCAGAATTATCTCCATTTTTCTCATGGGCCAGTTGAGGAAAAGTAAAGGTAAGAAATAATTAAAAGTAAAAAGGTAGAAGGAAATCTGTGTATGTTCTCTTCCAGTTTTTTCTTTACTTGCATCTCAGGCCATCTTTAGGCACAGGTTAAAAGTGGGCATTCATCTTGGAGATCTGAGTACAGGCAGATAGCCCTGTGAGCCTTCTTCTTGTCGTGAGGACAGCAGAAGTTAATTGACCCATGTTGCTAATCCCTTGAACCAGTTCTGCTCACCTTGACTCAAGAGCAAAGTTACCTGTCTCAGAAAAGTGCATATTCCTGATGGGCACATATTTCCTGCAGGAAAGGTTAGGTGGTTATACCTTTTCATGTTCAATTCCAGGACAGAATTGTGTATGCCAGTGCTTGGAAATATTGGAAGTATTATGTGGATGCCTTTGGTGTAATATTTTCATGTATAAATCTCAGTGCTGCAGAAGGAAATACCTCTGCCCCTTCCAACTCTAAACTATTTAAGTGAAAGAAAACTGAGAAAAGTGAAAGGGGAAAAGTAATTGGTGGTGGAGGAACTGCTAACATCTTCTGTGCTATCCTGGAAGCCTGAACTAAAGTTTCTGGCTCTTTGGAGCAATGAGAGTTTTGTCATTCCGTTGCATGGGCTCAAGATATCATCCTCTGCTTATTCAGTTTGAGTTCCCTTGTGTTAGACTGTCAGGGGCCAACTGTGGAAGCAAATTTCTCAGTGCTGGAGCTATCAAATAATCAAGATATTACTCAAGAGGCTAAAGATCTTTTGACTTTCAGCCTGCGGTCCATGAGAGTGATGTGAACGGTTGCTTGCCCCACCTGCGGCTAATTAACAAAGCCTAAGTGAAACAGAACCCAAGAATTGTAATAATTTATTTCCATTGCAAAAGGATGCAATGTCTCAAAAAAAAAAAAAAGGAAAAAAGAGAAACAAAAAAAGAAAGAACAAAAGAGATGCACTAGGCAATAGCCTTGTCGGAAAACACAGTAACATAGTCACATTGTGGCATACAGTACAAATTCCACACACACTGCTGGAGGCTCAGGTCAGAAGTGCAAGCATATGTGAAGAGCAGTGGGTGGAGAGAGGTCTGGAATGAAAAACGTGTGCATCCTGCCTCAATGTTAAGATTTGTGTGTTTCTCTTACCCACTCAGAGGCTGCTCCTGGGTGGTTCCTGGGCTAACCATGTGCCCCAGGCCCCTGACAGGAATTTTTTTGAGATCTAGAAATGGTTTGGATATACCCTACAGGCAGAAATGTATGTGCCACATAGCTGTAACATATTACAGGAGTAATGCAACCAGAATATAAAGGAAAATATTTTTACATTATTTTTTATTTAATTACCTCCTTAATTTTCTGTTACCTTGTTTTATAGAAGAAAGTACTCCTTTAATGTTTGCAAACTGAAATTAGGATATTACAAAACATTTGACAACAGAATTCAAGTTTAATGCACTATATGTACACACACAATTTATACAATAATATGGATTATAAAATTCTATATGGCTTTACTTAGTGCACACGTATACGTACCTGCAAATATATTTGAAAAAAAGCCAAAGAAAGTCAAAGAGCTTTGATCAGTATGATTCTGGTATATTGATCTAGTAATGACTCTTGCAAAATTGTAAATGATGAGTTAGAAGGCCCGGATTTCATTGTCTCTTGGTATAACAGAGAGGAGAATGATGTGAAACTATATTAAGAACACTGAGCTATGGACTAAACAAATTATGACGGGTATTTACCAGAATTTCCCAAGTTAATCTTATATTTTTCTCACAGCTATGCTGATTACCATCAGTTTGCCTGAATTATTTGCCTTTCAGAATTATTTCCATTGGGGCGTGGTTAGTCCCTTTGCCTTCCAGTCCCTTCACCTAATGTTTACAAGGCCCAGCAGGGTCTGATTCGTGAAATCTTTGAACTCAAACTCACGGGATATGACCTTGAGAAGTGCAACTTCTTTTATATTTTCAATATTGATATCTCCAAGAAATTTCCCTTCCCTGTTTTCCAATATAGTGCACAGTGTCTGGGTTTTGGTTTTGATGCTCTTTGTTTATTTTGGTGTCTATGGGCACCCATGGCTGATAAAAAATTTGTGTATGTTTGTATACAATAAATTAAACATGTTTCTAAAGGTACACTGGTTAATGAAAAATAATATTTATGAACATATACTGTAGTGGGGCAACTAAATAGAAGTTAAGCTATCACTTTATCTTTTCTTTTGAGAATAACTTTTGCTAAACAGAGAGAAGAATCATTTATCTCTGACTTCACAGTCTCCACAGGACCTAGCTTGCCTCTTATAACAGAGCAGTAAACTCTTGGGCCAAACCATTTTCTAGGATGAGCAGGTACAAATCATAGCAAAGACATCTGAGCTTTGTGCAGTATTTAGTGAGAATACGACACTTTTATCTGGCTTTGTTCTCAGATTTGCCAAATTAGGAAAAATAGTTTATTTTCTCACAACAGGTACATTAGAAATGTCTTTGTGAAACTATACAGAGAAAAACAGTACCTCTGTATAGGTGGTACTTCAGGGATCATGAGGATTTATGCCTATGCATCTTGACGAGGAATTGATCATATATGCCATTATGTTCTTGAATAAATGGCAAAGTGTCCATGTAACAAATGACAACATCTCTTGCAGTTAAAAACATCCTCTTGCATTATAATTGCTTTCTTTTGATCAGTTTAGAATGCTTTTTGCCCCACAGATACATACTAATAAAAAGAGCCAGTAAAATTTAACAATGACTGGTATAAGCAAATAGTTATGTCCTATAAATCCTAATGCAGTCAGGGTAAATATAGTATTTGCCATCTGCTTTTGTTTATATCAGGTAAGTAGAGCTGAAATTTTCAAACTGTGATTTGTAGCTGAAGCAGAAATATTCACTCACATCATGCTGGCTCTTGTTCTGTTTCTGACTGAGAGAACCTGTGTGGAAAAGGTAGGGTAAAGTTAGAACACCTCAATCTTTTAGAAAAAATAGAGAAAATATTTAACTAGAAATTTTAAAAAATAAAACAACCAACCAAACAAAACCTTCATCAAAACATCAACAAACACATAAATGCTTTCCAATCAACAATTCTCCGGGAAAACAGTTGTGACAAGCTGCAAGAATATTGTTGTTTTATTTGTTATTTTAAGAGGGAGACCTGTTTGTGACGAGAGTTCCTCAGAGTGATAATGAATGGTGTTTACCATCAATTTCTCCAGAAGGATCCATTCTGCTAAAAGTTTTGAAAGATCCTGAGCTGATTGATTTGAGCCACGGAGACTCTGTTGGAGTGTTTTTTCTCCTAAAGTTTCGTTCTGACTGCAGAACTGATGGTACATCACTGCAGTCAGCTGAGGCTTAGCCAGTCACCTCTAGAGCTGACAACAGTGTAGAGTTTGCTGTTGAGTTGTCCATGGCTGGACTGAAAAGAGATCTGTGTTTTCTCTGAGCCATGTTATGGCACAGAATACAAGCTTTATAAGCTTTCATTGCACAAACTCAGACATGCTGCGCTCTATTGGGAAATTATGGCTGCTGCCTATTCTACACGTTCAAAGAATCCAGGGTCTGAAATTGCCTTTGCACAGAAAGTATTTCCTCTCTGAAACGATGTAATCAAAGATACAAAGCATCGAGTCCCTTTCTCAGTTTTAGCGTAGTAACTAAATGTTGTTATTTCACCAGAGGATAAAATAGAGCACAAATCTTTCCTAGTTCCCACTGATAAAAAGGACAGATTTTTGTTTTCTTGAACAGCCCAGACTGTTACTTTCACTGTAATTTTCATCTGTGTAAATAAAGCAATGTAGTCTGAAAATTGATTGTATTTCCTTGTGTTTCTCTGTGGAATGAGTACTACTAAATATGTGTGGTGGGTCTCAGAATAACTTGATCTGATTTCAGGAAAGTTGTCCCTGATCTGCATAATTTCAATTCAGACTATAATGAGAATGTCTGAATAATGATGCAATTTAAATATTTCTCAAATTAGTTACTAGTATTTGAAAATGTGAATAGCTAAAGTTGACCTAATAGTTTCTAATCTATTACCTGTACAATAGTACAACTGATCACCTGCTAAATGTGGTATTTTCTCCTCTCTTTTTAATTTTTTTTGGCTCCACTTTCTCTGGAGAAGTATGCTAAGCAGCCATTGTAGCTGATGATATTATTTCCTCAAATTTTATGAGGAGTTGAAAATGAACATTGCTCATTCACTTACCTCTGAAGTACTCACACAAACCTGTTATTAGGAAACTTATGTTATTTTGATGCTACTAGCTCTTCTTTCTGAATACAAATTATTGACCCACAGCTACTTAAAAGAAACAAAATCCTTCTAATCACTTAAAAAAATACAGAAGTCTGCTCTTAAATTAGAGGATTAACTGGCTAGGATTGACTTTGCATATGGAATGGTAGGAGGAAAAGGGCAGCCTGAGTCATGTAACTGGCCTTGTTTATCTCAGTAAGAGAGAGAAAGGAACATTTAATTTAGTTCATGCGATTTAGCATGCAAAAGGTCAAATTGGTGCATGCCTGCAGGTAGTTAATCAGAAAACTTCTATAATTTCCAACCCAAACAATGTTAAGCAATAGAAATGTAAATATTGGCACTTGCTCTGTGAGGCTGATTTCAGCTGGTATTCATAAAGCTCTTTTGCTTCTGTCCTGAGTATTTTACATGATACAAATGGTTTTAATTAAAAAATAGTGTGTCTCTCCATCCCCAGTCCTTTTATTGTCTCCAGTATGGTTGGAACAGAGTGTACAACAGAGCAGAAGTGCAGCTGGGGCAGGATGCTCTTGGGTGGACTCAAGTTTGCTTTAATTGAATCTAAAAAGAAAAAAAATAATTGTCTGACACATGGCATGTGCCATCTATCAATGGGCAAAAAGCCTCAGATCAGTGACAACTGAGATGGAAGAGAGAGACTGCGGCTGTATAATCTGAAAGCGGCTCTTAGCCTAGGTGAGGGAAGTGTGTGTGTGGAGGAGTTACTGGAAAGTGTTTTAAAACAGAACTTTTCTCCTTTCTCCTCTAGTTTTCTCTTCTCCCCTGTATTTTACATTCTTTATCACTTTGAACTTCCATGCGGCGCTTTCAACCCAGTGCAGACAGCTGTGGAGCAGTGCAGTGTCCGAGTTAATTTTTGTGCCTCTTTTTGTCCAATAGGCTAGTAACCTGGGAAACATATTTCTTTGTTTTTTCAAGATGCTGAACATCTTTTAGTTCTTTTCAATTTTTCAGATGTATGCTGCAATTAGCCAAAAGGTACCATTCTCCTGTCCCATTTTTCCGTTTGCAAATTTACGGAGTAACTTTTTTTCCCTGCACATGAGGTCTCATCAGAAAACTACTTTCCTTCTCACCATAATCTACATATACATTTCCATACATCTTGCAGTGCTGCTGTCTGACATTCAGTTGTGGTTTTTTAAAAATAATAATTAACTCAAACCCCAAATAAATTGGACTCAAATCAAATATTGCTGGTAAATCTTAGATCTGATTGGGACCCTATATGTGGCAAGCATAGAATTCGCATTTCCCTCCCAGATGTCAGAAAATGATGTCTGCATGCAAAACCCCAAAGTCTTAGAGACAGTTGCACAAATGCAGCTTTCTTGTTTAGTGAAGCAACTCACAGGCAGCTTATTATTCTAATTTCCCAAAGTCTGTCCTGGCTTACAGAACTGCTTCAGGGCATAAAGCATTGATTTTGTTCTGAAAACTTATGTGTGTTTTAGGTGCTGCCTGTCTATGGGCATCATCATTTCCAATATTGAGTGCCCTGTGGGAGGTGCAGAGTTCCCTCCACTCACATTGTATTTAAGGTGTGAAGTAAAAGAAAAGAGTCAGCAGAGACCTTGAGAAAGCCCCACTTCCCCAAGGGATATCATAATGTACTTGAGCTTTGCTAGGCACTTGTAGTCTCCAAACATTTGGCAATGTAACCAGTCAGACATAATCTAATGTAAACCTCATTTATTTCTCCTCCCAGAAGGGAACAGATGAGGAGGCTGGAATACTTTTAATGTTCTTGAACTGTGTATGGATGTCGAGGAGGCAATACTATTGTTGGCTGGGGCATGTTTTTATTTTGCAGTGATGAAGATGAAGACTCAGAGAGGGCACATCTGTGTCTGTTTCATGACTGTAGTGTGCACTGGCTGGTAGAGGGCCAGCACCAGGGCTGTTCCTGTGCTCCTGGAGCAGGACTGAGCAGATGAAGCCTTCTGTCTCGGCTGAGCTGTGGGGCAGAGGCACGGCACACAAGGGAGCTCTGCAATGACTCAGGCTGAGGAGTGGGAGTCCTGGCTGCGAAATGCAGCTGGCTATTTCCTGCCTCACTGCTTGATTTTGCTTACTGCTGCATGGAGCAGAGAGAGCTGTACGCCCACCTCTTCCTCTGCTATTCTTGAAATTTCCAACTGGTAAAGTAACCAGTACGGCAAAAAAAAAAAAAAAAAAAAAAAAAAAAAAAAAAAAGGTTAAAAAAAAAAAAAAAAAAAAAAAGAAAGAAGGCTTAAAAGAAAATAATGTGAAGGAGTGAGATAGAGAGATGGATAAATGCATCTTTTTATTTCCTTTTCATAAATGTAGAGGGAATCCATTGAATTTGACCCAAAAGGGCTGGCAAGTTTAACTTATTTTAATTGAAAAGAGAAGTGCAATTTCTTGCTGACATTTCCACTGCTGTTGCTGTCTAGGTATCTATCAATCCATGAGCAAACAAAGGCTCTAGTCCAGCATCAGAGAAGGTCTGTTCCAAATTCCACAGAGGACAAAAAGAGAGTCCTGGACTAAGGGGGAAGCCGACAAAGTAAAGGATAGTACCAGATTCATATTTGGTCCTGTAAATAGTCAAGTGCTGAAACTTAAGATCACAAATATCTTCTTGATTTAACTTAGGTGAAGAAACATCTACAAGAATGTGGGTATGTGTAAAATTAACCCCATTTTTAAGCCTGCAGAGCTAGGGCTTAAGCCACACTCAATTGTACATCATGATTTTTTACTTACTTTTTCAGTGCCACTTTCTCTAGGCTTAAAGGCAAACTATGAACTCTGAAAAAGAAAATGGTAACTTTGTCTAATGTTTCTCAATTTACTTTTTTTTTTTATTGCTGTAGGTTTCATAAACAGGAGAGACCTTTTGAAAGTTCTAACAAGTTACACTGATGACAGCAGATTTCAGTCCACACAGCCAAATTTCCACATGAAGGTGCTCATTGTATTCCTAAATCCATAGGTCTCATAACAGGCTTAAGTCACTCTGCCCAAAAAAGAAAAGATGAATTGTGAGTTACTTGCAAAGACGTTATGAAGTCTTTATCTGTGAAGCACAGAATCGTCACTTAAGGGTGTCACCTCCTGGAGGGAGTCAGGGTTGAGGGTGCACTGTGCTGCTCAGGTTCTAGACAATGTGGCAAAACTGTGACTGTTGGAGGACATTGTAATGGGAACACACGGACAGGTCAAAAGATTAATCAGAAAGCTTACAAACAAGCGTTTTTCCCTAATATTTCTCATCTTGCTCAAGAATGATCAGTTCCATAGGGAGCAGCACTTCAGATAGAGTGTAATGTGTGGTTGTGGTTTTGTTTGTGGAAAACTGCAGAAGAAGAGGGTGGTGGATTCATTCACAACACATTTCTGTTCCCAGGAATACTAAGGAGCTAGGAAAAAAACCCCAAAAAGCAATAACAACAAAAAAAACCAACCCACCTCTCCTTAAGCAAGGCACCAAGGATGTGGTCTTCTTGCTGATAACTTGTCACTGAGGCCTGATGAAATTCACATACACACACGTACAAAATCTGCATGGGGACTCTTTAACTTTGACTCCAGCTGTGATTTTGATGACTGAATTACAGGATTAAATATGTTGGCAGTGAAGGCTGGAAAACTGGACTGAGTCCTGAGAAGCTGCATGGTGGGAAATGAGGAAGACACGCTCCCCTGCAGGCCCAGCGAATGATTCCAGGTGCCTGGTGGGACTTTAGACTGTCAGGTAAGGTAGCAATACACACATCAAAATCAGCCTTCTCATGGATGTTTGAATGGGAGGTGTGGTGGGAAGACCCACACAACTGTGCTTTGTACCTTTCAAATTAATTATAACTGTGTCTGCCTCTGATATGGTCCGGTGCCAAAAGTAATCCCAAAGAGACCTGTAAGGACTTTAGAAGCACGAGAGTTCATGTGGATTTGCTTATCACAGCAAATTCCACTTTAAAATGTGCACTACTGAACTTCTAAAGATCTGATCTCCTAGTATGTGTTTGCCTCAGTACTGTCAGTGAACGAAATACACATTTAGAAAAAAAAGGAACAGCAAAATTGGTTAATATTTTGTGGCTAGGATAGAGTGGACTTACCTAACATGTTTTTGCTGAATTTGTGGTAGCATCCTTCCCAGACTGAAGCTCTTGCTAATTATAACAAGTAGATAAGCAGCCTTTTACCAGGCTCCAGGAAAATGGTTCCCTAACTGCTGCTCAGACCAGTTCTGTGGCTGATGGGCATATAAATGCCAGAAGCAATCCATCTGAGATTTTTGAAACAGAATGCATTATGCTGGAGTTTGACTGATTGCCCAAAGAGATGTTTGTAAAATGGACGGTCTGTTTACCATCATTTTGATATTTTCAGTCATTTGACAAAATTCCTGGAAATCTTAGTGACTTGGAGAAAGGCTAAGCAAAAAGCTCATTTGGTCAAATTATTAGGGCATTTTATTTTCTTATTTGTTTGGTTTTATTACTGCTGTATAGCACATAGTGCTTTACACTCTCAGCTGTGGGAAGGTTAGAATTTTGATTCATTTGTCACTGTGACTCATTTAGCTGTGCCACATATATTAGGATTAAAAATTGCTGAGCAAAAGGGCAGAGAATTTGTGTACTTTTACTGCCTTTCAGCATGGCTTCTTTGGAAAACAGTTTGTTTTTATTAATAATGCAAAACTGTAGTAAAATTGTTGAAAATAGATTAACATATTAGGACATGTCACACAACAGAGAATTCACTGAAGGAGCTTGAGGAAAGGAAGTATTGAAGATGGTGGAAATTAATCTGTTAACCATAGTAGGTTTCTGCGTTTTCAAATATTATAGAAGTGCTGTAAAATAGGAGTGGTCTGAAGTTTAAACTCCATTTTGGTAAGCCTTGAAGCAAAAATCTAAACTCTGTCCTAAGACTAATCTAGAAGTAGATGTTGATGTGAATTGAGTTTCCATAGCTGAGTTAAGGTCAGTCAAGAACAAAGAGGAAAACAGAAACATAAACTCTCCCTGAAAGACAGAGAGAATGCAGTGGGTGTGCTCATGCAGCCATTCTGAGGTGAATGTAATAGAAACCATTACATTCACAACACATTTCTCAGTTTTTGTTGTTAGACTTATTGTTAATGGCAGTGGGAGATTTTTCTTTCTAATTCAGTAAGAACTTGAAGGATATTAACTCTAAACAAGGAGAGAGAATTAGAAATAGGGTATAGCTTCAAGTTAGGTGAAGATAGAACATTTCTCAAAAAACCTGAGGCTGCAATGTGATCATAAAAAATGAAGATAATTTGAGATAGAAGTAAGGTACACCTAACTGGAAAACAATGTTAATAATACCGCAGAAGAATAAATATTTGAATGAGAATCCAGACATCAATTGACTCTTATCCAGCGTTAAATGGAAACATATGGTTTGCACTAGGAGCTAGGTGAGGGTGGGAGGAGGAGGTGGCAAGAAGCCCCAAGCTCCTTTTTGTTTCAATGTTATACTCAATCACAGCCATTGCCAAATTAGCCCATAAAAGTTGAGCCAATTCAGGACCATTCCGTTAAAGGCTGAAATCTCTCTCTCTCGCTCTTTCTCCCTCCTTAACTTTGTTCATAAACATGCTGCAGTCAGGTGTTAATTACAGTCCCCAGTAAAGCCTCAGAGCCCTGCAGATTCTCCTGGGGAAAATGACTGGACTCAGCACTTTGCAGATCTGTTTATTTTACTTTACTGCACTTTAGTTACCCTGGCTGGCTTGCTATAGACAGACAAGAGAGAGGAAAGCCCAGCCTATAGCAGAGTCCTGGGCAACCAAAGAGTATCCCTCTTCCCAACTGAGCAGCTTACATGAGAATTGCTTGCCCAAAGTGTGTTGATTTGGTGTTGAAGTGTTTTTTCTCTGGGGACCTGACCTTTCAATATCCTGAAGAATCTGCTTCTTGCCAAGTCATTCCAAGTCATCTTCTCCCGTGCCATGCTTTGCAGGCAAAAGGCACGTGTGAGAACATCTTGCCACATATTATTTATTTTTGCTAATAGTAAGAATTATTTGTTAATCTCTGATGATGTGATGGGCACTGAACAAGACAGAGAGAAGCACAGAGCATACCCTGAGGAGTTCATAATTTTGAAGACAAACATAGATGAGACAACATGCACTTGGAAGACCCTGAAGTAGATGTTGACCTACTAAGAATTTAAAATGAATTAACTGGGAGTGGGAGATGATTTTTTTTTCCCTGTTGCAGTCTGCTTTAAATAACAGAGTTTTTTACTTGTGCTCTAGCAAGAAAATGTTGTCATGAAAAGCATACATGTCTTACCTTACTATTCTCTCTCTGGGAAATAAATTAGGCCATACTCTTACGTACGAAAATTGGCAGGCTATTGTTGAAGCAGATGCAATTCTGTTAAGTAACATCCGGTGGGCCCCTGACAAGAGAGGTACACAGGCACCTGCATGTTTTAAGATATGCCAAACAAGTTAATTGTTCTGAGCTCACAGAAGGCTGAATATGATTTTGAGATCTTGGGTATCAGCTTGCTATGTCTTGGAATGTGCACTTTTCTTAGGTAGAGAAATGCTTTTGTTCAAATGAGGAGAAATTCCAGATATTTTTATACCACCTAAGTATGCAAACCAGAAGAATTGATTCTTAAGTAAAACTTGCTTGGAAGGCAAATTAATTTCACTCCTAAAAGTGGCTACCTAGGTACACATAAACCAACAAAAATATAATTTTTATTTGGGAAGCAATACTGTCTTTTGTGCAACTTTATTCCTGTTGCCATTTTACAGGAACTGTTTTGACTGTTGACCAATGCTTTCTGGAAATCAGACAAATCCACAGCGCAAAGGTTTGCCTATACAGGCAAATTACCAGCAGCAAACTAAGATGTGAAATGATGTTGTGTTGTGTGAAATGACTCTGCACTAAAACCCCCTGTGGACCCTGAAAGGGCACACTGAGGGTTCCTTTGTATGAAGTGGCTTCCTCGACTGCATATGAAAGTACACACGAAGGGAACAGCCAGCATGGTGTAAACTCATACGTAGCTTGTAAATTCACACCCTACATCCTTTGTATAAGCAAACCAGTAGTCAAGGCCTTGCATTCATTCCACTGGCATAAACCTGAATGAATAAATGAACCTTACACCTTGCCCTGAAGGCAAACACATTTGGACTAATGTGATGCGTAATGGAGGGAATGTTGTCAGGAGCCAGGGCACTGCAGAAGATGATCTTGGGAGAGCTAGAAAAAGTACTTCAGAATTTCTCTATGGCCATGAGGGAGAGAGGTGATTCTCGACGTCAGAGTGACAAGATCACCTAGCACTCTGGAAGAATGTGATCATAACTTGAAATACAGTTTCTTGCCCTGTGTGTCATTTCCATTCTGAATGGTTTTGAAGGGGTCTTGTTGAATAGTGGATTTCTCTAACATTTTAGTCAGAATGAATACTAATTATTTATTATCTTTGGCAGTGAAAGTTGTAGGAGTGCAGCTGAGCTCAGACCTGCCAAGTCTCATGTAACTGAAAAGAAGACTTTCTCACAGAAGCCCCTGGACCTTTCCTAAAAGTTGCCCTCTATAATGAGTATTCCTCAAGGTTTTTCAGTGAGATATTTAAAACCCTTTTTCAGGTACTTTGGACTGTCCTTCCAAAATGCCACTACTTGACAGCCCTCTAAGACGCAGTCATCCAGTGCTGAGCTGATTCCCATCTGATGTAAAGTAGCGACAGTGATCTCATCTACTCAGATTTTACTAAAGGTCAAAAGCAGTCTAAAGACCAGGGTGCCCTGCCTGAGAGGGATGAGCATGTCCCTGTTCTCCTGCCACTGTTACTTTCGTGGGAATATACACAGACCTGTCGTTCACATTTTTGTTAGATTCTTACATGAAAAGAGTATGTTTTCACAAACACACATGAGCCATTTCAGCCTCTGTTATTTGATGGACTCAGGAATCCATTTGCAGAATGTGATTTTACCTAAACATAAATATTTACTGTGAAGTATTTATTGTTGTTTACCAGTCAAAGAAATTGCATGTGCGTAAAAAGCCACTCAGTTTTCAATGACTGGGGCTACAGCAGTTTTACTGAAAATACTTTCTTGTGGTTTGATCAGAAAGCTTAAGAGAGGCATGAAAAAATCATGGTGACTAAAATCCTCTCCCTGCAGCCCTGAACACAAACAGACAAAAGGGAAGCGGCGCCTATTGCAGACTGGAGAGGTGACAAGCATGAACTAGCTACTCTGGTAGTGGATTCGGAGTGCTACTGTAGGTTTCAAAATGGTAGGCAAAGCACAAGAGTTGCTGAAGCCTGTGTATATGGTTATTAGCTCATACCAAAGGCCACATCTTCAATGCTATAGTTAGCCACATGAGCCAGAATAATTCCTGCACGAATGTATGCTTTTCTATTTTGCAATCACAGCTTCATTTTGTGGTTTTCATTTTCTAACTCTGGAACTGGGTATCTCATCTGAGGAAGTTTCAGTTATCTTTTGTGCTTCTGAGGCAAACCCAGGGAACAATACATCGTACATTTCTGAGATATTGTTCATAATGGGTTGAGGTCTGTGGAGACTTCTCTTGCTTCCTCCTTCTGATAGAGATCTATCTTAAATAGCTAACTTGAACTGGATGGCTAGCAGTCATTTAGAAGAGATCCAACTAGGACCAGAGAATGAGCATAGACTGCACCATCATGCACTTGCCGAACATGGTGTGCAAGAAAAAACCATAGACTGCAATACTTATTCATTATTGGGGTGAGTTCTGGTCATTTTACGTACCTGGGAATTTATGGCTAATATTGGACTCTGGCCTGTGTGCTGTGCAGAGAAATCCACAGTTTTAGTAGATGCCAAATAAAACATTGGTGATGGCTTACCAGAACTGAAATGCTTCAATGATCCCCAAGTTGGCTTCTCGAGCCTGTAGTGCTACCTGCTCCAGAGATGTGTTTTATATCTTTCAAAGGACAGCCTAGGTATTATGACAAACGCTGGCAATAAACTCGGAGTTACGTAAGTTTGGGGTACTCACCCCCTAAGGGCTGCAATTCTGCTGTGCCCCAAGCATGGGATGTTAGAATTTACAACTGTCTGCAGAGATGTTTCTCCACAAGGATCTATAAACAAAGCTGCTCTATTATATGAAGAGTGCAGAACAAAAGTTCTTTGCTCTTAGTAACTGCAGTATCTGTGACAATTTCTGTTCCAGCCATTCGTACTCTATCTCATTCTGTCAAATTCATGAAACTATCCTGAAATAAAAACAGAAGAGAATGCTGTAACTTCTTCTGAAAGCACTTTTTTCCCATCTAGATATGCAAGATAGCGCAGTCCAAGCTTAGGTTCTGTCCTTCATCTCTTCAAATCTCAATTGCTTATGCACTGCCTGTGTTTCACAGCAACCCGCAGCCCAGTTCTTCTCCCTGTCCTTGCTTCGCATGCTAGTGTTGGGGAGGTCTGAGGTGGTTTTAAATCAGAGCACAAGCAGCAAGGAGCTGCCTTTTCTGTCGTGTTTTGGCATCTGGCAAATGTGAGCTCTGGTAGGCTGTGGACAGCCTTGGATATGACGACAGAGTTCAAGGGAACTCCAGGGACGCTTGCAATCACTTCTCTGTGTTGACCTTTGTGAACGAGAAGGTTGTGCCTGACAGTTACATTAACAAAGCATTTAAGCTTTAAGGGGTTTGTATTCCAGGTTAGTTTTAGGTAATTCGTACTACCTATTTAAAATTCCTTCAGTGCTATTAAATATTATTGTTTAATTGCTTAATATGTGAATTAGTCAATAAAATAATTTACTACATCACAACAGCCAGAGGCCAGCATAACATGGCTCAACACCTGGCCTGCGCCTTCACACAGGGTGGCCCCTGGGACACATTTCACTGAGAAAGGAAGCACTTCGCTGAAACGCCAGCATTATCCTTCAATCCTTCTGTGAATATCACAGCATTTGTAACTGGTAGCTGGGTGACCATGGGGTACCTGAGAAGGGATATCACTTTTAGCACGTGAGGTGTTCATGCTCTCTAAACATTGTATTGTTAAACTCCTCAGGTATAGCAATGAAATGCAGACATATTGAACCCATTAGGTATGTGCAAATGGTTTGAACAGAAAATAGCCCACTTCAGTATTTTTAAAGAAAGATGAAGTAATGTAATGCAATTATAAGAGCCTGAAATATGTCTGATTTATTGAGAGACACCATATTTGGCTTCAGTGACACAGCTGAAAAAACCTTGGAAGTAAGAAACACAACAGGGACACTTCTGGTTTGAAAAATCACCAAACGTGAACTGCAGGTTTTGGAAATACTGGCATAACTTCTGTGTTATTCAAACATATGTGACTTAGTTAATTATCTATGGGCAGAATCTGGTCTTGTTATATTTTTCAGCCTAGGGCACAGTTCTCAATCATACTTCTAGAAGAGGGGTTAAAGTGAGAATTCCCACGTTTGTCTAAAGATTAAATTGGCCCAGATGGAAAGAGTTGAAAAGAGTTGGTTTATTCTTTATCTTTTGTTCTCTTGAACACTCTGTATTCTAACTGGAAAAAAAATGGAAAAGGTGTAACGTGACCTGAAAGAAAAGCTGTTCCTGTGACACCTCCTGCACAGAGGTTTAGACCATGCTTTTCAATTACTTATGCAAACTCAAACTACGTTGTGGGCAGCATGCTCTTCCACAGAATTTTGAAGTCACTGAGAAATCATTACAATGAACTAGATGGTCCTCGGGCTTATTAGAAACCTTCTGTTGTAACTATTCCTCCTGTGTTAAGCTCATGCCTTTCAACTAATTTTTTTGTAGACTTAAAAATTGCTGCTAGAAGTTGAGCTTCTCATTTTTCTTCTAGGCATTTTTAATAAGATTAAAAAGCTTCATAACAGAAGAAGGGATGGTACTTTAATTTCTCTTCCTCTGAAGCCCAAGGGTTAAGACAGCAAGTTGTATTGTGGAGGTCTGGGTTAAGGACCTTGGTGTCACTGGCTGAGAGCGTGAATATGAAGGACTGTCCTGTACCGTGATGGTAAGGCTGACAGATATGGCCATATTAGCATACATTTGAGGGGTAATATAATGTGTTTGCTCTGCTGGAAAATGATACACCCTTGCTGGTTAGTATTTTAGTGTTAATTTTAAAGTCCTCAGAGAATGCTCTGTGACACAGTGTCTAGGGTGGTCTGTGGGGGATTGTGGATTTAGGAGTAAGGAACAGAATTTAGATATTTTGTTCCTTTGGAGAGAATTCCAATTAAGGAAAAATAGGTATATGTCATCACACCATCTGTTCACTTTTTTTTTTCCTCAGTAAAAACCTTTAAGCAAGTCACCTAGGCAGCCTCAATCACATGTTTTTTCTTTTTGCTTACAAACCTGAAAATACAGTTGAATGTCTTTTTATTCTATTTCACATTTCTGCTCTGGAAAAATGAAATAGTGGGTAGAATAAAGGAGGGAGTTTGTGAGTTGATTTTGTGTAAATCCTGTGAGTTCCCTATGCAGTCTGATGTCAGATAGATGCTCAAGACAGTAATAAAGTTTTTGATATGTCTGCAGTGCAATCAGAGAGATGAGCAGGTTTTCTGGGTACTTTCTGAAATGTCTGCCGTGAACTGAAATCTGTATCACCAATAGTCTATCCTGGCTATGGCAACCGATCCAGAAATCACCCTGTCTGCTATGACGGAGCCACGCCTTCCTAGGCTGAGAAGCGTCAGTTAATTTCCAGGTTTTTTAAAGTATTTCATAGACGTCTTTCAAGCCTGCTTCTTACTTCCTTCTTAAGGAGCCTTGTGTTTACTGAACACATTTGTAAAATTATCTAGTTGGATCACCCCTATTACTTTCTATCCCTCCAGGTCAGCTAAGACAGTATGGTAAAGCTCAGGTGCTCTGGGCTCTTTCTATATTCAGTGGAGAATGATAATCCCAAGAGCCCTTCTGTTTGGGGGGTATTAGTGTGGCTTCTGGCTTAGATCCCACTGTTTGTTGCCTGAACTAAGTAGGGTGACCCTAAGGCTCCTTGTTTTGCTGTAAATAACACAGAACTGATGCCCAATCTCTCATTAAAGACAGTTTAGATGCTTCTCACATTAAAAAAGTGTTGTCCAAGTGCCAACAACTACAACCTGCCCTTCTGTTGAAGGGTGTAAGTGGGGCAGAATGTGGAGACAGTGGGCTTTAAAATATTGCCAGACCTCTTCTGGAAAAAATATGCAGCTGCCTGTAGAACTTGTAGTCCCCTTTTATTCTGCCCACTAATTGTTTTTCTTCTCTCTCACCATCTATTTCCCTTTTTGTCACTTCTTAAAAAAAAGAAAAATTAAAAATATCTAGGTAGCCCCATTTTTCAAATGATAAAATCTGTGAGCAGGATTTCATTGCTGCATTGTTCCCTTCCTAATGGCTGTTTTTCCACAACACCATACCCTGTTACTTGGAAAAGGTAGAAGAAAAGGGAAAAAGAAAACATATGTGCAGAGGATATACCCAGAAATCAGAACCATGCCATGTAAATTTGTTACAGCTGTTTCTGTTTTTATTGACTGTTTCTTTTGGATCCATTTCTCTGACAACTGCTGCTCATGTGAGCAGGAAGGCATGCAGCATGACATTGCTGTGGACTGCGGGGTCCTAGGGCCAGGAGTAGGTGGAGAGGGGAGGGAAAGGAAGAGGGTGTGGTGGTGAGGACATTATGTGGGACACATCAAAGCACATCCTTGTAATGTGTTACAGTAACCCAGGAAATTCAGTGCAGATGCACTGAATAACCTCATGGCAATCTGAGGTTTGCAATACTGTTACAGCAGCAGCAGCTGTCACGGTATTTGATTTTTCAAATTTCAGTGAGCCACTTGTCCCCCTGCTCCCTCATACAAATCCAGTCTCTTTATTTGAGTTTCCTCCTCTGAGCAGCCTCACTACACAGTATGTCATGCAAAAGAAAGTTAAGTGTGCTACAAATGAGATATGCAGGGCCTCCTATAAGCTGGGAAGAAGCAAAGAGTGATTGTTATAGCCTTTCTTGATTTGCTTGGATATGACATTAAAGGGGCTGTTCAAACATGGAAATGGTGAATTAGGTGATTCTATACATGGAGAGAAATAGCAAGAGAGATAGTTTTCCATGTGAGTGGATAGTAATCTTTTTTATGGACAATATGAAGTATCTGCCTCCACTTGATAGAATCACTGGATGGAAGCTGAAAGATAGGAAATGTAATTTCAGATGCTCAACTCAGTTCATTGACCAAAGAGAGGAAAACATCTAGAAAGAACTCTGAAAAGCACAGCTGGCTTTTCTTTTTTCTGCTTTCTCTTTATCCTTTGGAATATCTCTGTTACACTCAGGCTCCTTTTGGAAATGGTCAGTTTGAAAGACGTAGATCTTGATATTTTTTTGTTCCATATGCAAAATGCACATATACCCATTATGTTCATATAAATGGTTTGGAATGTACACAGGACCTTAATATATCTTATGCAGCAATTATGATGTTACATCTCATGGATGCATGTGTCAATGACTTGGGTCAACTATAAGGCTGCCTTTAAAAACAAATCAAAACAACATTGTTGAGCTTTTATTTTGCTAACCAATGTAAAAACTTGAAACTGTAAATGAAGAGAAAATTATGAACTACCTCTTGAGATGTACATTAATTTGAGATGAAAATAAAAAGTAGTATTATAAATAAATGCTTTATGTTTTATTAAGCATTAGTTTTTGCTCAGCAATTTGTACTGAAACTCCTTCTCCCATCTGTCCTTGGTTTTCATCCATATGTGGAGCCTTGGTGTGTCCCTGATATTTGTCAATTTGTCAAAGCTTTGGCACAAGCTGGAGGAAAATAGACCAAAAACTAGAATCTTCAGTCAGAAGACACTGAAATCATGTGGATTGGATTCAACTCCCAGAGTCAGTCATACCTTTTCAGCTTTTGATTAGAAACTAAACTCAGAACTGAAGGGCATGTAGCTCTAAGGATCACTGCAGCTTTAGCTGAAATGAAGACCAGAACCATAGGCCTTTTTTGAAAGAAGTCATACTTGATACAAATGTGAAGAATTGACAAAAGCAACATTGCACAAGCAGCATCTGAATACAAAAATCAGTTCATTCACACAGTTCAGAGTGGTACAAAAATTTATGGTTTTCATATGCAGATCACACCAGTTTTGCTTTAAATAGGCACTGATTTTGGAAAAGGAATCTATGCGTATAGTGCTAGTTTTTCCTAAAATACATTTGTTTGTGTGTATAAATTAACTTTATGCCTAGCAAAATACCCCATAATATGCAGCTATTTGCTCTTACCTGTGCCTGCTTATCTGTGTTCCTTCCCCTTGAGTTTTATTTGTAGAGGGTTTGTTACTAATGGGTCACTCGGGAGAACTGGTGCTTTATGAGCAAGACAGTGGCAAAGTGAGATGCCTCTGAGTTCCTGTACTCAGTGTAAATGCCCAGAGCAAACCACTAAGACAATACTTGCATTCTTCTAAAAACTGGGAGCAGAACTATGCTGTAAGAGCAACTAGTGATGCATCTTTTGTGACAATGCATTTCCAGGCCATTGCCTTATTTGCCGAATGTTCTCCATACAGTTGGTTGAGAAAAGCAGGTGGAGCATGATAGGAAAAGTATTTTTAAAATGAGATTTCTAGCAATTCTTGGCTATAGATAATTCAGAAATACTAGCATAATAGGGATTTTATCGGAATTTTGGGATGTTAGTTTTAGGTTACAGAGAAATGTTTGAATAAACAAGTGAAAAGTTTGAATAAACAAATCAAATCCCCACCAGACATGAAATAACTACATCTTCTGAAGTTATTCTTGACAAAAAACTGCTTGACAGTCATTGAGGTAACTTTCAAGTTACCTTTATATAAACTGAATTTGATTGTTCATTCCTAGGAATAAATGTCTGCAGCTCTGGAGATCCTCACAATGATAAGATAAAAATGTTAGAACTGTGAGGATAAAATATAAATGAGTATATATGAGAATCTGCTGTCTTTTCTTCATTCTCTCATGGTCTTGTTGGAACAGAATGTTTTCTCATACACTCTTCAAATCGAAAGCCCAGTGCCACTGGCTTGCAAGCACGTACATTGTTTTCTGTTGCAAAAATCTCTCTCTGGATTCTCTTCTTGTCTGGTTTGTGAATAAGACTAACGTCCAAAAGTGATAAAAAAAACCTTAAAAGATGTTGCTCTGGTTTTTGCTGGAAAAAGAATTTCAAATAAGGAAAGCCTTTGATTATTCAATGATGCTGGGGCTGTCCCTCTTGCTTTTTTTCATTCCGAGTTTTCATTTCTCCCCACCCAGAATATACCAGGAAAATAATTTCTGCTGTGCTTACAAATTCTGGAATTTTAATAATTCAGTGAAAGACTTTTCTTTTCTGACTGATTTTTCAGTATTTCCCCTCAGATTGCTACGACTTAGCTTTTGGTCTTCAGAATACTGTTATTTCCTTGCCTGCTATTTTTTTCCTAATTTCCTTATGTTTTTAACTTGCAGTGAGTTACATACAACCTTTGCCTACCATTGGCTGAGTCATTCCAAATGTTTCTTTTTGGCTCTTTGCTGCTGCTGCTGAGGATGTGACAATTTTATGCCATTGGTGCAACTTACAAAATTAACAAAACCCACCTTGTGTTCAATAAGTTAGGAATGAGGCTAGCACGAGGTGAGTGAGCATCTCAGATGGTCTCACGTCAATAGAAATGAAATTCGCATGCCCAAATATTTAGGAGAATCTGATATCTAACCCTCAGCTTGCACCCTTTGGTTATTCTCTTCCCAAATCCTGTATTGCAGGTCAATAAAAGACTTTCTGAGAAAGAGAAAAATCTTACCTTTGCTCCTTTCTGGGTCAGATGGCATTTTAAGGGAACTAAGGCAGCTTAATGGGTACATAACAATAGGCATTGTGGGCAGGGAACAATGACAGGAGCCTGGTAGGATTCTATTAGTTTGCGAGAAGAGCCAAGTGGAAGATGTCAAATAAGCAGTTTGTGTTCGACCTGGAAAAATACGATGTAGGATTTTTGAGAGATTAAAGCCAGTCTCTATACCAACTTTCATTGAAATGATGTGGATCCCTGTTAATGGAAGAAGTTGGCAATTCCTGTCATGGACAGGGAAAATGAGGGACTGATGAGGGCAGGGACTGACTCTGCATACGGCAGGCTGGTTTCTTTGATCACCTAAGCTGGCGTCTCTGGTATACAAACTTTATAATTGTATCTATTTGATGATTTCTTTATTAAATCAAAACAAAGTACTGACTATGGGGCAAAATAGTTAAACATTCCTAGTTTGCCATGACACACGGATGCCTACAATCAAATGTTTCTGTTCTAAGTCCATTCCCAGCTGTACATTTTTTAACATGGGGAAGGGGGAAAACTGGAGACCAATCCACAAATTGTCGTACATTTTCACAAACTCTGGAAACCGTTACATTCTCGCTGCTTTCCCCCCCCCCCCCCCCCACAGGAATGATCTGTCTCTGATATAAAGTCAGAAAGTTTGTATTTTGGGATTGCCTCGACAGCAACTCAAGGTACCTCCTGCTTCACGAGCTCTGCAAAGTCACTGCAATTGTGACAAGATTGAACAAGGTTAACAATAAACCTGATCTTCAGCAGATTTGTGCTTTACTTTCTTAAATCTTGGTTGCCAAGAAAATTGCCTAAGCAACTCTTGGGTGAAAATTGCAAACAGAATATGTTAGATCTGGTTACTTCTCTGTGTCAGAAAAATAAAAGAAAAAAAATTCAGTTTGTCTGGGTTTTTATTTTATGGGTCAAACAACATAGCTAATATGCCTGTGGATTAGTCTTGTGGGCTAAACATTTAAAAGTTGGCTTCAGATTAGTTGAGGAATAAACATGATTGTTTTGTTGGAAAAAACACTTTGATCAAGCTGGAAGATCAGTGCACAGAAGGTATAAACCTCAAAGAGAAGCAGGGAGAATTATGACTGATGCTATTCAATCAATAAAGTCCATATTTGGGCTGAAATAAGCCAAGCAGAGTCAGAAATATTAAGGTAAGGGTGCAATTTCATTAGAATAGCATACTTGGATTCTACAATGGAAGGAGGTCAGTTTTCCTTCAAGGCCTCTATAAGCTTGTGATTCTCCTCTGTAGTGGTTTGTTTATTTGTTTTTCACTCCCTTCTAAGTGCTGGTCTCCTTTTGAACAGTTGCAGCTTTTACTGCTGCCTTTTATAATTGTTCCACTAGTCAACCCTTTCAAAACACATATTCTTTTCAGCCAGAATCAGGCTACAACAGAATCTCAAAACTACAGTGGAATTATTGTAATCAGAAAGACTTAAAACCTCTCTAAAAAATTAGGTAAAATAAGCCTGACATTTCATTTATTAAAATAAGGAATAGGGAATGGTAATAATGATTTATGTTCCCTTTTTTTTTTTCCCAGCAGTTTGTTAATATAAATCAAGTTCTAGAATTGAATTAATTTCTGGCACTTCCCACACTCATGTATTCAACAATATCACAGCCAGACAATGACAGGAGGATAAAATAATCCAGATGCCTTCAGTTCATGAAGAAAAGAGTGAATGTTCTCTTTTACATTTGCAACTAACTGTATATGAATACAATCAAATTTCTCTAAATGTCTGGAAGCTTTTTAGTTAAGGCTGATTTTAATCTGAAGGTAATGAGATGAGTCTTGACAACACCCATAAGGATACCAGTAAGTGGGTAGTAGGGACATAATTTTTTGTTGGTATGCATTTTTGTGTAATTTTCAGGTGTGAAGACTGTTAAAGAAACATAAATGACGTAAAAATCAGAATTTTTCTTCACTTTAAATCAGTACACATACACTTTTCCAAACTTCTGAATAACAAAAATTGTTTCCCTGTGTTTATTGGTGCATCTGTTGTAGCGTGTGATTTATGTGGGCCAGCTCATTTTTCTTCTAGTGTTCCACTTCAACATTAGTATACAAGAGGAGAAAAATGAGAGTGTAGCTGAGCTGAAACTTTGTTTGTTCTTTTCATTCTAAGACAATTTATTTTGGTTTTGTTCGTTTTTTTTTGTTTGTTTTTTTTTCTTTCTGCTTTGGAGGTCTCAGAACAAATGTTTGGTTTTCTCTGGCTGCCTCCAGAGACTGAAGATGCTCAAGGGCCCTCTGTCAGGTCTCCTGTGGTCTCCTGTGCAGGGGGATTCTAAGGAATGCACTGCCGAGGTGCTTCCTTTGGCTGCACAGGGTAAGCTCATTTCTTGAACGCGTGCTGGACCTGGGGCTGCTTCTGCTGCTGTGTTCCCTTGTGCTGTCAGAAGCCTTGTCAGACCAGACCTTCTACTTATGTCTTCCCCACAGCGAGGTGATTATGAACACTGCTCTGCTACAGGTCAAAAGCAAGCCTGTGAATCTACCTTATCTAGTATATGGGCAACACATTAATTCAAGTATTTTGACTTACTCAATATCTACGACACAGCAAATCAACTGGCCAATATTGAAATACGCTCTGCATTGTTGTTCCTAACACACAGAACACTTTCCATGACACTCCTGGATCAGGAGTTGTTTATCAGCCTGCCTGGTGCTGGAAGGACTAGTGGGTTTTGCTGATTTATTACAGCTGTCTGAAGCAGATCTCAACAGCACTTTTTCTGTGTTTGTGTGCACATGTAAGAGAAGCAGGCATAGAAGGGAGAGGTGACTACAGTCATCTTTTAACCAATTGTGCAGGAATGGAATATTTCCTGACAACTCCAGTTACCATCTGAATCAGGTTTATTCTTGCTGTTAGACTTTCGATACACGGTTTTATGCAGAAAACATATTGCTCTGCATTTCTAAATCAGGTTGGAGGTGTGATATAAAATTCTCTTGGGGGCATTTTAAGGTAATAGTGTTTCCTTTTGTTGCAAGACTCACAGTGAAAAAAATGGGCAATCATACCACAGGAATAGCTGTGTTACAGAATTCCTTCATGACATTACATTCTGCTGAACTCCAAGACATAACTTACATCACACCTAAAGTCATTCAGTGTAGAGACAAATTACTTCATAGAGCCAAATCCTTTGGTACTGGATTTTTTGTCTTTCATCTTACTGTTCTCTTTGCCATACGTGGTCTGTGGAATAATATCTAGGATTGCTATTGGAAAAAGTTTCAGTTGGCTTGGTTCGAGAAACCTCCACTCTCATCTATTGTAACCAAATTTCTGAAATAAATTATAGCCCTGTGGAGCCACAAGTGGAGAAAACAGCAGGCTTCAGATGACATGTTGATAGTTAAAGGGCCTATTGCTGTTGTATTACTTGGGCCACTGATTATTTCTGTTTCTTTATTTACAACTATAAAATTGTTAGCTTTGCGGAGGAGAACCTGCCTCAGGTGAAAAAATAACAATTCTTAGTTAAGGCTGGACCCAGAGGGAGTGAGAAATTCTCAGAGGGAACATAACCACATTTTGTGCTGTACTTCAGTGCCCCACAGATCCAATCTAGCATGCAGACAAATGGAGCTAAATACAGTGCTTAAATGTGCATATTAAACCCTTGCCAGAAGCTACAGTTATTAAATAATACCAGGAGCTCCCCCAGTCTTCTGCTAAAACAGTTGGAGCTGACTGCCAGGCTCATGCTTTCTGGGTAGATTATTTCAATCCTTTGGGAAAAGGAGAGCCACTCTAAGAAGTTAATACCTCTGGGGCAGTATATTGGAAAGCTTCATTTGATCTTCTGTGACATGTATGACAGTATCTCATTTTCAAGCTGAAAAAGTCCCATCCATGGGTTATGCCACAACGAACATGCATAAATAAGGCTCCAAGGAGGAAACAGAGAGTGGTGGGATATTGGAACGAATGGCAAATGTTATCTGAAGCTTTTACTTGAATCCCACTATTAAAAAACACGCTGACAAAGCTCTCTGGGATAACTGTGGTACATTAGTGGCTTATTTGCTCTGTTTGGCTGAGTGGATGACAGTTGTCAGCATGGGAAAGGTGTCAGCAATCAGAGTGTTTTAAACCTCTCTGGCCAGACCAGTTAAAGGACAGCTCACTGAAATCACAGTCCTCTCCATTGATTTACCACGTCCCGCAATCCGTCAGAGTGAGCAGCATTAATTTTGTTGTGGCCCTTGTATGGAAAATAAACTGCTACTGCTAAGGACCCCTGAAAAGGCTGTTGTATAATCCCAGTAATAGAGAAAAAAAAAGGATGGAAATGTAGAAAGAAGCTTCTTCCACCGTCCACATCAGCTGTTAGGAGTTTTTATCAAAAATTGCTGCAGATCTCCAGGTGCTAGAGCTGTGCTGGAGAATGGCTGCTGCACAATCGGTTAGGCAAATTGAGATACAGAGCCAGATTGGGGCAATGTCTTGTTAATCCTTGACTGCCTTGGACATCTGGTCCTTCTGGAAAAGGATATTACCACACATGTTTTTTGTCAGTGAGACAGAATTGCTGGACTATACTGTTGATTCCAATTACAACACCGTGTTTGAAAAAGCATTTAAAAGCAGCACCTACCTCTCCCTGTTTCTTCAGCTCTCTAAATCTTTCTCATACTGTTGGCTCTGAAATACGTTGAATGGGACAATAAGAAATAGCATTTCAAAATGCTTCATTGTGCAAGGTTTTCTGTGTTGGCTTTTTTTTCTTTTCTTTTTTCCTTTTTTTTTTTTTCCTACTGTAACTAACAGAGCTGTGATTCTGTTTTCTTGGAAGTACAGCAGCTGATTCAAACTGAAATGAGAAAATTGGGACCACTAGGGCAAAAGTCAACAAGCATCTGCAATCCGTGATAAAGATTTCTTATCAGTAATGAGGACTAGATATTCTTGGCTTATTCTTCACTGGAGCACATACAATTCCAAAATGGACATTGCTTCTAAGCAATGGTATTCTTTCCTAATCCTTAATCCTGTTTTTAGGTTCCTGTTTTTAGGATGGAAAGCCTTTTCCACACTGCTTTCCTGCCTTTCCGTGAGCAGTATAGAAGATAATTTCTGTAATTTAAGACTGGAAATTGTGGGATACTTGCCAGCTCTGTTATGGCCTCATGGACTTTGGGAAAGCCATTTTTCCTCAGTTATTCCTTTATGAAGTAGATGCAATGGTACATCTGCTTTCCGTGTTCCTTGGGAGACTTGATTGATGATTATAATGGACTTTCTCAACTAGAATGCAAGGGAGAACAGAAGTTTACTACAGTGATACCAGCTCAGGGGTCGGTGTAACCTTCTCTTCTTCCAGAGTGAAGAGAAAAATATACTCCTATAATTTAGCCCTTATCTGACCAGTATGCTCACTGTGTGCTGATTTAAAAAGTGCAGGCCTATCTTCATTGGAAAGGAGCAGAATTTGCAGCTGTTCATGAGAAAAACTTCTCTGTAGAATGGATTTTAGAAAGTACTAAACATCACTGCCTTTGTTTTTCCCTGGGAAATGGAGGGTTGACAGAGCTACTGATAAGAAATGGCAAAGCTCCACTACAGCCAATGGTGCAAGGGAAGATTTGGTGAAACTTGGTCCAAAGCTCTCGAGGGTAGTATTGTCAAAATCAAACCAGGAACAGAGAATAGAAAAAATATACGTAAAAAATTATTAAAAGACCTCTAGAAAGGGATATGTCTTCATTGGATAGTATTATTACACCGTTACATTGCCGACATAGTAACAAATCAATGAAAGGAACATTAAATATTTTTAAAAATGAATAATGTAGTAACATATCATTTAAAGCTTTAAAGTGTACTGACCTGGATATATCAAGCCTAAGCAATCATTTCTTGGCTCTTGTGAGATCATTGCTTGACTCTGAAATTAGAATAATTTCATGAGTGTGTGGAAACAAGAATGAGGTCACCTCCATCTTAATTAGAAAAGGATAGATCAAACATCCAAGGCATACTTTCTTGTTTGCTGTTGACTCACTTAGATTGGTATGATATAGTCCTGGGGCAGTATTTTATGATAGCCTATTTTGCTGCCTTAAGTATTATACTCCTTTTGCCTTTCTTTCTGACAATAATATAGGGTTAATCATGCTTACAAAACTGTTAAATTCATTCTGTGTCTATCTGGAAAAATGAAATGAGGTGAGCAAAACATTCAGATAAATAACATTTAATGCAGGCTTTATATAAGCCAGAGGTCTCAATAAAATTTTAAATCCTTTTAGTCAGCTATTCTTCTAATTACTTTTTATTTCTCCTTTGCTGGAAGAGCTTTCAGGCTGTGTACAATGAACATGTGGGTCTTTATTTCACATTAATGTGTTCAATAAAATAAAATGATACAGTTGAGTAATATGGATCACAAACTAATTTATATAAACATTGATTGTTTCAGAGCACTGGGAAACTTCTTTGTCTTTGTATGATTGCATTTCAGTAGACGTGAAATATACTCGGTTATTATGGCCAGGTTTTTAATTTTAAAAAACTCTGATATGGAAGACATTGATTGACAATTGGTTCTGCTGTGTTCTTCCTTCCTGGAGTAATGAAATAATTGCCTCAAATGAGATACATAACTGCTATCTTTCCTATTTTGTTTACCAAGTGCCTGAGTCAGTACTCCAATGTACAGTACTCTACCTGAGTCAGTGATGATCCTTCAGTGACAACAGCCCTGTATGAGGAATTTTTTGAGATGAAAAAATACATACAAATACTCTTAAATTCACAAAAAAAAATAGAAAAAAAAGGAAAATAGTATTATTTATATTAAGTACAAGGCTGAGTCTTTGCACTTTGATGACTATGAACCTATAAGACATGCTGAACTTTCATGCCTCTATGTCACCCTAAAATATAAATAAAGTGAGGCCAAAAGCTGCTGCTATAATTTTGACACTGATGTATTGATGTCAGTGTGGTCAAAGTTTCTTGACAATTACTTATCAGTGGAATCTGAGTTGTGCTTCGATTGGCAGTGGGGTCATTTGTCTTGAAAGACATGCACACATCCAGTATTTCATCTTTCTTTAAAGACAGCTATTAGAAACCTTAATCCTAAGCCACAAGACATGGAAGTCAATCAGAATATTGAAGCTCCTGAATTTCCAAGTAGAGCTCATTATTTTGACAAGAGGTCAATATTCAAATTTAATAGTCTTCGCAGAGCTATGATGAGAGCGAAACAACTATTTGGGCTCAAAATAATAGACAGGCTAATGTCCTTAATAACAATACGGTCATTGTCTCCACTAGGCTAGAGCCCAGTTAAACATCCAGTTTAAAAGTTTTCCTGCTGCATGGAAAAAATGATAGCCAAGAACCTTATCATCCACAAGCAGCAACGCTTCCAGGTGAATTGCTGTGAGAGGAAATCTTTCAGGTGCTAGGGTAAGCTTTTCTTGAGCTCTCACCCAGCTGGGTATCTGCACTTTGCAGATGGAAACAGAAAGCAGAGAAAGGGGGCAGGAACTAAATGCTACAAATGGCCACGGACTGGATAGCAGAGAGATGAGGGAGATGGGGGAGGAAAAGTCTAAACCCAATCTTTAGAAGTGTGGATTTTGCTTTGGGTCCATCACTAATTACTTCCTGTGTGTTATATAGAAATAGACTGGGAGGAAGATACCTGTAAAAATAAGGTAGCAGCTTTGGTAGTTTTTTAGTTTTTCTTTTTTGTTTGTTTGTTTGTTTGTTTCTTTGTTTGTTTTAAATTATGTTGTTGCTGTTTTGTATTGTTTTGAAGAAGGACTGTTGCCTTGAGTGTGGGTGGACAGATCTTATATGATTTGAGTAGATTAATTTTGTGTTTCTCTCATTTAAAGAGCATAAAATGGCAAGAGTTGTAGGGTGTAAGTATGAAGAAAGAATGAAAGCTTTGATGTATCTTTCTGGGAGCAAAAATTGCCCTACAATGGAGTTTAATATTTGATTCAGACAGGCAGTCAGTTGGAATAGTAAGCTGGATTACGGCAATGTACAATCTTACAGGCTTGGAGGGATGTATTTGGGGACGTGTTGAAACATAAATCAGGCAGAGAATGATTTTGAGGAAAAGAAGATCTGGACTGAGCGAATCTAAACTTGCACAAACCTGTCAAAAATGTGTCTTATTGTCCAATGCATGATCCTTCTATGATTAATGTGAATTGGAAATACATTTTTGTGTGTGATATGTATGCATGCTGTAAATCCATTAAGAACAAGCCTTATATGATTTGTTTGTATTAATGTCATATTAAATTCTAAAAATTGAGTTGATGTTAAAGCACAGGTGCAATCCAATAAAAACAAGGACAATTTGAGTTAAGATAGCCTTATATCAATTTTACTCCCAGAAATGTACCACCTACACTGTGAACAACGCTACACATAGTAGTAGGCTTTTTTTTAACTGTGCACCCAAAACCAGGTAGGAACATTTTGGTATGGCAAAGTTCTCAGAGAATTTAGCTTTCTGCAAACGCACAATCAGAAATTAAATAATATTTTCCCCATCTTTCTTTTGTTTAATCAGGTGTTTTTGCAGACCACCACACGAAGTTGAAGCACTGGATTTTTAAAGTTGTCTTGAAACCCTTCTAAAATGTATCTTAATGACTGAGCATGTAAAACCACTTGTTAATGCGACATGCACTGCATTCCCAAGGGATCAAGCCTACACTTTCATACTGAGCCTTCTTTTTAGATAACCAGCAAAATAAGGCAAAAGAGAAAGGCTGATCTGAAAACTTTGTGCAAATATTAATGAATTTGTTCTCACAAATCCCCTGAGAAGTATTACTGTCATTTCAGGCATTATATTAAATACATATATGGGCCACACTGTATTTTTAAAGCTCCTTTTTTGTGGGATCTGACAAAATCTGTGAAGACACTACTTTTTATGTAATGATCCTTGCTCATTTCAAAAGTCACTTTTTTGTTCCCATTACAGAGGAAAATGACCTTTTTTGCTGTGAATTGTGGAAGAAGAATCAAAACTGTTGAAGGACTATTTGAAAGTCTCAGCTAAAAGCGAAGCTAGAAAAGCAGGCTGTTAAATCAGTTGGTAGCTCCACAAGGCTGTAATACAACAAAGTAAAAAGGCTTGTGTTTAAGCCAAAATGTAAAATCATTACTAAGCACTTTTGCTAAGCAGTTTAATTTATGAGGGAGCGTAACTTTACAAAGCCATACTCTGTAAGACTCAAAATATGACAGCAGTTTTAGAATGAAAAAAAGAAGTACTAAACCAGTAAATCCCCAGCCCAAAATATTCTGAATCCCACTGCAACATGGCTTTAGTGTGGCACCTCTGTGATTTATAGTATATGATTATAATCCTTTGGAATAAATTGGCACTGACTGCTGTAACATCTTAAAGCTATTCAGGCAGTACATACAAATTGAGAAGTTAAATCACAGCCTGTGTCCAACATTTCATCATATATATATTTTTAAGTGGAGTATCTCTTTGGAGATAGGCAATTCAATTGAGAAAAAGTTCTTTTAGGACAAGATTTAGGGGCACATTGAAAAGATTGAAGGTTTTCTTTGGTATTATTCCTAATTATCTACAGAATCTCTCTGTGTCATCTCAGTCTTCATAAACTCCTTTAAAGCAGATCTGGATATCTTTTTTGCTCAACGGGGTTAGAAGTAGGAGTTCCTCATTGAAGCTTTATGGACAGAAGCTGAGGCTAAACAAAAATAATAGCCCCTGGGTGTGTATTAGAGAACAGTGCAGGTGCATAGAAGTAGGGCTGAATGACATTTTATATGCCCTCAGAGGTCTTGTCCTACCTCTGGCTGCCTGGTCATGAGGGTAGGGACTCCTGAGCCTTATCTGCCAGATTTACACAAGTGTCTCAGATATCCAATGATGCACAAGTGGCATTAGATGCCTGTATCTAAGCTGCTGAATACCAGCCTTGGAGGAACTGCTTATTAACGTGATTGAGGGCAGTCTGCAAGGAAGACATTCAAGACATTGAACTCTGGGCAAAAATAGCAGTGGAGGCAGAGCTTCAGGTGTCTGGCAGCAGGTGTGCTCACGGCAAATGCTGTGGGGTCGCTGTGATTTTACTGTTCAGTGTTTCTGTGCGTTCTGTTACTTGTAGTGAGCTCTTAGGTACCAATAGTCACTTTATATGGGATGTGAGTTATTTGCTCCATCCATGGGGCATCTAACAGCACCACTAAAACAACAGTCTGTTCGCCAGGCCTCTTCAAGTCCAGAAGCAATTAAAGCTAGTTTCGTACAGTCTGAAACACAAACTAATACAGTGCACCAGAGGAAAGCAAGGCATTGCATTCCAGGAGCTGAGGTGCCGGGCAGTGCAGTGCAAGGCTATGAAACTCCCCAGAAAAGAGGTCTTGGTACAGTGAATTCCTCATTTACTGAAGTCATGACCTTCCAATTGCACAAAACCACTTAAATTTGGAATATTTCAAATGGGAGGACCAAGAAATTATTGTAGTTTAATGAAAGTAAAGAAAAAAATGAAAGTAAAAAAAAACCCTGTAAAACAGCTCACCACACCAAAATAATATTGTATCAAAAGAGAAACAAACAGCTCAGAAATGAGTTTACATTAGCTGTAGTCGTGCAGTAATCCTTTGCAGTGTCCTGGGGCCGCTTTAATGTTCCTTGCCTTAAAACTGATGATTAAGGCTTTCAAAATCTCTCAAGCACTAACATATTTGTAACTTCAAAGTTAGGGAAAGCTTCTGCTGTCCATCTTTGTAGAGAAGCAATCAGGTGTTTGCCACTTTTGACAGAAGGCTCTTTACCTACTACCTCTGAGGAATAACCAAGCTGTTTGGTCACTAAATGTCACCTGCTCCTGATGTGCAAGACAATAACGTGTGTGTAGCAGCTCAGCCACTGTGCCTTGCACACAGGATCAGTCTCCCTCTGCTTTTAAGGGCTAGAAAATTCCTGAGTGGTTGTTTCTGCCAGGCAGACTTGCCACTGCACTAGTGTAAAAAGGGCTTGTCCTGGATGTAATTAACTGGCTGTTACGGCCTCAGACCGAAGGGAACTCCTTCCCTGACTATAAACACAGCGAAAACAACTCCTTTGCAGTAGAGAGAATGAAAAACAGAGTCACACTCTGCCAAACCACTGCTGCTGTAAAGTCCAGATTGTTGCATAAATGGCAGTAAATCCTGGGCTGCTCCAACTGTCTTTGAGGCTATCCTAGTTCAGGATCTAGCTACAGACAGTCCCTCCCTTTCCCACCCCTTTGGTCACTGGGCAGAGCCAGGCTGAGGACTGATCTCTCTTCGTTTGGGCACTTATGGAGTTGAAATTGATGTTTGCTTGGAAATGACAAGCAGTTTTTAACTTAAATATGCTGCTTAAAATACAGAAGGGTTTCTGTATGCAGGAAAGCCACTGGGGAATGGGGTCTGGTTTTCAGTTTGGAAAGGAACAAGTGGGCTGCCCTGCTCTGATAACATCTCTTAAACAGAAAGCGTGGGAGTGTGCTCCTACTCCTCTCTCTCCCTCTCCCTTTTTTTCTCCCTCTCCCTCTTCCTCTTTTGTATTGCATTTTTTATTTATTTTTTATTATTTTGTTCTATTTCTGACAAGGTGTTAACTGATCTGATTCACCCACACTGCTGGACTCTCCTTCAGGTCATAAGTGGGCCACAGGATTTTTGGGAGCACTTCTCATACAGCTGGGGGCTTTCCAAAATCATCCTGTGCCAAGTGGAAAATGAAGCTGTCATCAGTCCAGGGTCAGCTCAGCATAAGGGCAGAGGAGCTCCTTCCTCTTGCTCTATTTCCTTTTAGTCTGCGGTCCATTTTTATGGCTGAAGAAAGTTTTCGAGGGTAGTGAAACCCTCATGCAGCACCTCGTGGCTCTGGATCTCAAATCTATAAAGGAAACTTCTTATATTTTTGTGTTTGGCTTGAGTTTATTCCTTCAAGGAAAGACAGTTATTAGCTTCTTGTTGGTGATTTCACCTGCCCAAATTCTTTGGTGGTCACAGACCTTCTATAGCTAAATTTTAATGATATAAGCACCCAGCTGATGTGGGAATATGTTGGGAGATCCAGCCTTTAACTAAAGAGCTGTTCAAAGCTGCTTTAGTCCTTCTTGCTTGCATTTTATTCAAAGACCATATTGGAGTAGGATGTGGTAGTCACTAGTCAGACATCAATTTTGTTGCCTTTATTTCCTAATTAGTAGTCCAGCTGTGCAAATAATAGACTTTTTTAAAAATTTGTTTCTGTTTTGCTGGTTTAATCAAGGGTGTGGGGGACTCCTCCAGGTTAAGCATTTGGTTTCGTTTAAATTTGCTGTTGAATAAAAAGTAAAATGTTTTCAAAACCTTTTGAGACTAGAATCTTAATATTCTGTTCTGAAAAACTCGAAATGTTTTGGCTTTTATGGAATGTTTTTGACTGTGAAAATCTGATGAGCTTGATGTGTATTCATGAAAAATTTGGGTAATATGAATTTATATCTTTTGACAGACAAAAACCAGCTGAAATTCTTTCTTTAGCTCTAATTGCTCTTTTACATTGTACAGTACATTCAAATAAATCCATTGCCCAATGCCTTCTCTGAGAAATTGTATCAAATCTATACCTGCAATGGAATCTTTTTTAAGCTTTTTCTCTCCTCCACCTTCTTTTTTTCTTTTTTTTTTTTTTTGTTGAGCTATTTGAAAATGCAACTGCTAATATTTTCCAGGTTGGTACTAAAGTTGAAACAGCTGGTTAGAAATACTCTGCTTGTTTTCGTGTTCATCCCTGCACTCTGTTACACAAGGCAGCTTGAGCAGCCAGTAGCTGAAAGCCTGACCACTTGCTGAGATCCATCTTTCATTTATTTTATCTCCTTGCCCGCGTTTACGTCTGGTGACGTGGTAGGCTGAAGAAAGAAAGTTGAAAAGGTCAGCCTATTGTGTTGCCTCTGGAGCCTGTGTGTTTGCCCTTCCTGAGTCTGTTTATTCTCTGAATCATTTGACACGCTGCACGTTCTGCTCTGACCTTCAGCCTATTGCTAACTCCAGTGCCTTGCCTCAAGGCCACAGTTCTGCAATGCAAGGAACAGACTCTGGGGTGTCTCATCCCAGATTAAAATCCCCATGACTCAAAGCTTCCCTCCAGTTTAACCTCACATTACTGAATCAAAGTTGCTCAAAAACTTTTTCCAGCTGAACTGCATTCTGGCAAACTTCATGGTCCTCTTGTCTTGTGCCCCAACCAGCATCTGATTAAACCTGAACTGGCTGCATCGGTGGAAAATATGACAAGGCAGTCAGCCCTGGTTGTGGTCAGTTCCACTCAGAGCTGGACCTGGCAAAGACAGGGACAAACCACTGCCCCCACTGCACATGAAGCCCCAGCTGAACTGTTACCTCCATTCCTTTTCTAAGCACAATCTCCTTAGAAAAATTCCAGTCACTACCCCTGGAAGTGGGGTGGCATCTGGGGACATCAGCAAATTTTCAGATGACACCAAGCTGAGTGGTGAGGTTGACATACCCAATGGATGTGATGCCATCCTCAGGGACCTGATCAAACTCAAGGTGCGTGGAGCATCTCTTCTCTGAGGAAAGACTAAGAGAATTGGGATTTTTCAACCCACAAAAGGCTTCAGGGTGGCCTATTTGTGGCTGTCTCGTACCTGAAGGCAGCCTACAAGAAAGATGAAAAGAAACTTTTACAAGGCCATGTAGTGACAGGACAAGGAGAATGGCTTCAAACTGAAAGAGAGTAGATTTAGATGAGATATTAAGAAGAAATTCTTTCTTTGAGATTAGTGAGGCATTGGAACAGAGAATTGGTGGATGCCCCATCACTGAAAGTGTTCAAGGTCAGGTTGGGTGGGGCTCTGACTAATCTGATCTAATAAAAGGTGTCTCTATCCCCACAGCCAGGGGGGAAGGGACCTTACTGAATGATCTGTTAGGTCCCTTCCAACCCAAACCATTCTGTGATTCTGTGACACAGTTTAGTAGTGAACATGGTAGTTCTGGGTCAACAGTTGGATTCAATCTTAGACGTCTTTCACAACCATAATGATTCTATGACTCTGTGATTTAATGACTGTACAATATGGCTGTGAGGGCTGAGTGCTGTAACCAAGCTCATGTATATTGGCATAGTTTTTTAAGGTGTTTTGTTCTGTTTCTTTCTTTCAGATATTTTATTCTGTGTGAGAGATCTGGAGTACAGAAATTAATGTTGCTGGCAGATAGGTGAAAGAAATCAGCTCTCTACAGTCTATATGTTGATTTACTAATTCTTAGAAATTAAACAGCATTGTTTCAAAATAACCCAAAATGCTATGCTAACACTATTATAGAGAGATGTTGTTTGGAGCTTTTACTGTAGAATGATCTTTTTATTTCTTTTTTCTTATTTTTATGAGGGAATTCTGTGAAGCAAGCATTTACACATAAGAAGTGGGACAAAGGAAAACTCTCCTTGTCCACTATCTGGCCCTATTTGATTGTAGGAAAGGCGTTTATTAGTTACACACCTTAGTCTTTTAGACTGGGTAGACTTTGTTCGCTCCTGTGTTTTCCATGATTAGTAATGTGTTTTTCAACAACATCTACTGATCTGTAACTACTGTGAGGGAGTTGGGTTTGCTAGACATATTGCACAGAAAAACCCCAGACATACATGTCTTCTGAAAACCACAAAAAGTGGCAAGGATTGAATGATAAACCCAGGAGCTTATTTTTTGTGACCAGTCTTATATTCTGACTATTGCACTGAATTTCCTGTGCCTTATTATGATAAAAAAAGTGAAATAAACGTATCTGAAAGGGAAAAGAAGTATAAAAAGGATGTAACCAACAATATTTGTAAATAGGCAAATGGTACTGTCTCAGAAATCTTTCCTGTCCTAGCATGGTAGGGTATTTTTCATCTACCCATCTGTGGAAATGCAAGCCAATATTTAAAATAAATACTTACAAGAGCATTAGCAAGGAGAACAAATAAATCATGTCATCTTTTGATTCAAACCAGGCTTTAACTTTGCACATCTATATCATAATTTGATATGTTTTCCTTTTATATTTACAACTGGAAATGAACCTAAATGCCATGGGTTTCTAGTAGCTATGTGAGATTTCAGACTTGCTAGAATCTAGTCATTCATGAGCCTTTCCCTTGCAGGTTTGCTTGTTCCCATGCCATGCTCCATCCTCTACTCCTGAGGTGCCTCTCCTCGGATGCAGAGAGTGAGTGCTGTGGGAATGGACCTGAACTCATGCCATTTTTATTACAGGGGAGAGAGAGCTCCTTCCCAGGCAGCTGGCAGGAGGAGCGCTGTGGGAGTGCCATCTGTTAAAGCGCTGCCTGCTAGAATTCTCTCCTCGCTTGATGTGCCATTGCCATCTAATCAAGACAAGGAAGTGGTTAATGTTAAAGGGGCTGTCATGGAAAACACTCTCTCCAGCCTGAAGAGCTGTCAGAAGCTGCAGCCATGACTATTCTTCAGCTGCTGGTCCTCTTGGTGCTTTTTTCCACACTTCCTTTTTGAAAGACTTTGCTGTCTGGCTGATCTATGAACCACTGCGTCTAACTACAGATCCATATGCTCAGAGAAACTGTTGTGCAACACTTTAGATAGACACTGAAAGCATAAGATAATCTCCTCTTAATTTTTTTTAAGCCTTGTAACAGCTTCCTGAGGTATACACAGGAACCGATTACCTCATGCAAAGGCAAATGTGAACTCCCTCCCCCATCTCCCATAAATAATCATCCACACAACTGTAGACACTGACATATTTATCTCTTGGCCCCAAAGGCTGAGGTCTTTGGCAGCAGCTAGGAGTGAAAAAATTGAAAGATGCAGAGTTCCTTTCCACCTCTTCCCCAGTTTACAAGGACTCATTTGGCTGCAGGCCACTGAGTGATGCTGAGCACGCCCTGCAGGCAATTAGTTCTTTCATATGAGTGAACTGCAATTACATGGGCACACAGTAAATTCGTTATTTTACTGTCTTCTCCAGGCTATAGGGGCCCCAGTTTGTGTTTAGTATTAGTGATAGCATTAGCATTAAAGTTTAGTGTATAGTTATTGTTAGTTAGTTTAATCTAGAAATGTGCTACAGAAAAGTCAGCTTGTCTGAGGCAGTAGAAAGGTCTAAACAGGAGACTCCTTTGGTTTCTGCGGTAGGGAAAAGACTATATGGCAAAGTATGATGGGCATGTTTGTCTAGACATCCTTACAATCACCTGGATGTGAGGCTGAAAGTCAGCCTTTCCAACCGATCAATTCTTTCGATGTGTGGATGTGGCACCACCTGCAAAATCATCAACACTCATCAATGCTTTTTCGCAGCCCTGCATGCTAAAGAAATCAGAATATAACCACTACTGTGAGTGCAGTATCTGTGAATTCTTAATATGTTAATCGCTTAAAGTTAACACGTCTCCCGTTACACTTATTGCCAAACAACTTAGGGGAGATCTTCTGCTTGATGATGTAGCATAACCTGACACGACGATGGCAGTGTGGCTGCCATTGGCTAGTTACTGCTTTACAATCGATTTTTGAACAATCAGGTGAAAAATGTAAATTTTAAAAATGTAGATTCCTTCCTAAGGATTAAAACAAAGAATCCGTCACTGATTTGGCTTGCTCTATTGAAATTTTGAACTATTTTTAAGTGTAAGGTACTAGCATCTGTCAGAACCCCATTACATCCTTCTCACAACATTAAGCCTTTTCCCAAGATGCCAAGTAGGGAGAATATATGAGGCAAAATTCACTAGTTTGCTGTAGTGCTTCTGATTTTCTAGAAAAGCCCCAACAACAAAACCAAACAAACCCAGCTCTTTTTTTACTGTCTTGGTGATCTGCCTGCAACTCTTGTTTTCAGCTTTTTACTGTTGGACCCATAAATGTAGGCTTCCTGCATCCTTTCATGGATCTGGGCAGCAGGTGGACAGGAAGTCATCAGTGAGGAACGGGAAACAGAAGGGTTAGGAAACAGCCAAGGTCTATTCAGGGGCGATGTTAGACGCAGCTAGAAGTCCTCCCCAAAGTGAGAGAAACTTGTGTCTCAGTGGGACGACGTGGACAATGCCATGGCAGTCAACGCGCTCTGCAATAAGGCTGAGTCGCCAGGAAATTCTATGCTGAAACTATTTTTCTATTTTCTATAATCATCATGTTACCAATGGTTATTTGCCAGTGAGCCACATAAATGTGTGACAGATACATGGTATGTAAGGCAGATTAGATTGGAATGAATGGTACTTTATGGTGGTGGAGCATTCTGAAGATGTGGGGTAAGGATTTTGAGAGCTGTTGCTACAGATTGCAGAATGCTGCAGGGTGTTCCTCATGAAATAAAGCAAACCAATTCTAATAAAATTTTTATCTTGTTCTTAACATCGGCCCACTTGCAGTAGAAACCCTCCAAAGGAAAAGGTCTTGGTCCTTCTCTGCTTCTGTTTTTGTAAACAGAGTCACTTCTCTGTTGCTCTTAAGCTACTGTACCAAATGGTGTGAGTACAGTTCAAAGTTGCTTGCCTATTACATACTGTTAAATGTCAGAGAGTTAAAAGCATTGTAGCATCATCTAGAGGCCAGACATAAACTACAGTGCATTGTTAGTCTTTCAGTTGAGTAAAGCACAGAGATGGATGTTAAAAAGATAAGATTCCAAGCAGGATTTTCCAAAGAACATAAATACCAAAAAATAGGTTTCCCAATGAATTCCTTATGAGCAGAGTTACAGTGCATAAATATATATACCATATATTAGTAATTTTGTGCAGAAAAATTTGCATTTTTCTCCTGCATGTCTAAATAAATAATCAAAGGTGGTAGAATAATTTATGATCTAAGTTTCATCTATCTACAAATTTGATGGAGAGCTGACAAGTTAAACGAAGAGACAAGTACATATGCCATGTTGTGCAGCTGCAGTATATGACAGATTCAATTTGGGTAACAGCTACATGACCCAAGATTCTCATTTTATTTAATAAATGAAGACTAAACTTTGTTGTTTCCATTTGCCAGTGGTTAACTTTGTCTTTTTCTGAATGAATTTAATAGCCAGTGTGCAAATGGTTTGTTTGAGAGTTTTATGAGGGATGTCTTGCCAGCAAAGTGCAGAGGTTTGAGAAATTTATGAGAAGTGTGTGCATATGCGTGGGCAGGAAGAGTGACTTTAATAAAGACAGGTAAAGGATTCAACTTCCAGTGCTATGCAATGGGTGGAAGATGTTCCCAAGACTAATTAGAAATTTGTTTAAAAACAAGTTTCTAAAGCCAGCCTCTCTTCATTCAAGTAGCGAATAGTGCCTTGCAAATGTCAAGAAGTTATGTCATTTTCACTTTGTAGAATTGGAAACTGAGCACTTTGTTGATTTATGTAAACTGATTTGCTCAAATTGATAAGGTGAACAGGCAGCGTTGAAAATGAAGCTGGTTCCCTTGTGTCTTATTCCCGTGTACAGAGTGAGGCCTGCAGGCCCCTCTAAGAGGAAGGTTCATGTGGTCGAGCAAATTAATTGTCCACAGATGTGTGTGAGACTAGAAATACAGATGCAGGAGTATGGGACTGTTGTACAGATTTACTGCCCTTTAAATCCAGTGTTTCTTTCTGAGACATAATATCTTTCTCAAATCAGAAAATCTTCTGGGAAGTCAGCACTGCAGATTGTTTCAATGCACTGGCAAACTCCAGAGAAGATGGGCTTTTCCTTTTACAGTCTGAACAAACAAAACAGGCCAGCTGAGAGCGCAACCGGTGAGCAGTCCCCAGATACGAGGAACTAGGGAGAGCAGAGGCAGACCAGCTGAAGTGCTCTCCCAAGCACTTTTTGCTCTCTGCTCTATTGCAGTTTTGGTGAATATCTCTGAAAAGTTCAGTAACAGGGGAGTTTCTTCTTCCTCAACCTTAGTAGTCATTTGGCATGTTAGTGCGGGAATAGCATTTTGGTTCTTTGGAATGCCACAGAGCACTCGCTGAAATATCCCCCTCTCTAAATGCACAGCTTTCATCAAAGCAAATCTCCTTAGCTAGCACTCTGTCTGCATCTCCCCAAAATGCAAGATTTTGGATTCAGATTTCACGTGCAAAAACTTTTGGTCTGGACTTTTTTCCCAGCAGGGATCTGTGGCTGTGGCTGTATGCAGGTGGCTGTTTGTTGAGCAGCAGAATTTGTTTATACCTTTTCTGATCTTAGTTTGCCTAAAACTATCCTGTCTCACATATTCATATAAACTCTCTGAAAACACTTGAATCCAGCAAACTGAGATTATTAAACAAATAGCCATAGTTAAACTGTGGAGTTCAGGAGCCTGAGTTTGGGAAGGACAAAGAGCTTGTTACATATAATTACATCTATTTACACTTTAAATGACACATGGAAGTCTTCAGATATTCATGTTTAATCAGGTGTGTAAATACATTGAATTAAATAAAATCTTGCTTAGGGTTCATCTTTAACACATGGTCAATTTTTTTTTTTTGTATGTGGAATGATAATCAGAACATTAAAAGCATAGTTTATTTTAGAGATAATTCTCCATATGTCAGGTTAATATGAGTATCTTATGAAATAAAATTAGAAGTAGAAATTAGATTCTAAAATTAGCATTTCACTGATTTTATCCCATATCTTTTTCTTTCCTTGGGACATTCCCTTGGAAAATTCCATAATTAACCCTTTGCCATTTCAAATTAGATTTTCTACTAAAAAGAACAACATTAAATTAAAACAATTAAAATGATAAAGCTCATCTAATAGTACTTTCTAGACTAAGAATAGTAAAAGACAATACAGAGAAGCTAGGCAATTAAAAATGTATGTGCATTGGAAGTAAAGTGGTAAGAAGTACAAAGAGAACTGAAATAGCTGTTGCCGTTTCATATATACATGTATTTAAATTTAAATTATTGCTTTCAGACTTACGTGAGGTCTATTGGTTTGATTTCTTTAATCCACTGTTATGAAACCTCTACGTGGAAAAAATAAGATGGTTCCATTTCATTTCTTATTTTGTACTTCTTCTATCACTTTTCCATTGGAGGTGGTCTGTGATTAGAACTTGGAGCAAAATTCTGCTATTTGTCTGTGAGGGCAGTTTGAGACTGTTTTCATGATGGCCTTAATCCCACTGTGGTGCAATCAGCTTGACCTTTGAGGAAATTACTGATTTGTAGCTTAAATTTCTACTCTGACAGTTTTGAGAGGATGGATGCAGGATTTTGGTCTCAGCGTTGAGATTTCTGTGAAGAAGGATGCTGATACCCCATTGGTAATTTGTTTTAACCAGAAATTTAAAATTACAGCTATATATTATTTAGAGGAGTTATAGCTTCAGAAGTGCCTGAAGCACTGCTCAGGTTCAAGGGTTTCCTCTTGCTAGTTCCCTCTTGTGGGTTTCCTCATTAACAGCTCCAAGAATGAGTCACTGTTGGTGTCTAAAAATTTGGTCTTAGCACCGGGCCATGATGTGACTTTTCCTTAATCTGCACAGCTCTTTTTGATGGGCCCTAATATAATTTTTTCCTGCCACCTCAAGAGATTTTGCATCTATCAAAGTCAGTAACATCATCCTAGTAGGTGGTAGAAGAATTCTTTGCTATTTGGACTAAAAGTTTGGACTAATAATATGTTTATGTGCAAATATTTTCATTTTTTTAAAAATAAATGGGGAAAGGAAAGAAGCCTGCACATGCACACACAAACACCTGCACATTCATGCCCCCACGTGTACAAAGGAAATCACAAGGTTATACATTCTGCACCTCAGAGTGCAGCTTGTTGGAGAGTACAGTAGAGGGGTACATTCTTAGAAAAGAACTGACTTCAAGTTCAGTGAATGGCAGGGGCACTGGAACTAAGTGATCGTTAACGTCTCTTCTAGCCCAAACCATCCTATGGTTCTTATGAATATGAAATCACTGAAAAAGTGCTTTTCTCTTTTAGTAATGAAACTCTAGTCAGCTGATGACTTTACTTACACTTTTATGGTTTTATTTTAAAGTATCAGTACCAGACATTGTCATTGGGTGTGATGTAACACATTGCAGAAGGGGCAAGTACTACCAGAGACAAGGACAGCAGCCTTCCGAACAGAAACAGTGTAAACTCTCATTCTCAGTTCCTGCGGCTTAAATGACTATTACATTTTTATTTACCTACTGCAATATTTTTGGCCATCTCATTTTTGAATACTATGAAATCTTTCTTCTCTACCATCCCCCAGGGTGTTTCTCCTTGCAGAAATTGCATTCCTTGGTTTTACCACTTCAAATCCTACATGAGTTTAGCTAGACTGTGACTTCCTGGAGATATTAATAATACTGGGAGGTCCTTGAATAGGTATGTATTTTTGTGAGTTTTTTCCTTAATATTAGTGTAAAAGGTAGTGCTGAAACCTTCTTTAGGACCTCATTACCCAACAGGCTAGAACTGTAGAGCATGTAAATATATATGTTAGTTCAGAATAAACTTTCCAATGTTGTTAAAACAATTAGATTAATATAGAACAACTGTAACATTGATGTGTAGAATGGCATTGATTCAAAAATGCTGTGCCAGACCTTAGATGGTTATAAATAATATTCCCTTCTCTACATACACATACACAGAAAAAAAAAAAAAAGAAAGAAAAAGAATTCCAATCATTGGAGTATTTGGTTAAACAGCACAGACATATGCTACTATACTTAGGGTATTCTGAACTCAAGGGACACACAAAACATTTTGAGTCTTGGGAACCGTTTCAGCAAAAAAAAAAAAAAAATTTCTTCAAATTGAGAGCCTAGCATTTCTATGTTTTCATCTTATTTTCTAGACATTTTATTTTTAGAAGGCCCTGTTTCCCTCCTGGTGTAACTCTGCTGTCTCCAGCTAAAAGTAATTATGCAAGAAATGACTGTCCTGCTATCTGAAGTCCCTACGCAACAAGTTCAGTATAAATATTTCTCTTGCTGTGCTTTAAGAGCAATAAAACTTGGCTGATGAGGCTATAAGCCAATCTTTAACTAGAATACATTTTCCCTTTGGGCATGGTTTCTTACTGGTAGCTGCTAACAAATGGCCAAAAAGATACATGCAGCTAAGTCTAAGTGAATCTGAAGTTGGAAACATTTTAAAATTTTCCTTGTTCTTCCCCTCTTTTTCTTTTCTCCTAGACTTTAAGTCCTTTAAACACAATGTGGGCTATGTATAACATGCTTGAGCATTGGTAACACTCACGCCGTGCACCCTTCATGGTGCCTCTAACAAATAGGGAGAAGAAAATATAAAAGAGTGTATGTAGTTGTGGTTTAACATCCGTCATCAACCAAATACCACCACTTGCTCACTCCCCCACCCGCTGGATTGGGGAGAGACTTGGAAGGGTTAAAGCTGGAAAACTCATGGGTTGAGATAAAGACAGTTAAATAGGGAAGACAAAAGCCATGCAGACAAGCAAAGCAAAACAAGGCATTGATTCACTACTTCCCATGGGCAGGCAGGTGCTCAGCCATCCTAGGAGAGCAGGGCCCCGTAATGTCTAATGGTTACTTGGGATGACAAACAGCATCACTCTAAATGGCCCCCTCTTTCTCCTTCTTTCCCCCACTTTACATACTGACCATGGTGTCATGTGGTGTGGAATATCCCTCTGGTCAGTTGGGGTCACCTGTCCTGGCTGTGTCTCCTCCCAGCCTCCCAATCCCCGCCACGTTCCTTGACAGCAAGGCAGTATGAAAAGCAGAAAAGGCCTTGGCTCTGTGCAAGCCCTGCTCAGCAATAACAAAAATACCTCTATTAACAAAAACTGCTCTATTATTATCAGTGTGTTCAGCACAAATCCAAAACATATCCCCATACCAGCCACCGTGAAGAAAGTTAACTCTATCCCAGCCAAAACCAGCACAGTCGATTATTTGAATGAACGTGGTTCCAAATAGAGCCTTGCACCTCATGGAGGTGTTATTTGCGCTAAAATGTGCTTGATTGTTGTGATCAATATTTGTAGGTGTTGTCTTAAATAATGCTGCTTATATGCTTAAGCAGAGTCTGTGTTTGGAACTCTGAAGAAAAAAAAAATCAAAATGTTAGGTATTTCAAAAGAAAGCTTTAGATATGGGCGTTGTATAAGTTTTATCATAGTAGCACAGTACCATGGAGGAAGACTAATGCTGTGAAGGATCCATCATAACACTCCTAAACAGCACCTGTGTAGAGGTGGTCAAACTTTTTAAATGGTACTTATAATTGAGATAAATGGACGAACTCATACTGTCTGTTAAACACCAGTAATGTGTAACAAAGTAAAAAGAATCAAAATCTCAGCATACATCCTTTCCTTTATGACAAATGGTGAGTTAATAGAAAGTGAAATAGCACAGAAAAACTAGATTTTGTCTTATGGTAGAATAGCATAACATGAAGAATTAAACTGTGATTTTTGTAAGTTGCTAAACTTGACCAATATTATGTCTTGCAATATCTAGATGCTGAAATTGAGGTTTGTTAACATTTAAGATAAAATACACCTATTAGAATAATTCTTCAGCTGAAGATTCTAGGACAAAAATAAAAGTGAAAGAGAATGGAAGCAAAACTGTTAAACACATGAGTTGGATCCTGCAATGGAAAACTACATAAAAACGGGGTCCTATTCTTATTGCTACATATCATTCCAAACATATGCTTTTTCCATTTCTGCATTTTGTGTAATAAAATATTAATGGGGCAATGAAGTGACTTCTTGGAAAGGGAGGATGCTCCATATGAGAACTAACTTTAAAAGGCTGTGAGACCTTGGGGGCAGTTTTGCCCTTGACTTCACATGAGTAGTAGGTTATGGACAAAGCCTTTCCAAGAGCTGCTGAGTTCAGGAATCTGTTTTGCGTGAAACAGTCTATAAGATCATGAATTTCCACTAGAAAAATGAGGAACAAGGTCTGCTAAAGCTTGTACGTATCAAGAGAGGTATAGGCTCTTATGCTTCTGGATATTGTGACAACGTATATAAATGTAATTTTTGTCTCAGTACTACAACCTCTTGACCCGGTTTATTCCAGCACTGGATTTGGAAGTAGCTTCCAAATATTGGTGTCCTCCATGCAATTGCTAGAGTTTAATGAAGATACACCCTGCAGAATGCCAGCAAGCTTTGAGCTGTATCAGCATTCTTTGACCAAAGCCTGCGGCTCCACATGAACACGCTTTCTGATAAAATAAAAATAGCCTATTCCTCTGGAATGCCATGCTTCTACCTGGGGATTAAAGATCTCTCTTTTTATTTTAGAGGCATTTAAATATCTTTATTGAGATCTGCTTAATCAAAAGATGGTACTAGATGCTCAGGTTTTACTGATTGCATGCTGCTCTGCCTTGTCTCTATTGCAGAAGAAAAAAAAGTCAAGATAGTTCCCATGGGAAATAAGATGTAAATTAACAGGAGTGAACCATTAGACCAGATTATATAAATTTACCATCTTTTGGAATTCCTAATATGTTCCTAAAAGATAAAAAGTCTATGGAGATGACTCTAGTTCTAGTCAGTTGATCATAATTGCCTCGTTATCATAATACTCCCTGTAGGGCCCTACAGTAGTCATAACTTGTGCTTTCTCTAACACAAAACTTGCATCCCTCAAAGGGTGCCTTCTATGCAGAGCTGCCACCATATCTAATCCTTTATCTCAGTGCATTACGGTATCGAAGAATGCTCCCAGACCTGCCATATAATGTAAAAAACTTTGAAGTCTGAAAATGCCATTATCAAACTTTTAAACAGGAAAAGACATTCAGTATTCTTAAATACTTGAATTATGTGTTCTCATTATAAAAGATAGGTATATGAATTGTACTTAACTGAGTGATTATTGTTTTAAAGAGATTATTCCTTCAGTAATGGCACCTTAAAAGTAATTTCTTAGGCTGGTTTTAACAACACTAGGTATAAATAGTAATCTAATTATACTTAGGAGAGATTTACAGCTCTGATTACTCTCGCTTTAAAATTTCAAAGGGACTGACATGAGTAATCAACATATCCCATACTGTGAATTCATCTTGCTATTGTAAAAAACACCTGCCAATTGCTTCTCTGCAGAATGATATGCGATGCTGCACATATTATTTCAGGAATTAGTTATACATGTGCATAATGTATGCATTTTTTTTCAATGCTAAGGCATAAAACTGGAATGCTCCCTGATAGAAGAGCTTAGATTTCCAGTCTTATAATTGTTTCTTTAATACTTTTTCTTCAGATATTTATTTTTTTACTTTCTCAATTTTCCAGCCAACTTATTATGCAGGGTATGGTGTCCCTATATGAATTATGCAACACACAGACAAATGACACTAAAAGCACGTTATTGAAGTTTCAAAGACAGGTACATTTATTTGGAAACACCAGATCTAAAGATGCTGCCCTATGTACATGATGATGGTCTTCATTTACATGGTCTTTATTTATTTCTTGCATAGAATTCCAGTCTTATTGTCTACACTTCTACTAAATAAAGCAAGGAAAGCATATGGTTTTAAGCATTGGGATTACAGTTCTCCATACATGATGCTCTTGGTATGTTTTTTTATTCAAGCCTGAGAACATCTGCACAGTCAATGCATGAACACAAGCTGGGAACCCAGGTCATTTCCTAATAGATTGTTTCGATGCAGCCAGCCCATTTTTTGGGTGAGGAGTGGAATTTATCCATGTAGATCTAGACTGTGTTGTTGCTTGCTCTCAGAACAGTCTTGTTCAGCAGCATAGGCACAGGTGCACAAATTATTTTGGGGGATTAAAGAAGACTACTACAGCAAAATGCATTTGTTCATAGAATTCTGCCCCTTCTCTGCTTTTGCCTCAAGAATAGAAAGTAAATGGGGAAAATAAAAAAAAAAAAAGGACAGAACAGTCAACTGCAGGAAATGAGAAATCCAGGAAAAAAAAACCCAACAAAATATTAAAGAGTAGAGTGTTCAGAACTGATGTGTCCTGACTCTTGATTAAGACAGTCTGCAAAATTTGTTTCTGTCCTGATGTGGCTGCATGCAAGGCTTATATTAGACAAATATAGCCTTGATTCTAGCCTTTCCTTTCTCCTAGGTGTCTGACTTTGCAAATTTAGCAAGAATAGTCATCGTGTACATGTATAATGTCTCCTTGTTTTGAAAATGGCATGAATTGTCTTCTAGAGTGGTTAATCACAATGGTTCAGGCAAACAGCTCAGATTTCTGGTGCTTGAGTTACAGACCAATTGATTGAAAGTTGTTGTCTTATGTGGATGATCATCACAAGGTCACCATAAGCTATGCTGAAAATATCGTTTGTAATATTCGGACAGAGTGGGATGCTGTGCTTGACTTCAGACTCTGCATGTGCACATTCTCTGCTGGGCACAAACCTTTCTACCACCCCCTTTACAGCTTGATGCCTTTTTCTCTTTCTCTGCTAAACTGTTTCTGTCATGTCTCCATTTCCTTGCCAGGCATCTTCTCCAATCTCAAGCTCTATTACCTCATAAGAGTAATTTCTTCCCTGTTTTGCTTTCCCACATTCTCCCAGTTTGTAATATGTTTGCCTAGACATATCTTTCTGCCTCTTTTTCTTGTGCCCCACTCCCCTCATTTTGCTATTCAATTTTTCCTCTTATCCTTCCTGCATTGAAATGAGATGATTTCCTGCCACACGCTGCTAGCAGGGGGATTACTGGGAAGGGTGGAGAGACAGGTTCTTGGTCACAGTTTCAGCCATTACAGCAAAATTGTGGCTCTGCCAGCCACAGCAGCCTTCGGCTGGAGTGTATCCGTTCTGGTTGCACATGTGCAGCCCGGCGAGCCTGGGGATCTCTGAGGGAATGGAATATTCTCACTCATCCTCGGGGAGAGCTACATGTGCAGCCTAGGAAGCAGTCTCTACTCGGAACAGTGAGACCCTCAAGTACATTTAATGCAGAGAAGATCTTCAGGGACTTTTAGCTGAGAGAATCTAATTTTTTTAATGACCCTCTGTTAGCTCTGAGTTTTTTTCTCTCTCCATTCCCAGGCTTGTATCTTTGTTGAGGTAACAAGAGTGGGTATGGACCTTTTAAAAAACCCTAAAAACCCCCACTACAGACGTACCCCAGGGTTTTTTAATATTGCAAATACTTTTCTTCATTGCTGGAAGCAGCTAAATATTTTTAGGGTAAGTTCCCATTCTCTCTGTCCTGTGAGTAATGCAGGCTAGTATTTGCTGTGTTCCATTTGGGGAAAACTTTCTTTCCTGGCCTCCTCAGACCATCTCATAAACTTTTAAAAGGATTTAATTAAGCAACTTTGTTCTCATAATAAAATTACCTAACTTCCTTCGTGTCTTCCCATCTAACTTCAGTGTGCTCTCAGGTTTCTTGTGTGCTGCCACTCTCTGGGCTGTGTGGTCATGAGTAGAGGTGATATATTGGTATGGTTAAGTGAAATGAGCATAGTTGATTAGCTTTTCATTGGGCAGCCACCCAGAGCACTGAAACTGTAGAGTGGGAATGCAATACTTAGGAAAACTTTGTCTAGATATTCCAAAATGGAGAAAAGGAGCTGCCAAGTGTAAATTAAAACCATTTGGTCTGAATACTGAGGAGAATTGTCTCCTTCATTCACCAGGTTTAGATATAGTCTGCATTACTTGGATGTTTATTTTGTATCATATTCTGGTTCCACCATTAGGCTGCTATGTGCAAGTCTCATCAGACATGCTTGTTAAATAGTCTTACCCTTGTGGAACAAATCTTCAGATCAATAGCTCTTCATATATAATATACAGCTCTTCATATATAACTAAAATCATATAAAAATCTGTTTTTCTCTTCAAGTTAGTTTTATACTGCTGTCGCTTTGCTGCATTCAGTGCTACACGGGGATGTAAATGAGACATGAACTATGCCAACTTCCCTTTCAGACAGAAAACCCTCTTCACACTTACTCTTTCACCTCTCCAAACCTGCCCTGTTTTGGGACGAAAAGGTGGGCAAGAATACCAGCATCCCTGGATGGTAGCCATCCTCCACGCTTCAAGCCTTTATACTTCTGAGGTTCAGCGGAGGGAAATCTTTGTTAAATGGTTTTAAAATGACATTTCAGTTGTCAAGGACACTACATTCACACAAGAATGTGCATGAACACAGGCTTGTGCATGTACAGGCACACACATGTAGGAAGATATGTACATGCTCACAGAGAACATTATGCGAGTGCGCACACACACACCCGGTCAAAGACTCAGAGAAACTGCCTGTCTGCCAGGTTTTATCTTAGTGTCAACTAAGATTAGCAGAGAAGCTCTTCTACGGCACTGCTGACAAAAGATGCAGAGGACAACTCTATTCTTCTAGACTTAGAGACACAACATCAAAAAGAGACCATAAGATCTTTTTTATCCCAAATTTTAAGGAAGGATCTTGTAGCGTTCTCACCCTTAAAGCTCTAGTTGGTTTTTTGGGGTGGTTTTTTTGGGGTTTTTTTTGTTTTTTGTTTTTTGGGGTTTTTTTGGCGCCTTGTTGTTAGAAACATTTTCGTAATATTTATTCTGTATCTTCACAACTGGAATTTAAACCTATCATTTTTGTCCTAGCCATGGTGGATAAAGAGAACAAATGGTTCTTCATGGCAATCTTTACCATATTTTAAGACAATCGCGTTCTTCATCGGGCCCTCTTCTCTAGACTAAAGAATCCCATTCTTTCTTTATAGTGCATGTTCTCCTGTGGACACCCAGGGGCTGCTGCTCTCCTAGAAGAGTGCTCCTACAACTGACACAATGCCCAGGAAAGGAAAAGTGAGAAGATTCCTTATAAAAAAGGATGTGTTTCTTATAAAGCTCCTATTTTTACCTCTTTAATGGTATGTTTATTTTTTAAAAAGCCTTAGTTGACTCATATGCAGTTTGAAATCCCTCAGATTCTTTTCTGCAAAGCTTCTGATCAGCTGAATTTTCTCCCTATTATATTTATAGAGTTGCTAATTCTGACTTAAGTGCAGGAATCTGCATTACTCCTTTCTGACCTCATCTGTTTATCAGAGTATTGCTCCAGTGGACAAAGATCTTTTCCATTCTGGTCTTATTGCCAGAAGTGCCTGCTACCCACTCTGTTTGATGCTGTTTTCAAAGGCCACAAAGGTTTTCTTTACTCTGTTTACTAATGAAACGATAAAACACCATGGAATTCAGGAGGTCATGTTAAAAAAAATATGTCCTGTTTAGTTGTGAATGGTTATACCAACATTTTAAAAGCAATTTTCAGCCAACTGTGCACCTATCTCAGACTAATTTCATTGGTTTGCATTTCCTAGCATACTTTCAAGAGCTTCCCTCACCAGAGATATTCAAGAACTGTCTGGATGCAATCTTGTGCCATGTAGTCTAGGACAACCCTGCTTGAGCAGAGAGGTTGAAACAGATGACCCACTGTGGTCCCTTCCATCCTTGCCCGTTCTCTGATTTTGTGATTCTGTGTGTGCTAAAAATAGGCAAAAATTCACATCAGTAGAGGGGGAGAGAATGAATATTCTGCCCAGGCTTAATGTCTCCTTTTTTTCCTCTTTGAATTAACAACTGGAAAACTTAAGATACTTACAGGGGCCTATGAAAGTACAAAATGTAAGAAGAGTGTTGCAGAAGATTGTTATTTATTTTACATGAGTGTTGGGTTTTACTAGTTTTTCACACTGAAGTTCATTGCTAAATTATCTTTTTTGTAATAAACATTCTTCTATGCTGATACGAACGGTTGCAGGTCAGGTGACAATGAAACTCCTTTGGGTTCAATTTCTTGTGCAGATATAAATGAGAAAAGAACAGACAGATTGCTTTTCTCTTTTAAAGCAGTCACATTTGCTCCTGGGCTTATGAAATGCAGACCTTTTGTACTTAAATATACAAGTATCACCTGACATTTCATGCTACATGTAACAGAAACCTCTTGTTTGTACTTCAAGCTCATTTGCTGCCAATTAGAAAGCATAGTTCAGCAAACTGAGACCTTGATTTGGTGAAGTACCTTAATTTGTGCATCATTTAAAGTCTGTGAATAGGCCAATCTTCTCCCGTGGGGTTGTTTGTATTTTTAAAAGATGTTATGTACGTGTTCTTTCATGTGCTTTGCTGGGGTCAACTTTTGTTCTTTTCAAATGAGGAAAGATACTACTGAAAGCAACCATCTTGTTTTAAAAGCAGACATTTGACTGCAGAAGTGTTCTCATATTTTTTACGACTTCTAAGTTTATTTTTGTCTCCACTGACAAAAGGTCAGTTCCTTTTGATGAAATGAGCTCTGGAGGGTACTGATGGAATAGTTTCAATTCTTTTGTTTTCTGATCCTCAAATTCTTGGAGTTGGTGCATAGTCCTTTCTTGGTTAGTTCTGTGGAGGCGTAATCTCTAGTGGGGAGGGTTAGTTTTCACATACTTTACTGTATGTCCTCACTTTGCAACTTACTGTACTCTGAGCCCATCACATGGCTGGGGGAATGGTATGTTTACATTTGTTGGTTCCTGGGACTGAATTTCAGTGTGACTCAGAAATGCCTTGTCTGCGGACTTTGAGTCATGAATAAGGTTTTTTTTTATGTCTGGCACGACGTTAAATTCCATTCTTGACTGGTAGTTCAGTGTTTTTGGAGATCTAGAGATCCAGCATCAAACAGAAATTTTAAATGAGCTAAAGATTTGGGATGCAAGGCCTGGTGGTTTACTTCCTGCTATTCGTAAGATTAGTGTGCGCATAGAGATGATGTCATTATTTTAAATCTCATTGGCTTTATTCTCTCATTCCACAGAAGTACTACTAAACTAGTGGGATTTTCAGATGCTGACCTTTCCTTTTCCTCAGAGCTCTGAATTCATAGAATAGTTTGGGTTAAAAGGGACATTTAAAGGCCCCTAGTCCAAACCCCTTGCAATGAACAGGGACACCTTCAACTGGATCAGGTTTCTCAGATGCCCAGCCTGGCCTTAAATGTTCCCAGGGATGGACACCTACTCCCTCTCTGGGCAACCTGTTCCAGTGTTTCACCGCCCTCACCATAAAAAATTTCTTCCTTTTATCCAGTCTAAATCTACCCTCTTTTGCCTTAAAACCATTTCCCTTTGTCCTGTCGCAACAAGCCCTGAAGACAAACTGAAAGGTTTGCTCCAGATGCATATCAGATGCAGTACAACCTCAAGTGGAATCCAGCCAGGGAACAGTCCTTTTGGCAGTGTAGAACAATGTATATGGAAGAGTAATTTGTTTCATGAGATCGGTTCAAGTCTGAAATAAGACCTGTGAACTGCATATGGGGCAGAGGTGTCAGCAGTGACTGCCTCCATTATTTACTCTGTCACACCACTTGCTAACATAGATATAACACATGACTGAAGCTTTCTTGTTCTTAGGAGCTTTTCTTTTGTTGATTAAATCATGATCTTGTCCTGATATCTCTAAGAACCAATAAGCTTCTAGTAGCCACCATGTTTTCTTAATAGCCAAGGGCAACATACTTTGGAAAGTTCAGATGATTTGAGACTGCTCACATGTATCTAAAATGCTTCCAGCTAGGATCATGCAAGCCATAATATGTGGGTTAGCTTTAGCCACTGTCTGTTAAGTCTATTAAACTTTTAGGTGCTCAAATCAACTTTGTCAAGATTATATCAGAGACTCGTCTTTAATCTTGTATTCTTGTCATTCCCTTTGGTCTCACTTGATTGATCTCTTTGAGGATTCTTCTTGAAGTTCTTAAATTGTTCATTATTCATGGGGTCAGACAGGCTTCTTCAAACAAGGGAGATCCCATTTCGAGAATAGGGAATGCATGCAAGCATTTTTAAGTAGTGCAGCAATGGTCTTTTTTGTGTTGGAAATTAAACACCATTTCATAAGGAACTGCAATAGATGCTTTACTCTGTTTTAATGATGAAAGATGACAATGGCATGCTTTCTACATCTGAGTTATAATTAAGATGATGTTACATGTCTGGACTAGGTAGTATAGAGGACAGAACTGGAGCTTATAAATTTGTGATAGGGCTCACACTGTGCTGGGGCTTAGGCAGGAGGATGTGTATCTAAAGTAGAACAGTCATACAGCTTTCAAAGAAGAGGGAACTGGCTGCCCTACTTATGACCCTTCCCTGTTGGCTGGGTGAGAAGGAAAAGTAACTTGTAAAGTCTACCTTTCTTACTTCAAAGGAGAAAGGAACTGGGAAAAGGACAGAAGAAGGAAAAAGAAACACAGGGATTAAAGGAAGCACCCAAATATATTCAAAGTGCTGATCCTTGCCTTCAGGAACTTGTTTTACTGCCTTGGTTAGCTGAATCATGAGGTTGTTTTTATATATTCCCCCAAGATATTCAAGCTCTTAAAAATTCATGGCAAAATTCCAGTTATTCTCCAGAAATATTTTCCACTCTGCCTCTAGGATTTCAGCATGGGATTTGCTGTGAGATTTTTAGGGCCTGATTCATTACAAATTTTCACATCTCTTTTGTGGGACACTTTGAGAATTTGCCCAGAGAGAGAGAGAGGAGAAAGAGAGGATAATGTAGGGTAGCAGCAGGAGACAGAAATTTCTCCACTTTGATTACAGAAGAGATGGAGAGGGGGATTTTCATAAGAAATCATTTCTCTAATGACTTCATGTATTGACTTCTCTACTGCTCAATACCTGTACAAGCCTTCACTGCACAGTGAGTGTGCAGTGTTTTAATTGCCTTGGTAAAGAAGAGAGGAATCTCTCCACGGCAGAAAACCATGAAGTCTTCCAGGCATCTCATACTGTGTTAAAGGTATTGGATACCTTGGTACTGTAATTCTTTGGCATTCCTGCTTGAAGGCTTATTAATGACTTTTTCTTAGATAACTCAATCATTCTGCTCTTTAAACCTCATATAAAGTTCTGACATGAATGATCTGAACTTGCAGTCAAACATCTGCCCTGGAAAGCCACCAATCTCACTCTCACGTATCTTAGATGTAGCTCCATCTGTCCTGTCACTGTTCAAAGGAGGACCGCATGGGTTTTTGCCCCTCTTGTTCTTCCCTCCCTTAAAACTCACTCCTTATAATTCTATTTGAATTCTTGACTCTCTGATAGAAGTGCCTGATATTGTCAGCACTGTCTTTCTCTCTACTGTATTTCCCAAAATAGATGAGAAAAAGAAACCCAGAAGTATTAATTGAAATAAAAATAAATCCAAAGTAGGTGTCTATGTGACTCCAGACTATTGAATTTTATAAATGGTGACAGAAATATATAATAAAGCTTAACGGAATGTTTGCACCTGTGATTCTGTGTTGAACTCTGGTTTGGTGGGGTGTTTTTTTTGTTTTCGTTTTTTTTTTTGTTTTGTTTTGTCTTTCTTTTTCTGTATAACTGTGTTGGGTTTTTTTATTTCCCAGTGACTGCATCTTGGAGGAACAATACCCTGTACATGAAGCACACAGACAAACACAGTGAACTGGGATTGAAAGGGGTGTGATAGCTCAAGGAATCCATGTGCCCAAGCAAATTAATTATTCTTTCCTATGTGAAAATGTGTCTCTGCATGTAAAACCTAAGTAACAATGAAAAAGTGAAGAAAGGCTGTCTGGGATTTTACATTATGATGTAGGCTCATTCTCTGAGGATGTTAAAAAATGCCTCAGCTTGGGGCAAAATACATGTATATCTTCATTGTTTCTTCTGTTTCTGGGGTCTTTTATGGCTACATGGTGAAGTACCTTAGCATTTACTTTGATGTGCACAGAAAGAATTTTAAGAAGTTATGTCACACATTTAATCATCCCTGTCCTTAATACACAGGGATGGTGTGTTGTTTATTTTACAGGCAGAGAAGTTATACAGATCTCTCTCCACACACTGTTCCCATGTCCACACCTACACAAAATCTGCTGTCTTGCTTTGACTGGGAAATGTCAATTATCCAGTGGTTTACGGCTGGCAGCTCATTTGAGTTGTCAGGAAATTACAGTCCTCTAGGATGACACCAGCAGAAAGCCTTGCCAAACCCCATCATAAACCACACACCCCATCACACTGAGCATGCAGAAATTAGGGGATAGGTGAGGGGTCACTGTGAAAGTTAACCAACATGCATCCCATTTCTACAGTGGAAAAACCAAGCAATTGCTCAATCAGTTTACTGTGGTTTGAGTTACCTGATTTTTTTCCCACTTGGCACAGAGTCAAGTTGTTATAGATTCCTTTCAGGTCCTGTGTAATATCTGATATTGCTATCTGGATGTCTTAGACACCTTAGGATGTCTTAAACATCCTAGGCACTATATGCCATGTGCGGACAACTGAGGTCCTCAGAGTTCAGATTACTGAAAATATGAGAAATAATTTGTTTAATGCATTATAGGATGTATATTATATATTAGTGTGTAAGCTCTATAGACTGTCAAAGTCTTCTGGGAGTCAGTATGTTTTGTAGACAGCTCCAGATGGAAGCATGCAGACACATCATGTGCCACCTGAATCTGAAACTTTCCCATGGGGCTGACAAATGAAAGCTCAGACCCACAAGAGATACCCCCTCTCCCCCCGCAACCCAACACACACATGTTTTGTGAACTTGCAGTGGGATGCCTTTGGGCATCTAAAATGATGCCATGTTTAGGTGGCTGATCTCAGTGCACAGCTTAACCTCAGGAGAGCTCAGGTGCTCGAACTGGGAATTGCCCAGAGGATCCCGACTGTGGCTGTGTAGTTCAAAGAATGACACAGTGGGAGCATTACATCATGCCCCTGAGATGCCCTCCATCTCCGCACCCTCAAGGAAGTGCTCTGTCTTCCTGGATTTCTAAGCAACTGCTCTGATAAGGACACAGGAAGCAACTTGTCTCTGGTCCCCTACTCACCTCGGAGATCAGTGTCATGGAGTCCTTTTCCAAAGCTGTGCAGTCCTTTTCATGGACCAGAGGAGTCTTCCTCTGTCTCTCTCCCCACTGCCCTGTTCAACTGCAGACCACTCTTTATCTTCCCACTCCACTCAGCTTCCTGGACTCCTGCCCCAAAACATTTCCCTCTGGACTCTTTACCAGCTGAAGTCAGAAGAAGGTCAGCTCCCAGTGTAAATGTTTACACAATAAACTTTGCTCTTTCTATACTAGAAGATAACTCTCCATATTTTTAACCTCCCAGTGAACCTCATGATAGTGGTAGGAAGTCTGTTTTCTCAGCGAGCCCTAGAAAAAAAGAAGAGGAATAGGTAGGTCAGGCTGTTTTAGAGAGCCCGTGAGCTGAAGCAAACCACCACCTCAGGCATCAGTATCAGACTATTTTCCAATTCTCTTGTCCTAGGAAATCTGATTATTTGTGTCTTGAGGTTTGTGGGGTTTGACGCCTTTGTTTAAATTCTTCCTCCCGGAGTCCTGTGATGTTGTTTTTCATTGAAAAATAAATTAACTTCTTAGCCTTTGCTATAGTATAGGAAAGCTGGAAGACATGAAACTCAGATGTTCAAGGTTTCAAAATGAGATTGAAGATACAGCTAGTTGTTAGGATTTTGTGAAGGGCAGAGAAGAGATGGAGAAGACTGAGTCAAAATTTTTAAAATTGGCAAGGTATCTCTTTTCCCCATACTTCTTTTTCACTAAGTCCATACAACTTCTCTCTCTCTCTCTTTTTTTTTTTTTTAATAGAAATATTTATTAAATATTATAAACATTTTTATGTTCAATTTTCTGGACTTTTGTTTTCCTGTCTCTGAAACTGTCTTGCTTTTGTTTTTTTTTTTTTCTTCTGTTTTGTTTTTGCCTTGAACATCATAGCAAAGAATATATTCAAGGTGAGATTTGAAAACAGATAATGTGTAAGTGCTGTTGGTGTTGACAGGAAGTCTCTTATATGTGAAGGGCAGCATAAGATAAAACTTGTTTTTTCAGTTTCCAAACAAGTGGCTGATAGAGCTGGTATCTCATACTTAAGGGAAGTAGAAGTTGACACAGTTTTAAAACAAAGACAAGGGATTTTGGGCTCAGGATGGAAGGCTGCATTTAAGCACTCTGAGATTCAGCATAGCTGTTTACTGACTGGGTAATGTGAGAAGGAAAGCTCAAGATGCAAAAAAGAGAAGAGGCAGGTTTCCCCCCAGAAGACTAATCTAAGCTAACAGCAATCAAATATTACTGCAAGAACAAAAGAGCGTCTGGAGGCACACTTGTGAACAGCTACCCTGGCAAGGGACTCTGCGTGGCTGGGAGAGGGCACAGGGAAAACAGAGGGCGTGCAGGAGGGACTCTGTGCTTGTGCATTGAGCTCATTCTGCAAAGGCACAGTCATGGAAGTGTCTGCTCTGTTGGCTGTGTAGATAAAATCAGGATTTGTGCTTCCAAGTCTGCCAGCACTTCCCATGAACACTGTTTTCATGCAGACACAGGTGAAACAAAGACAAAGAAGCCCATGCACGTGTGTATTTGCTTATGGGTAAAGCTATTTTGTGTTATCATGGGTAAGCAGGATGTCCAAGTTAGTTTTCTATGATTTATAGTGGGATTTTTGCATAAAAAGAAACACTATTTCTGTAAAGTATTATGCATTTCCTTTAGGGAAGGCTAAATCAGCCATATTAATTCAGCTAAATTCAGACTTTTGTGATAAATGATGGAAATGTATTTTAGGTAGTCATAGAAAATCTATCCAGCAGTTTTGTGATAGTCAAATGGACAAATAAAACAGCTTTAGTTGAAGCTGAATAAAAGTCAGTCCATCATAACAGGATAATATAGTGGCAAACAATGAAAACAAATGTGCTTATTTTGAGAAGTTACTATAAATCACCAGTAGAGCTAGAAATATTTCTCTGAAGAGGGTACTGAAAGAAATAAGGTTGCATAGAAACATATGCCTAACAGGTTGAAGCAAATCAAAGGCTTTAAACAGAAAAGGAGGAACTGTAGTAAAGCCACAGGGAATTTTTGCCCTACTCTACTCTGAATGGTTTCTTAGACCCTATGGTTTTATACTCAATCATCTCTTCTCTATGTGCTAATGCAAAACCTAAAGGAAAATGTGAAGCTTCTGTTTGTGAGAACATGACAGCTCAGCCGTATGAATATGAAAGCTCAGGACAGTAGGAAACACCAGTGTAAAACTACAACATACTTGTTGTTAACCACTAATACAAAAATGTCTATTTTTGTTGTCCAGTTTCAGTTTGTTTCATTACATGTAAAAACATGTCCAGTTGTTAGAAAGTTTATTCACTGGCATGAAACGCTCCTGAAGGTACCTTTTCCTCCCCTCTGCCCCCTTTCATCCAGCTAAACACCTCAATGAGATGAAAACGGAGCTTGTTTACTGGAGCTTTTGCTGTTCGCACTGATCTCCAAAGTACAGTTTTACCACAGTTATATTTTTAGTATCCTCTGTGTTGCAACTGCTGTCAGCAATGACACGCTCATGTTACGAATCTGCAGTGGTTTGTCATTTCTTCAGCTACAGACTTTGGTAAAAACCTATTTGTGGTGTTTACAAGAACTGCAGCAGCACCAGGGATTTGGGCACACAAACCAAAGGCATATAGAGTTTCTTAGGCCAGCTGGAATTTAATTTCAAATAATGAACAAAAACATTTGGTGTTTATAATGGGTTGAACGAGGCAGAGTGTGTTTTGAAGAAGCTTGCATCAGCTTAAAAGAATCATTTCTGCAGTCTTACTGATACAGTTTGGCCATAGCACACCAAAAATCCAGCACCCTATACTGATTTATACATGGAAAACAGAGGGGGAGCACTAAAAAGAAAGATGGTGCCAAAATGCAATGCCGGTCCCTGGCAGCACTGCAAGCTCCTCATGCTCTGTTCTCATTGGAATTTCCCTTCACTCACAGGTGGCTCTGCGCTGGAATCCTGTGATAGACATTATGAGTTCACTGGCAGAGATGCTAGGGGAATACAGTTGTATAACACAAGGGCAGTGGGTTATGGTAATCCTGGGCTGCAAAAGTACCCTAAGATTGTTTTATTCTAATTCCTTTTTTTTTTGTAACTGAAGTTGCGCGGCCCTGGTCTCTGAGTGTGCAAAGCCTATCAGAAAAGGAAGCTTGACTGTTCTTTCACTGGTGAGCACCAGGTATCTTTTTTAGAAGCACTCTGTAATAAGCTCTCTGGAAGCAATTTAGAATAAACTGACCTTGGAAGTAGGAGTTAGATCCATTTCTCCTGCTTCTATCCCTTAGTGTCTCTAAGAAAAACGTATAAAGGAATGTTGACAGATCTCTATGGCTTTCCTGGCAGTATTCAGATGCAATATATAAAGACTTATCATTTGGCTGTCCCATTATTGGACACATGACCAGTTGAAGTGTACTGGGTGGTACAATGGGAGAGTTCATACATGTGAAGTTGTGCACATGGGCTCCTCGAATCTACTATCAAAACAAGCCATGGGAGATGAGTGAGATTAATGCCTTTCCCAAGATGTGACATGCCCATATACTCCTACTACCCATCTGTCCACAGCCTTGACAAAAACCAGCAAGTTCCCGCCTTTTTATCACTGTGACAGACAGTGGACACAGTGGTAGAGTGGACACAGAGCTATTGGGAGGTAGAATGCCAGGCCGTGTGTGAAAGTCTACAAGTTAAAAAGACACACAAGTAAAATAATTTTGGCATGCAGGATTTGGCCTTTAGGTTAAATACTCCAGCTGAAAAATGTAGTGGGGAACTGCAAGATTTAAAAATAGGAGGTTTCTATGTAAGCCTGAAACTGGAAGTTAAATAGGTGCAAAATAGCAAGTTCTAGAACTCAGGAGCTAGAACAACATGAGAGAAACAGTTTCTTAATTGTTTCTGGAATAAATATTCCAAATTACAGCCCAGCCTTTTGGTACTTAACTTTTGTCAAGTAGGGATGGCTGATAGTTGTATAAATCCTAAAACTGTAAATATCTTATATGGGCAATCTGCAAGCTAATTGTTTATGAGAGTCGAAAATGAAAATTTATCCTCCTAAGCTTTTAAAGCCTCAGAAGTTTCCTTGATGCACTTCGAAATTATAAGTGACTCTGTAGGCTAGGAAAAAAAGCAGTGTCGAGGATGCTGCCTGAGCTATAAGCTCGCACTCTGAATGAGGCAAAGCAGGCATTTTCAGTGGGATGCTCCAGAGAGCTTCCCTCAGCAGTGTGTGAATGCCTGCTCTCACTGTGTGCAGCGACCTTCTTTCACTTTGAGAAGATGTTTTGTACATAGCTGAAAAGGTGTGGTCCATTCCCACAGAAAGTTTTGGTTCTTCTGATGAATAGAAATTACCCTCACAAAAAGTAATAAAGGAAAAAAAACAACCCCACTAGAAACTGTTTCCTAAGTCTTTTCCAAACTGCCTCTGTGCAGCAGATTTAATTTCAACATCCCCCAAAACAATTTTTTATTTCTGCCACCCAAGAAGGAGCACAGGAGAAAGAAAACAGGAATGGTTCTGTGTGATGCATGTTAATGGCTAGAACATCCTAGACTTAAATGTGGAGTCTGAAAAATCTGAGTATGGAGCAGCTAAACAAAAAGTTGGTTGCTATGTGCTCTGTATTGATGTAATTAAAATTAGCCATAAGAAAAAGTGTTAGGAGCCTATAGGAGTTCGGGAAGGTTTACGTCTGTGGCATGAGAAAGTGGGAACTTCCCATACAAACTGAACATGATGCAATAACCTGCAATTTACCTCTACATATTTAGACTTTGACCTATTTATTTTCTAGGGGTAGAGATTGTGTTTTCTTTTTGAATGCCCAAATATTTTGAGAAGAATGAATCTTGATTGCAGAAAAATGTTTTTGGGAAGAGACATTGTGGCTGAAATTCCACTCCCTTTGCCTAACAGAGTTTCTTTGCTTGGTTAGCACTCAGCCTGGGGGAAGGTGAGGTGACTTGTGAGAGTGAGCATCTGTTCTAGCCACGACTGTGAGTACTTGTTTGGTGGCAGGATACTCTGGTCACGAGGTTCTCACATATCCCTTGGTTCCCCACAGACCCGTTGCTGCTGTTGAGGCTCTCTGTGCACTCACTATGTGCTGAGACCTTTGCTGAAGCTGTATCCAGGTAATCACTGAATTGGCCTTCACTACCACGGAGGAGGGGGAAGTGAAAGTCCCTCATGGTCGATGTAGCTATGCATGGTGTTTGAAAAGTGTTTGTGCTATGTAGTCTTATGGTTTTTTAGCTCAAATCAACTCGGCAAAAAAAAAAAAAAAATTGGATCTGTAGCCTCAGTATTTGTGAAGGAAAATTGCAAAAACATGACCTGAGCTCACCCTGTATTAAAAGACAAATAAACCACACAAATGTATTTATTTATTTTTCAGTAACTCATGTTACAGCTAATCTCATGATGTTTTGTGGTTTGACTCACAGTTTTCAAAAGCTTGAGGTTGGCAATAGTGAGTAATACATAGAATGTCACACACAAAGCAAAACCAGCTTTTTTTTTTTTTTTTAATTCAAGGATTATATAATACCAAAGCCAGATTCTGCTGCGGGCTCTCATCTGCTGTCATAGGAGGTGTGTTTGACAGTTCAAGTTTCTGTCTGTGGAAAGAAGAGTGGAATCTCAACAACTACATCCCATAGTTAAGTAAATGTTCTGTAAGCCATGAAACTAGTGAGTTCTGTCTCCTTATGAATTTTTTTCAATGAGCTCTGAGGACATTATCTTCATTGTCTTTCAGACTTTTCTTCAGGTCTCACTAAAACTGACTAATAATTTGAAAACACTTGTTGCTGGTCTCTTGAGGTATATTTTAACTGTAGTTTGAGTCTGCTTTCCCTTCAGCATTTGCTGCTTTGTACTGGGATTTTATAAGGGAAAATTTGTGGATGAATATATTCTGAAAGTAATTGTGAAGTATTTAAAAGTTACTCATTTTCCAGATCACCTATTATAATTTCATTAAATCCATTGCTCAGTTTCTATAGCACAAATAAAAGTTTTCAGTGTACAACAATGATGAGAGAGCAAATTAGTTGTCTTGGCAGACACTATGGTTTACTTAGTGCTACTCACTAGGATGCTTTAACACTATGCTGTGATCTCTGCTAGAGGATTCTCAGTCTGGACACACAGAGGTGTAGAACATTACTGCATTTCCACTGGTTGGTGCAGTGTGTTGCCACTCATCATTTCAAAATTATTTACTCTGTGGGAGCACAGCACTGTTGTGAATCCCCATCTGTGCAGCCAGAGAAGGGCTGGTTATCTTGTGCTGCATGGAGGGAGCATAATTGCTTCTTCGTCTCTTTGCAAGGATTAATCCCAAGCCTGTACCCATAACTGGTGAGATAATTAACTCTTTAATTATTGAGTCACACTTTATGCCATGCATACATACCATAATTACCTTAATGTTTTCTTCTATTCTGTTGTCTTCTAGCTTCTTTTAGCTGGCCATTGTCTTTCCCAACACTTGAGGAGAATGGACTCTGAATACTGAGACGTCTGTCTCCTCTGTGCCCTATGACGTAAAAATCACCTCCTCTTTTGCCTCCAACAGTAAGCATGGGACACTGCCTTGGTGAAAAAGGCTGGTTATGCAAAACTTCAGTACAGTTGCAAAGCAAAGCAAAAAAATAAATAAGTATATCATTGGGAAAGTCCTTCTTTCAACCAAAATGTGACATTGAAAAAAATATTTTCATGCTTTTGTTATTAAATATTTAGAAATATCTTCATTTTTGTTACTAAGAATAAAATTCTAGTGCATTTTTTATTTTTAAATGATCTAACTAAGCTCCACTGCTAATTAATGTTATCAAAAGACATAGACAGATTTTTCTGATGTCTTTTTATCTCTGCATGATAAATACCTTCAAATATCCTCCCTTCTCCTGTTAACAGCTGGATATAATTTGAAAACTGAGCAGTAATAGTAACTATTCTCAGCAGAAGTATTGAAGTCCTCCCTCTGGAGGCTACTGTACAATAAAATATGCATACCACATTTCAACCATGGCTAGATATAGATGGTCAGATTTTTTTTTCCAACAGTAATTGAAAAGCTAGGGATTTGCAGGCAAAGGTATCTTCAGGATGTCTTCTCAGGTAGAAAATGTTGGAGAAGCTGTTGGTCAGAAGTCAAGATCTCATGAACCTTTCCATACTGGAGAGGGTTTTATTGTATCAATAAGAGATTTACCTGGCATAATTTTTGCCCATTTCACAAAGCACGAAATCTTGAATTTCTTGTTTTAACATCTGTGATTCAACTACCTTCCTTTCCCCCTTCATATAATTTTTTTTTTTCCTGGCAGTGATAATGATATACTAAGCATATTTCATTTTTGCAGTGTAAACATAAGGTAAGAAATCTACTTGTATTTGCAACAAGCTGTGTCTGTTGTTTATTAGGTTGCTCCCCTATTATTGTTTATATAGTCTGCATGTCAGTGGTTCATTTGACTGCAGCTTTGCTCACACTCATATGTTGCACATCATTATGCATTTAACCATAAGTCTCCATACTTTTAATGGAAGAAGATGATATAAGTTTCATGTGTTACTTTATAGTAGGATTTTAGTAGGATAATCAGACACCATCTGTGGGAATTAAGACTTTGCTCCTAATTTTGCTAGCATTTTGGATAGGATATTTTATAAGGAGTTCATGCATTATAGTGCACTAATTTTCCTGTAAGGCTTGGCTTGAGATTTCTATTTCACCATCCCTGTGGACACTTATGTTAAGAAGCTGATTCCCCACCACTAAATTTGCACAAGATCTCTTCTTTCTTTCAAAGCAAGGAGTATCATATCTTTTTATTTTTACTGCTGTGGGAGGTTTTTAAAAATCCATCTTAACAATAATCATGGTAGTTTATAAAATTAGTGGAAAAACATTTTTCAACAGTCAATTTGCCTGTTGTCTGAGCAAAAAATTTTTGTTATTGCTGAATGCACAGCCCTTGTACTTGTTAGATAATTTACAGTAAACACACGTCCTCTGAATTACATCATAGTAGCTTAAACAGATTTGTAGAGCCATTAAAAAATCAATACTTAGCTTTTAGGTGATGAACTAATTAATGGAGTGTGAATGCTGAAAGTTTGCTTTGTCCAGCATGCACTATGTCTTTTCATAGCCTCGTCATCAGCAGGGGGAAGTGCAAAATTGCATGAAGTTGATAGGATGAAAATGCTCATGAAATGCACCACTTTCTTTCTGGCCTAATGACCATTCCTGTAAACCTCTGTGATGGTCCAAAAAGTGGCACAGAATTTTTTATGCATAAATATATGTATAATGTGCAAACATATTTATTGTCCCCTGCTTTAAGGCCCATGTTTTTAATTTTGTCTTTGTGTTAAACCCCAGTTGAATTCAAGGTGGGTTTTACACAAGGGCTTGGTTTGTAAGTGTAGCTTAATCAGCTTTGCAGCAAGAAAATGCAAACTCAAAACAAGCTTAAATAGTATATCTATCAAGAGTTCAAATAAATAAGAACATACACATTGACTAGAAAAGTTTTCTTTTTTTTCCCAATCTTCCTGCCTTAGAGCTAGATCTGGAAGCTGAACAGTCAAATGTTAGGAAGCATAAGTATCTTCTCATATTGTTTGTAGGACGACTCTGAATTGATTTCAAACAACGCTCTAGAAACATTTCCCAGGATCATTTATAAGTTTGCAATTGATTATTTGTTTTAAATTAGGATGAGATAGAAAACGCTGAGAGGAAAATACCACTGGTTTTCTTTCTAAAACCATTCAGCATTGGCTAAAGCGAATAGGCTAAAAGATTGTACTAAATGAAAGTTTTACAGCTGTGATTTCACTGACTGGCTTGTAATTCTGAGGAGTGTAAGTCTACATTTTCAGTCCTGCATATTAGGTAAGATCGTCGCCTATCAAAATGCCTATTCCTGGGTTCTGTTACTGTCCTCTATTTATGCAGTGAAGTTCCTTTAGAAATATTTCTTGATAAATACAACATTAATTTCATGTCCTCGATTTGTGGTGACACAAGAGAAGAAGCAGAAATGAAATTGTTCATTGTAAGGGGACTGTTCAATTGATCCATGTGATGTGGTGATACCTTGAACAAAAAGCTGGAAATACAGAAGCATTAAGTGTTTCTGAACTAGTTCAAAATTTAGTTTTGATTCTCTAACAAGAAAATTCCACAGTATCCAAATATGCAGAACTGCTGAGAATGGAGCAGCAACTGACAGCAGAATTTACTTCAGCATAGTCACTAAGTTGCTTTCATTTGATGTTTATTATCTGGGATTTGTGAACTGTCTAGGTATTTAAGTGCGTTGACCTTGATGCACAGCATATCTGCCCTTCAAATGGTTTCATTGTTTAATTATTAACTGCAGTCTTTATTCTGTGTGTGTCATTAACATAAACGTAGTTAATTTAAAATATTATTAAAAAGAGTGTTCTGTTCTACCACTTGTTTATATTTTGCTAATACATTTAGCATATTCATACCCACGTCAGAATTTCAGCTAGGAACTTAAAAGAATGCCAGCAGATGTGTCTTTCATGATGGACTTCTTATCACTTAAAGTTCCTTGGGCAGAAGTGTAAAAACAAAGATGTAAAAGGGGAATTTTCACTTAGCTTTCCGATGTGAGAAAAATACATGCCAGCTTTAAAGTGTCCAGATTTTCATTTGTCCCTTGGAAGGCAGGCAATTCTTTCTTCATTTGTTTGGAATTCATGCTTCTACTGTTTGTACAAATAAAATAGAAAATATCTGAACACATATTTTCTTATGAGAAGTAATGGCAGAATGGGAGATGTGGCAGCTTTACTTAATTTTAAAGCTGTGATGGTGATTGGCACACTATGTTGCATTTGAAATCTCTTCTCTCCACTACTGGCTGTGGTGCATGTACCCTTCCTGTTGTTTTATTCCTAGCTTTTCTCTTCTGTTTTGTGTTTAGATATATTCTTCAGAAACAGGCAAGCCTGTACTGATAGAATATGAACTGCCACATCGTGAGAATAGCATTTTCTGAGATTCAAACTTAGCATGAAATAAATAAGCTTGGGTTTCTTATTTCATATTTTGGACCAAACAGGAAGAGAGAACAGAAGCAAAATATACTTTGAGATATTTAGTTCTGCATACAAATGAGGAAAGCCTAAAAACACACTTTTATTTTTTCTTTCTGGATATTCCATGCAATTTTTCACACTTATGGATTCAGTTAAGATTTTGTAAAAAACCAAGCTTTAGAATAAATATTCAGTATGGGAGCAGTGTTTCATATTCCCAAGGACTGTACCTTATTTTATGTCTTCTTGCTTCTCATTGATCAAAGACCGTGGAATAAACTGTCTTGCTTCTTCCATAAATTTCTTCTGTCTTTGCCTTCTCTTTACACCAATTCTGAATGTTTTGTCATATTTAAGGTCTCGCACAATTGGGCCATAGCCTCCATCTCCAGCATACCTTTTATACAAGCATCAGAAAAGAGAAGCCAACTCTCCATGGTTTTGGAGAGTATCTTTCCACATTCTGTGAAGCATTTTTCTTCTTAGTAATGTAGTAACATTTCTAGTACGTAAAATTTTTTTTCAGCTCCCTTGATTCTGCTGTGAATGGGGGAATAGTGAGAATCCCATCGCCATGCAGGGAGTTCCAGGCACACGAGACTACACTTTCCAAAACAGCAAAGGGTGATGCACACACCACCTCATTAAAAGTTAAATTCCTTCAGTTGAGAGTCTACTGTTGTGAGTCCACATTTTCCCAAGACAGGATTTTTCTTTTTGATAACTGCTTCATCCTTTCTCAGAAATCTGCAACATACATGGGTTTTTTAAGGTATCAGTAGAATTGATCGTAATAATAACCAAATTCCTATATTTCTGTCGTAAAATGTTTAAGGTCATTTAATTAAGTTAAAAAAAATAAAACACTTAAGCAATGATACTTTTATGTCACTCCTGTGTTATTTTTAAGCAGTTATATTGGTTTATCACTGAAACATTAATCTCTTTTGCAAGGCAGCTTTCAAGATATATTGTCCACTTTTGATGGGAAAATTGGAAGGTGTTTCAACAGAGTTCTGTTGTGATGATACTGAAAGGATGAATAAAAAGATGAAGCTATATCCAGCTCTCCAAATATAGTTTGGAATTCACTGTTTGACATGTGAAAAAACAATTTGGTAATAGTTTTCAGAGCTCTTGTTGAGTATTCTTATACATTCTTTCAATGTGAAGGAACTATTTCATGGTCAATATGGGAATTAATGAGAAATGTTATTGCATATTTCACATTCAGGACCGGAGCCTCCAGGTTTTTCGTTGCTTGGCTTTTGTTTTTTTTTTTTTCTTTTTTTCTTCTTTTCCTCCCTGGTCATGATGCAGAAAGAAGAATTTCAGTGTAAACTTCTTTTAAAGAGCCCTATAATTTCCATTTTGTACCTCTTTTTCACTGCAAGCACATAAATTTCTATTTATTTTACAACTTCAGACTTACTAGCAAATATTTCCTCAAACCCACTGTAAAACCGGAGTCTTAAAAAACTGGTGAGGTTGGGATCGATGTCCCTTAATTCACTGAAGCCAACGTCAACAAAGGCCAGGTTCTCAGCAGATTGACTATGTGTTTTAATGGAATTTTTTTTCCACCGAATATCTGGCAAATTCACCCGTTGAAGAGAAACACATCTCGTGATTGAAACTGTAGCCTCACAGCAGGCTGAGCAGGACTTGAGAATAATTTGAGATTCTGAACACACATTTATTTTTATGCTCTGTGTGATTAAGTTGCACCTAAATAAAGCACACGGCAATTAATCTGACAGAAAGGAAACAATTTACAGCACCTTTTTCTAATAGCTACACATGTACACAGCCACCCACTGCAGATTTTCCCCTAGGAAGGCCAGGTCACAGGGAAGAACCTTGACCCCGACATCCTCTGCTTGAACTTTTCCTGACATGGCACTACAGACTTCAGGAGACACTCATTTCCCATCCATCTTGCTCTTTTGCTGCCACCTCATTGCTGTTTCAGCTGCAGAGAAGGCAGGGCAGGCAGCTGATGCTATTTCTGACGTGTGTTGGAAGAGCTGAGTGACACCATGGCTTTTACATTGGTAAAGAGTTGCTAGAAGTTTCTGTAAATTCAAGCAAGAAGAGAGGTGAAAAAAGGCTGGAGAATTTATTGTTTGAAGAAAATAAATGAAGAGAGGAGTAGAATGTTACTCCTACTTTTTTTCTTCCACCACTACATCTCCAACTTATCCAGGAAAGCTTGAGCTAGTTTATTGTTTTAAGAAAGGCCTCTTTTCTCTCTGATGATTTTTTTTTTTCATTGACATATGACCATGTGCACTTGGTTTAGAAAAACTTTGGTTTAGAAAATGGAAGTTGTGATTGTACTAGCTGGAATTTGTTTGTTCAGAAAATAGGAGAGCCCCTTAAGAGTTCCCTTCTAGAGAGCCATGAAGATGTCATATCTGCAGTGTTTTGCCTAGACGTGATGTTGGTGGTCTGGAGAGAGCCCTTTGGTTTATCTGACTCTCCCACTGATGGAGGGATTGGTGTTGGGGAATATCCAAGAGAAGTTTTTTGCTATTACCAGCTCTCTTGAGCTCTCTATACGTTTGTCTGGCCTGGGGTGAGTATGACTGCCATACAAACAATAATTCAGTCACTATAACTGGATCACCAGGATGACAGCAGCCTGTAATGGGAAAAACAAGACTGGCCAAAGATGCCTGTTTCGAATATTTAGTAACTGTTTCTAATAACTGTTTTTAACAGTTTCTGGAGCTTAATGTCATAACTGATGGAAAGGAAAAGGATATTCCAGTTCCACTTCTGCTCCCCATATATAAGGGCAGGACTGCTTTTTATTGTATCAAAACGTGTTTCCTTATGATGAATAACTTTTAAGCAAGTGAAAACATAGAAAGTGTCTTATCTCCCCTGATGGGTGTTAGTAACTTTAATTGTGCAAGAGGCTCTCAATGTTACATCTTTATTACATCTCTTTCTTTCATGCCACACCTTCATGTTTCCGTTTCTTCTGTAGTTCTGAAATAAACAATGTCTTTGATACTGCTGGGTTCTACTGTTTCACAGCTTTGGTCAGTACCAATTTCATGTCCCTGTGCTAGTTAGCTTGTAGCTCTTTTCACATCTTCTTTTCCTGCTTCAGTGGCTGTTGCTTTGTGATCCCCTCTGTTCTCTGCTTTGATCTAACTTGGTTGCTGTCAGAAATGTACATAACAGTTTTAAGAACAATGGCAAGCTCAGTTTTTCTACTTGCCTTTCATCACAGGTGGCCCATCTGCTGGTCTCTGTGTCTTGATTAAGAGCAGTTAAAAAAAATACCCCCAAAACTCTTGACTATTGCTAAACGACTGCACCTCATTACCTACTTCGTGCTGCAATCTCCTCTGGCCACAGAATGTTCTGGGGATTGTATGGCATAATAGTAACATAAAACACATATATTTTTCAGGTGGCCCATAAAAACATGCTTCCTGGGAAAATACTCAATATTTCTATTTGAAATGGAAATTGAAAACTTCTGTTGTTTCTTTGTTGTTTGGTTTATGTGTTGTTCCTTCTTTTTCTTTCTTTTCGTTAGCATCTCCCTCTTCTTCCTCTGCTCTTCCTGTCTTTTGAATTTTTTGATTCTTTTGCATACCATCTGAGCCAGAGTGAGCATTGCTGGGCTGCAGCTCCAGGTGATATGGAAAATCCTGTGTCAGAACACAGAGCAGGAAAGTCTCCTTTTGTAGGCTTTAATAGTTTGAAATTGCCAAGAAGGGTGTAGTAGCAGAAAAAACAACAGAAATTGGTCTGCTCATCCTGCTAATTCCCCAGCTCTCTCTGCTTTCTTTCTCCACAGGACATCTGTAAAACTAGATCTGAACTGTGCTGTCATTCCCACCCCAATCTATACCTGCCCATCTACCCTACTTCTCTCCTTTGAGATTACCCTGCATTTTGAATCAATGCCAATTGATTAAATGGAGCTGTGACGCTCAAGATAAACAAGCAGTTAAGGGTAGACTGTCTATGTTTGAGCTTTCTGTATGGATTTCACTGTCACAATCACTTGAAACAAGGACCATTGGATTCTTACCTGAAAAATAACACTCGGGAAGCTGACTTGAAAAGAACTGTGGTCAGAAATGGATGATCTGCTGAATTAAATATCTAGTAGCTAGATGAATTAAAATCACACTACACCAGGTAATGAACAGAAGTGTCTATGTTGAGGGGCTCATGAAGAGAGTTTTGACTCTCAACTGTGAAATCAACTATCATCTGTGAAAGAAAGCAAAGGACTAAATCATGTGGTCATAACCCTCTTCAGTAGTTTTACATCACAGCATGGATTTCCATGCCTAGCTGTTGTGTAGCAGCTTTTGTGTACATCCTTTAGTGATATTGTTTATATGATATAACTCACAGGCCACGAAACTTTAAAATTTTAAACTGAAACTTTTATTCAGTCTTAAGTTTGATGTGATGTGCGTTGTCATGCCAGCAGTATCTCAAGCTCTACTTAAATGTAAATTTTACCTTATGCATTCATACAGCCCTTTCTTCAAATTTTGTGGCAGTGTTTGATGACATTCTCAGAATTTGGAGCCATCTTGATTTTCATCTCAGGAAAAAAATGACAAGCCTGAAACCCTATTATTTCTATTCATCTCTTCTCATGAGCAGCTAGTCAGCTACTGTTGCACTGACTTTAATAGCACATTTATTCCATAAAATACAAGTTATATTTTGTAATACTTTTGCATTGTGGGTCACCAGTTCTTCAGTTTATGTTGTCTGTGATTCTGGTACAAATTAAACTTCAGTTTGCAAGGGCAGCTTTTATGTATTTTTACATACTTGCCCAGCAAAACCACGGGGAAGTGGCATAAAATCTTTTTGCTATCTTCTGTGTGAATCAGGGCCCATGTCTTTTCCCCCTCTTTTATACTGCATCCTGACCTTCTACAGATACTGTTGATGAGGTGTCTTTCATCTCTGCTGCACCTTGGAGTTTATATTTAGCATCTCTGCACAGAAACATATCCTGTTCCTTGCCATCCTTGAACACCCACCACAAACTTCCTCTGCCTTTGTTGCTGTCATGTTCCTTCAAACAACTGCTAGCTATTTTAGACTTTTTTTTTTTTTTTTGGTACAACCTGACAATTCTGTTGCTTGCTCTTTTTCTCATGAAAATGTTCCCACAGGGTTGATTTTCTTTTTTTTTCCATTCTGATACCCATTGAAGCAAGTCCTGCTTGTTCTTTTTGCTCTTCTTCCCCTGCTCCATTGACATGTTGCTCTAATGTGGTACTGCCTTGGTGGTAGACCCAGCTTGGTGGTACCCCAGTTTTCCAGAGGGCCACTACAGGGATGGACATAGAATGGAATGGTAATGTGCAGGAAAGGAAAGGCTGCACTTCCAGAAGTTTTCTCTGGGAGTGAGGGAGTTTCTATAAAGCAGGATTTTTTCTCTTTAAATTTGTACTTGCTTTTTAAAAAACGTATTACCTTAATGAGACGCCAAGTCCTTGCAACCCTAGCATCACTAGAAGTTCTCTGAGTGGCAGAAGTACTTCACCTTTTTTCTCAGAAGCTATCTCATGTTTCAGTGCTCTCCTGAGTTTCCCAAATGTCATGTTATACAGCTTTTTTCACATCCCTGGCCAAATCATCATCACGGTCATTATTCAACCTCTAGAGCTGATCTACTTAACACCTCATTAAAAAAAAATATGTTCAGCTCATCTCCTCTCACTGCTCTTCACTTGTCAACAAGTTCTGCTTTTTCCCCTTTTATATGCAGTCCTTTTGGTGCTCAGTATTTGTCAACCATTAGTTTTTACCCTGTGGTGCAGATTTCTCATGCTGCTCTTATTAACCATCTCAAGGATGTTATGTACCACAGCATTTTTAGCTTACAGTGTATATCCAAATATGGAAATTTTGTTCTTGTTTATCCTTGAGCTTGAATGCTAAAGCCAAGGCATAATAGCATATTCAAATATATCTTCTCCCATTGTTTGGTTGGGGTTTTTTTTTTGTTTTGTTGGTTTTTTTAGGGTTTTTTAAATATATTATAATAAACTTACTGCTATCATTTTGTAATAGTCATCAGAAACTTTTTGGTTGCACTTTTTCTGTAGAAATTATTTTCTTGCTTGGCTAGATGATTCAATATTTCTTTAGAGAATCAATAATCATCTCTAAATGAAAAATTATTAAAAGTAAGTTTTCAAATAAAGAGACAGAATGCTTTTTTGTGTTTTTTAGTTGGTTTATTTTTATGCTGTGAAGCATTTAAAATAAAAAAAATTAGGAGTCAATTTTCCTAATTTCTTTCCTCAACAAAAAATTGTGTAGATTCAATATGGAACATGCCATTTTTGTAATTTATTTTAAATGTGCAAGTAGCATTTTTAGCTGTATTTGTGTCCTGTGTTGCATTTCACTATGCCTTTATTATACTCTGCAAAAAGATCTGTGACCAGAGTGGTTCTTGAAACTGATGATAAGTTAGCCTGATGAGAGGAGTAGGTGCTTAATGATGTTTTGGACCACGGGGGAACAATGGGAAAGTGAAAAAAAAAAGTGATTTTAAAAATATTTAACAGCTCATGATTTCTTATGTAGCACAGTTGTTTGGCTATTTTTCCTTACGTTTAAAACATGTGGTTGTAGTTTGGGGGAACACCAGTGCCAACTATTAAATGCTGACTATGAGAAGTTGACTATTGTGTGTTTGAGTAGCCAGAAAGATAGTGGTGATGTTTGTGGCTGTCACCTGAACATAAGACCAATAAGGTTTTTGAGAAATTGGAGTTTCTTGGCACCTGACAAGGTTCAATCATTTTTGATAAAAATTTGTCTCACCACTAGCAGCTGGAAACCTACTCTTCTGCCCCTAAATATCAATGATAGATTTTGAAGACTGCAAGGGCATTGAGAACAAAGCTGAGCATCACAGGACTAGATAAGAAAAATTAAAACCCCCCCAAAATATTCCAAAGCATTTTTAAAGAGATCCAGAGCTTCTGTGATCTTGGTGTTCTGGTGGCTTTGGTTCCTCCAATACAGTGAGGTATTTTTATAGAGGCAGCTTGCTTTTCAAGGAGGTACCTTGAACATTTCTGCATTTAGCACACTGAAATGTTAAGGCTGTGAGATTCTAGACACAGACTATAGGACTGGATCAAACTGTTGAATTATTTGGAGAATTTTCCTGTGGAATCAGTTTAGCTGAGCTCAGTTATAACTAGAATGCAGTGGTTCTCACATTGATGTATCTGTGAACCTCAATTTTAAGCTCAGGCCTGTATTATCCTCTTTAGCCTGAGCAAGACAGAGCTGCTTTTGACTATACAGAGGACGCAGAAATGAGGGGGAAGAGATACTATGATACACTCTATGCCCCTGCTACAACCTTCCCCTATTTCTGTCTGAATATTGGCTAAAACTGAAAATCTGGTCTTCATTTTTAACAGTTTGAAAAAAAGGACACCAAAGACAATCTCACCCGGAGTAATATGTTCTTTGACTGTTTTCCATCTCATATATGTTATCTGTACAGGTGCTGAACAGGAAAATGTCTATAAAGGAAGGAACTCTCCAAGCAGAGAGTGCTTGGAGGAAAAAGCCATGCTTATCTCATCCTAGTCAAACCAACATTCTTGGAACCCCCTATGAAATCTCAAAAGCAGAATATGATAATTTGATTACAACAGGAGTCTGCCTTTAAATGGTTCCTGTCATAGTTAAAAAGCGAAGAATAATGAAAAAGGGAGTGGAAATGATGGAGGACAATATTCTGACTACGTCCATCACCTCTTAGCTGTACCTGTGTATTTATGAATGCCATCAATGTCATAACAGCAACTCTCTTCACAGAAGCTGTGCATAATGAATCATTTAGGTTGACAACATATTGAAGGGAACTGTTTGTTTGTCTTCCTCATTTTTTTTTCCAATGCTCTGAAGGTTGCTGATGACTTGAGTCTCATGTTTAGGGGACTGCTAGCTGCACCAGAATAAATACTTCATTCCTATAACTATGCTGGGACTGTGAAAAAGAATGGAAAAAATATTAGACCAGCAAATGTCTTGGGGGCTGAATTATTTTTTTCCTACCCTGCCTTGCTTAAGAGTGGGAGCTACAAAGTGCTATATTGCTACGTTTGCTATCACCTCAGTGCAGGAGCTCCCATTATTCATAGGAGAGCAGCTGAGGTCAGTTCTGTGTGCTTTGTGGAAGGAACCCTACTATTAATCCCTTACAGTCTTCTAGACTATGAGCTGTAGCAAATGGATTAGGGAAATAGTCTATTCCATCTCCATGAGGTATAGTTTGGACTTTGAGTTGTCCTTGTGTTTCTTACTACAATCTCATGTATACCACGAGCAAGATTTTTAAGCAGTCTTAAAAGCATAAGGTGAAACAAATTTTTTTTTTTTTTCTTTAAATCAGATTAAAATTAATCAAAATAGGAGAACAAAATATCAGCTGGTTTCTGGGAAACTTCAAACACATTTGTAGATGACAAAAGCCTGAGGGCTTTCACTGAAATTCCAACATAGTTTATTCTTAGCAATTAGAGGGAAACTGGCCATACTTCAAAGATGACAAAAAAATGAAATGCCCACCACATCAAATTGACATTTTAGTCTTGGAATACCTAGCGTGTTGCATGCAATTTTGTTTTCTAGTCTCTGTCTTTTCAGCCTCAATACTCTGATCAATAAATGTACACCTAGGCAGCCATGGTGACAAAGGACAATGAACATCCTTCCTTCAGATGCTTGATGTTGAATAGAGAACATGAAACATCAGCTACATTAGTGAATCTTCCATGCAGTGGCGGGTACTTTTGAGCTCTGCCTTTCCTTAGCTTCAAATTAGTAAAGGATTTGCAGGGCAGATGCAGAGAATGCTTTGCAAACCAAACGAAATGTCTCTCAACTGCAATTAATTTGATTAGTAATGAAAAAGTTATGAAATATCTTTAGCCCCTTAATTGAAAATCTGTAATAACTTTATGCTGTGTAGAATAGAGTGGTCTCTGTGTTCTTTTTTGATGGGTTGACCCAGAATCCTTCATGAATGCAGCAAAACTGTAGACAAGGAGTGTTAGGTTTTCTTTTATTTTTTATTCAGGACTGCAAAACATCTCTTTCGGTCTACAAAGTGAAATGGCTGATGGAGAACATGAAAAGGTATTTCAACAGTAACAGTTCAGGAGAGAATTTCATCGGACTTAGTAAAGCTTGCTGAACTGTTAATTTTCCTGGAGCTGTTTAAGTTCCACAGGGGCACTGTTTCTTCCCGTTGGCCACATCTACTTGGCTTTTCATCAGTAATGCACTATCCTATATCCATTACACCCACCTACATTAAGCTCTGCTCTTGCATTGCATTAAAACCCATATGAAATATTCATTAGAAGAACGTGGAAAACTGACACACAGTCCCTTCTTAAAGCAAATGGAATTTTACTACCTCATCTGGAATTATATGGTCATATTAATCCTTCAGGTATGTCCCTGCATCTTACCAAATCTAAAGGTATAGGAGGATTACCCTTCACTTTTAAAATATTATAAATAATTTATCTTTGAGAGAATAATTGTGAAATTTATTCTTAATAGGCAGTTTTCCTAGGGAAAAAGAAGAAAACGTCTCAGGCTGAAAATCCAGACCTTTTGGAGAGTGAATGTACAAAATGTGGATTAACACTCTGACACTGTAAATATTTTAGAAAGGTAGAAGAAGGAACTTCCAGAAGTTTATATGCCAGGTGTGGCTGGTCCTGTGTGATTTTATTCATGTGAGAAGTGGAAATGTATTACCTTTCAAATGTAAGTCCTGTTTCCACTCTCTGCCTTGGTAGTTGAAATGGGTTCTTTTAAAAGGAAATATCATTTGCTCTTGAGGTAAGCTTCCTCTACCTGAGTCCTTCACTGTGGAGGCAGTTTAATTGGCCTTATAGTGGCTACATCACATTTGACTGAGCACAAGGTTAAGATCTTTCCTTTAGTGCAGATCTGGACCACCTCATTTTTTAGTATTGCACAGCAGCTGTACAGGCTGACCAGAATGAGTATGGGGGCATTTTGCAGTGTTCTCAAGTGCATCTATTTTATTCCTGTGTCATGTCTAATCAGCACCAGTGCCCCTGCAGTGACTCTTCAAGGAGTTCAGGCTCTGGATTTAGTGTGGGTGGAAGTGACTTGGTGTTGACTGGTTCTACGGCATGCATATATTCTCTATTGTCCTTGATATATAGGACAATTCAGATCAAGTACTTCACCAGACCAGCTGTGTGGTGTTGTATTAAGTGTAGAGGAGGTGGCATTTCCCTTAGCAGCAATTGCTATATACCTCTGCCTTTCAGAATTCTGTGACTTAAGTCTAAGACTTTCCAGTGCAATGCTGGATGTGTTTCAAGTCCATCACTAGCTGACTCGGTGTGTGTATGGCCAATCTGCTTTTGGCAGCACAGTGGAAAACCACGTTTGTAATTTTCTCATAAAACCATGGACAAGTCCATGTAGCATGTTTCTCCTTGTCAGTTATTTATAATATGTAATTTAAATGATATCTTTTGCATTTGAGAAAGACATGTAGTAGGTGCTGCTCATACCAAGAATACTTGGGCTTGTTAGAAATTTTCTGATGGGATTGTTACTATTTGCTTTACTTCTCATTATTCTACTCTGATTTTGATTGGTAATAAACTAAATTAATTTCCCCAAATTGAGTCTGTTTTGCCCATGATGGTAACTGGGAAATGATCTCTCCCCATTCTGATCTCAACCCATGAGCCTTTCACTAAATTCTCTCTTTCCTGTCCGGTCAAGGAGGGGAGTGACAGAGCTGTTTTTGTGAGCACCTTGCATCCAGCCGGTGTCACACCACTACAATGGGAATTTACACAATAGCTGCTGTGAAATAAATGCTGTAAAGAGGTATTAGGATTTTATTTTGTTTTCCTAGGGGTGAGAGTGTGGGTTTTATTAACCCTCTGTGACAATATTCTTATTCCAGAAAGAGTGTCCACACTGGGACTTGTACTAGAAGAAGACACTAGTAACTAGCTACTCTAAGAGGAGTCATGAGTCAGGTTGTTGCTTGCTTCTGACAGCTGCAAAAGACTTCATTTATCGTTCTTAAAGTCTTCCTTACTATGCATGGTCACATATCAACTAATTGCTTTGTTACACAGCCTGGAAATTTATGTCACCTGTTAATGCCAATCTTGATTCAGAAAACAGGAAATATGAGGGTAGTGCAAATGTTTTCTCTAGTGGCTCTCAACAACTATGTTACATGTAGTCACATCATTGAATAGTTTTGTACTGTGCAAATAATAAAGTACATATACACACAGGCATGCACAAGTTGTATAGCATTCACTTGAATCTAGCAATGAGTTTCAAAGTATCTTGTGCTACTGGTGATGTTGCAGGATGATTTTGGATAAAATTCCGTTATTTTCTACTGGCCTATAGATAATTCCATAATTTGTGTTACTCTTTTTGCTTTATGACTTGGTCCCTATTGATATCTAATTAAATACTGTAAAATAACTTTTCTCATAAAAGTCGACAGTTTTTGTCTCCCTCTGTGTCATAGCTTCTTGGGCTTACCACTGTAAATTGTGCTGGATCCTTGGTGTTCAACACTTAATTGAAATTTATAAAACATTACTAGCTTCAGCATGCAGTGTTCTCATGTTTGTGGCCTGCTCTCCTGCCGCTGAGTCCTAACTCAGAGCCAACACTTGCTCCTTTTTTCCTTCTTAGAAATATGTCAGCCATGGTTGTAGATCTGAGGTGCAAGTTTTTTTTCTACTCTTGGAATCTTACCTGAGTGGGGTTACCAGATTCAGCTTTAAAAGGGTAAGTGGTGTGTTTGTGCATAAACCCTCTGCTAACAGAATCTCTGAGTAAAGCTAGAAAAGAATCCAAGATTTCATGCCTTACTCACTGAGAAGTACTTTGCTCAGTCTTTAATTTTGAAAGGGATAATAATAATAGTAGTGTGCAATGCTTGTTCCTCAGTGACAAGAGTATTGTATGTTTCAATGATTCACTTGTTTCAGAATGTCGTCTCCGAATGTAAGCTGCATAAAGCAACTTGAGAAGCAAAGTCCCAGACTAGGGATGCTCCCACTGTTCAGAGGAGAGAAATTTTACTCCCTCAGATACTTCTGAAGGCTCTAGAAATAGCTTGTGTGACAACTCAGTTTACTTCTGTGTGACCCAGAGACCATGACACACTTCCTGCTGGAAAATGAAATAATCTGAAACTGAGATCTACAGTAGTGTAATTGCAAGATATTTTTATCACAGCTTTTCTTGGGCTCCTGAGCAGCAAGACTCTTTTATTTTTCTTTTTTAAAAAGAAATCTAATTTTTCTGGTTAGAAAAATAAATTCAGCTTTGATACTTTGTTACCTACACTACTGGTTTTGATGCTCAGGCAGGTGATTTTCTTGGGGTACAGGCCCTAGAAAATCTGTAAATGCTTTCCTGTTTAATATCATGAACAGTTCTGCATAAGACATAGTAAAATCTTCATACTGAAGGTTAAGGGATGATAAATTATTAGGTGGCCTGTAGAGCTGAATACTCTACTGAGTTCAATCCTCTAGCTAGCATCCTTCCATCCCCCAGAAAAACCAAACCAAAAGCTCACAAAATGCCCCCCAAAACCAGAACAATCCCCCTCAAAAAATGAAAAAAAGCAACCCCCCCAAAAATCCCAAAAAAGGAAAAACAAACCCCCCCCCCAAAAAAAAACCCCTCCAAACTGAAAAAAAAAAAAAACCAACAAAAAAACCCCACTGAAAAACCCCAAAAAGATCCAAAACCAGCAACCAAAAACCTCAAACCTCTGGAGAGAAAGTGTGATGAATACAGCAGATGCCATACTTATTTTGATAATATATGTATTTCTTTCTGAGCCTGGTGAGAGCCTTTCCAAAAAGACAGAAGCCTAGAGGTTTGGGAAATCCAATACCTGGGAGAAGCAGCAATATCTTATCGCACAGGGTGAACCTGTTCTGCGATAAGCTCTTCAGCTAACTCCTTGCACCCGGGTTTTGATGGGTTGGAGCTTTGAGTGACAAAAGGCACAGAATGATAACAGTAATAATTCTTATTATTACTACTGTCCTGAGCCTGGCATTCTTATTTCATATAGCTAGAAGTTCTTGTTCAAAATAGCACACATAGCAAAGTAAACAACTGATCCTAGCAAAGCCAGGCTTTCTATTAACTACATAATCTCCTAATTTCAAAGGTAAAGCACTGGATATTGTAGGTTATGCTGAAGGACAGCAAATAATTTGTGAGCCAATGCATACTACTTGTGCTATCTGTAGGATGCCTGAAAGTATTAAAAATTCATGATCTTTTAACAAGGAGCTACAGCAGTAACAACATCAAGCTCCAGCAATAGTTTTCAGGTTAGTGCTTTGAAATATTTATTTTGTCTGATTTCAAAATGTTTAGTCTGGAACATTTTAAATTATACTTTCCCACTGTATATATTTGGCTTGTGGAGCCTGTCTCTCGGACTCTGGACAAGTATGGACTGCAAGTTGCTCTATTTTATTGTTTAGAAAACCAGTCTGGTAGAAGCCTAATGTAAAAAACAAAGTGTCCTTTTGAGAATGCCAGGGTCAAAGTGCAAGGCCAAAAAAAAAGGGAAAATGAGATAATAGGAATCTTGCGAGAATTCTTTGGTGGGAATAGAGACCTCTGAAATCCAAGCTCAGTGGAAATTTATAAAACAGTGTCTGAATGCATGTGCTAACAGAAAAAAATCTCCTGTGAAGTATCACAATTGAGTTCTAAAATTAATGAAACACAGTAATAAAATAGCAATCACTTAATTACTTAACTGACTAGGTCTTTGTTGTGATCAATGGGAGTATAAAAGTCGGGTTTTATTATTTTATTGAGGATTTGCTGTTTAAAAAATTTGTCCCAATTTGCAAGGAAACTGAGGCAACAGAAATATCCAGAACCATGTTAAAAGGAACTTTGAATGCCACAGTAAAATATACGGAAATTGAGCAATTACAGCTGCCTGCTTTGGTTAGGATTGGATATTTAAATGAGGTATAAATATGTGCGCTGATATATACACCTGACAACTGGCTAGTGCATTATAAGGGAGTGGAATGAAGTATTTCAATATATAGGGACAGGTTCTTAATTCACCCACAGTTAAGTCAGTAGAAATGGGAGAAACTTCATGATTAGGCAATGTCAACTGAAGAACAAGTGAGACAAGTTTTTCTGCGGCACATTTTCCCCTTTTGTGCTGTCCTTAGCTGCTTGCTTTTCTCTGATTTTTTTTTTTTTGCCTTGCCTTCATTTCTTATTAAGGGCCAACTCTGTTTTCACTTATAAAAGAAAGGTACAGCTGTTGGAGTGAGAGCAGAGATTGGTTCTTGTTCTCAGGAGATATGTGTATGTCCCTAGAGATATTTTCACTTGAGACAATAACACGTGACGTGGCTAGTCTTCCACATAGAGGGGGTGTTTCAGCCAAAAAAAAAAATAAATTAAAAATCTTTTAGTAGAAGACTTAAAAATATTTTTGGCTTTATTTTTTCCTGAAGAACCTAATACAAACTCTCCTGGGTAAATCACAATAAAACTTCCTCTAGTGACAGACCTGGTCTAATCCAAAACTATGTCCAGCTACAACCAGTTCTCATGCATATTTGTTTTTAAAAATTAAGATGACTTTCACCAGTATTTTTGGTACACTTGAGATATGATGACATTTAATCATTGAAAAAGCTTTAGACACAGCATGGGAAAGTGCTCTATTTTCTATCACAACTTCCCTTCAATTATCATATAAGTGAAACCAGATAGAATGCAAAATAAAGTCCACTCAACTGAAATACTTGCAGCCTCCATGTACACATACTCTCCCACATTCTGGTAAAAGTCTCAGTCTCTTTGTATTCTCTCCCAGTTTTAACGTGACCTTTAGAGCTAACCATATCTCTGTAAGCTTTTCTTTATTATTTTTTGCAGGCAAATAGATAAGTAACTGAGTTATTTAAAACAATTTAAAATGTTCAACAGGCAATAACTACTGCAAAAAAGAAGGGAATAAGGTGATACTGTGTCAGAACCGGAAGAAGAATCCATGCTAAAAAAATTTAGGGTTTAAAAACATATCTACGGTCTGGGGATCAGCTTCTGAAAATCTGTTTAATGAGGAGATGAAGTTTGGGCTCTACCCCTACATCGGTGCTACTGCAGTTCTCCAGTGAAGTGAACCTTCCATATTCTCTGTTGTGTCCATGCAGTCTGTCCCAGGTGACACCAGCAGTGCTTGTCCAGAAGACCTGGATGTCCTTCAAATTTACAGCTGCAAGAAAAGAAGAAACAAAGTGGAGGCATGGGAATGGTTCAGGATCCCTCCCTAAAGAAAACAAGGCCCTAACTAAAGAAATCATTCAGGGATATGTATTTACACAATCTATAACCATGGAAGCAAATAGAGCTTATTCATGAATTTAAAGATGAGTTATTCTTTCTGAAGTTTAATGTCCCAAATCAGGCTCTCCTGAATTATAGTTGGGGTACTTGCTGGCAGTAGCCACAAAAATTCATCAGTGCAGCTGTGATTAAGACTTACCAAGTCATTTAAGTGTGCAAACGAATTTTTAGTTATAGACGAGTTAGGGTATTGTAACAAACGTGGCTATAAGCTGAATTGTGGAGAAGAATCAAAGTTTCTGATACATGTGTTCTCTTTCTCCATGTCTGAAATACCTTAGAAAGTCTTAAAATATGTTGGGAAACCTGGGCCCCAATTTTATGGCCTACAAAGTATACGGATAAGAGCCGTTTGGGTTTTTTTATTGCTCAGCAATGCCATTATGTATTTGTGTATTTTATTAGTGAAAGAACAAGCTGAAAGGAAGTATATTTGTGACAAGAGGACTGTATTTCTTTTATAATAGGTATATGTTTGACTTCTCTCATCAAGTATTGTTCGGCCTCTTTGATGTATATACTTATCCACTACCCTTCTTTCATGTTCCTTCCTTCCTTTGTCTGATGTACTACTTGTTTTTTTCCCAGTAGAAAACAATTTTAGTTGCACCAGATTTGGGATAGTTTTCAATGGTAGGACAGCAGACAGAATGGGTATATCTGTGGGGATAAAGTTATCATGACAGCAGGACTCCTTGTAACCATAAAAAGAAGAATAAGACCTACCCATAAGGTACGTGAGCAGGGTAGGACATTTGAATGGGGTTTTGAGCAACCTGGTCTAGCGGAAGGTGCCCCTGCTAGGGGTGGGGGGATTGAAACCAGATGATCAAGGTAGTCCCAACAAGGCATCAGTCCCTTCCAACCCAAATCATTCTATGATTCCACAATTCTATGAGTCTGTGGAGAGGAAAACTGAGTATTGGGTAAGACATCTGGAAGGTGCCAAGGTGCTCGAGATTCATAAATGGATTAGGTTACACTCGGTGGTAGGATTGATGTGGTGAGTTAAGGCTGACCCAAGCTCGTTGTACCAAGAAGGGTGATGCAGAATACAACTTTCTTACAGAATGTCTGATGGAGAAAGTTGACGAGCTCACTGGAAAAAGCAGGAGTATCAGCATCAGAAACAGAACTGTCAGATAGCCCTTAGTCCCCAAAATTATGGTGAGTCATGCTGGAGAGAAGGAAATTGGTGGTAGCTGTGCTTTATTTAGTGACTTTAGTTACGGTATGGAAACCACCACTCATTTCTATTAAGAACATGTTGTTTAAGTGGGATTAAGAATTTAAAAGAAAGCTGCCTGGGCACCCAGCCAAACAGAAGATATCCATTTATAGTTTAGCAATGATGAGCCAACACTGGGAATTACTAGGCCAAGTTCCTCCACGATGTAAGCTAATATAAGCAAGCCTGAGGCCCTGGTCTATGAAATGAGGCTATGTTTCCCCAAAATGTAACTCATACAAAAAAAGCTCCTTGTTGTCTGCTTGTAGAGGTTCAGCATTAGCATAAAAAATTAGGGAAGTCTGTCTGCATGGACATTTGCCTGCTGAAAATAAGGTTCATACAAGGAAGGTAGGCTGTCAAAGAGGCTGGTTTTTTGTTGCTTAGAAAATGAGAACTTGCTAAAAACATGAAGCTCTGCAGTGTAAGAAAATGCAAGGAAGTATCCCCCACTCTCTTGTGTTACTGAGCTCATCAGGGAAGGGACTTGATTTTGAAGACATGTTATTTCTTTGTAAAGTGATGAAACAGCTGGATGTCACTAGATGAAGCTGTGCAATATGAAAAATACCTACAGCAAAAAAAGCTTTAACAAGAAAAATGTAGATATCTCTTTCTCCCTGTTCTTATCACAGTTGATTCCCAGGCTTAAATATTTAAATACCTGCACTAGTTATTCACTAACTTATTTTATATAGACATTTGCTTTACATGTTGCTCATTCAAAATTAGCTTTAGTTTCTTGCCCACTGATTTCCTACTATCCTGGGAAATCATAACACACTCAAAAAATACGATGTTTTCTTTCTCAGCTCTAAGCTGACGATATTATCCTGAATTAATTAATTCACTGAAAGCTTGAGAGCTGTGCAGTGGCTTGCCTAAAATTGTATAAATGGTCCCAGACGTTGTCTGGCAACTGTCTGATGTCCCTACCAAACAGAAGATGATTTATGTCTATAAAGTTCTGGATTGCTCTCAGTCTAAAGGAACTTCAAAGAACTCTGTGGTCTCTGGGGACAAAGTTGCATCCTTGTGACTTGATACACCAGCTGGAGAAAAATTGATATAGCATGGAAATATATTGTCAAAGACCTATCCATTATTTACTGTTGATCAATGCTGAACGTTGAAGTTTAAAAGTTGAGGTCAACAGTTCTTTGATATTTAATGGAAAACAATCAGAAGAGTTGGAGCTGGGAGGACAAGAGGTTCATTTGATGAAGCACCAATTGATCACTCTGTGACTTCTCCCTTTGGGAGTGGTTGTGTGACAGAAGTTTGATTCATCATCTGTCCTGTGCAGATGGGGAGCAGTGAATGCTTTGTTGTGTTCACCTTTATTTGATTGAGCACTGGGGACTACTAGGTCATATGGAAGCAGCAGACAGGAGTGTAAACAATTGAGAAGATGCATGGCATTGTGGCTACTCTCTCAGATGGGCCTGAATATTTAGCTCTAATTCTGATTACATGGGGTTTAATGCAATGTCATGAACAGAATATCTCTGTGTGTGAAAGAGATGGTACCCTCTGTATCATGGGGAATGCGCTGGCAGGAAAAGCAACAAGTGACTTACCATCCTTTGGATGAGTACCAGCCTCCATAATAGCCTCATGCACCGGGAACGGTTAGTTTGCTGACCTACTCTCCATTAATTACTTAACTTCCTCAAAAGTAAAGTGGCTCTGTCAGGACAAGTGAAAGAAGAACTGGGCACAGAATGTCTAATGCTGTGACAGAAAACTCCAAACAACCGGCATCTGTGATTACACTGTGCTTACAATGGAAGTCTTTGGGAACTGTGTACAGAACCTGAGCTAGATCGTGGAGAACTTCTACAAGCTGACAACAAGTATACCAAGAGCAGGCAGGAGTGATGAGGCTATTTGGCAGCATTTGGGGAGAGTGGGAGATGGGTATTGCTGAACTACATGCAGCGGGGTAGCTGCTGGGTGTCTGAGATACGCTGGCTCGCTCGAGGGCTTTCCTGCTGGGCACAGCACACACTTGGTTTGCCAGCTGCTGCAGTAATAGTGAGAGAGATTCAATGAAGCAGCAAAGCAAAAATCTGGCAAAAGAGCCAGGAACAGTGCAGTCTTCTGTTTTCCAGGCTCCTGATTGTATTTCAAGTATTAGAAGGCTGGTTAAATGGCTGAAATTTTAGGAATGAAAGGAAGCATTTAATGGCATTTTTTAAAATGTCTTTCTGCAGAACAAGGACTGTGTACTTCATACACCTTTGTAGCAGAGATTTCAGCATCATTGGTAGGAGTTGCACAGTATTTCAAGGCACACTGTTATGTTTAAAAAAGGTCCATTTGAGGTGAGATAATTCTCTTTCAAATAACTTACCTAAGAATATAGGAAACGTGGCTGAAAATGTGGCATTTTCCATTTGATTTCTGTCATCAATCTCACAAGGATATTGGTGTAAAATACATGAGATTCCAGGTGCTTTTTAGGCTGGTCTAGACCTGCACATGAAATCATAAACAAAATGACACTTTTAATACTGTAATAGCTGATACTCTTGTGCTTGCTAATTTTTGCAAAATTATGCCCTTGAGGATGAGTGAAGTTAATCGTATTTGGTTTAAGAGACAACAGAAATTCATGTCTGATATTGGAGCTATTAATGATGTCTAATTAATACACCCATTAAAAGTTTGCAAGATTAATCTAGTAAGTGAATTGTAACCAAGTTTAAATTAAAATTTTTTCTAAAATTGGTTTTCCAGACTTTAAGAAAGGATTTTAAATAGAGTTCAGTTAATAAGAAATCTCAGGTAGTATTATTTGTATGAAGTAGAAGGCTGAGGGATTGGTAACAGGATCCTAAATCTTTTTTCTTTACCTCACCTGTGTGACTGTAATCCTTCACGGTTTTAATGAATAATTCTTACAATATGTCGACTAAATGTTAAGATACATTAAATTTCTAGATCCTGGATTGGTTCAGTTGAGCAGCTGCCCATGCTGTAGAAGAACTGGTGTTAACTGACTTGAATAGCTTGTAGAAGGGATGCCAGCCTCCCCAGAAGGTCATGGGGGAGAGAGCAAGGATTGAAGGGAAGGAGAACACGGAAGATTGTTGCGGCGGGCAGATGATGGGTGCTGCAACCTTCCAGAAGCGTCTCCAGTATGGAGCCAATCAGCAAGGCCAATACACACTCACACACCCAACCGCACACACCGGACAGCTTAATAAAGGAGCCAATGGCAAGGAGGCAGGAAGGGTCTTCATATAGAGTTCCATAGGAGAAATTTATTCCAGCTACACACGTGAAGGAGCCCAGGGATGGAGACAAGAGAGACAACGAAAGGGACGGTCCTACTTTATATATGGGGCCGGTAGGGGCAGAGAGAATCTGAGGGCATGGGGGCAGTCCAATGGGAAACCCTGGGGGAGGGTGAGGGCAAGGGCCAATGGGAGGAACAGGGAAGGGAGAACCTTCTAGATAAGGTAAAAGGGGGAAGGCCAAATGGGCCAAACAGGAAGGCAGAGCTGGGGTACATTACCGTAAGGAAACAAAGCATCCTGGGAGAGGCCTTTTCGGTCGCCCTAACCAGGAGTCCCACTCAGAGTCATTCCCTCCAGGGGACTAGTCAACAGGCTCATCGACCTGCACAGAAGATCACTGAGATTGTGGCCAAGGTCCTCCATAAGTACCAGAGCCAGGTGGCATGGACTGGGTTGTGCACACTCTGTTTGGGGAGAGCTCCCTGCAGAGTTACACAGCCTTTTCTGTTTTGGGCATTACAGGGTCTCACGACATCATTGTTATTTTTGTGTGTAATTTTTTTCTGTTCAAAGGTTCTGGAAAAGCTGGGAGGGCTTTGTTGCTGCCAGTTACTGAAATGTTTTGTAGCATGAAACTGAATGTATTTGTTACACGTATGGATGCATCTTGTGGGCATGCTGGAGTGTTTCAGGGAGCAACATCCAAAGTGGTTAAAGACTTGGGATAACCTGTTCAGAAATAGATATGGCAATTCAGACACTGAGTTTCTTTGCACAGTGAAGAGTGAGTATATTTTATGTCTAGAGATGGCAGAAGGGAGAGGCTGCTTAAGCCAGAAAGAAACTCTGAGGATAGAGGTGTTTGTTTTTTTTCAGATTTAGACATTTTCTTGTGGGTGAGGCAAAGACCTGTGTGTTGATAAAGGTGGGATTTTATTATTGAAACTGAATTACTCAAATTGTTTCTGTGAATACGAACCCCTGATTTACTTTTTTAGCTCTAACAATGACCGAGCAGTTAGTTTTACCTCGACAAAAACAAGAATTACAAATTAAAATGCTTGTTTGTACATAAACACAGGCATGGCATGAGACTAATTTGTGAAGTCTCAGGCATGGGGAGGACATGGATTGCAAGATTTGAAGCTTGGAGAGATTGGCCTGTGGGCACACACAAAGTGACGCGATTTACTTTGGTGGCTACAGTGCAAAAGCCTGCAGCCTCTCAGGTGTTCAGCTGCCATTTCCAAGGGAAAGCTTATTTGTGCTTAAGTACCTGATTTGGTATCTGTTAGGGTTTTCTTGGCAAATGTAAATTTTGTGTCTGTGGCTCCATGTGATGTAGTTATGGTTGCACAGAGAGTCCATCATGGAGACCTGAATCCCTTCCTAGAGGTGAAATTACTGGGCTGTAACTTACTCTTGTCCAAACCCACTGAAAACACAGGAATCTCCTTTTGTGTTAGACAATTGAGTAGCTGAGGTGAATGATTCCAGTACCAATGTGATCCATGATGGGGTGCTTTAGGGCAGTGCACGGGGAGGATTCCTAAACTACGGAAACAGAAGGATCTGGACAGACTGGATCAAAGGACAAAGGCCAATAGTATGATGTTCAACAAGGCCAAATGCTGGGTCCTGCATTTGGGTCACAACAACCCCATGCATTGCCAGAGGGTGGGAAAGAGTGGCTGGAAATCTGCCCAGCAGTAAAGGACCTGAGGGTGCTGGTTGGCAGTGGCTGAACATGAACCAGCAGTGCCCGGGTGGCCAAGAAGGCCAATGGCATCCTGACCTGTATCAGCAATAGTGTGGCCAGCAGGACCAGGGCAGTGATCATCTCCCTGTACTTGGAACTCATGAGGCCACATCTCCAATCCAGTTTTGGGTCCCTCACTTGGAGAAAGACACTGAGGTGCTGGAGTGTATCCAGAGAAGGGAAGCAGAGCCTGGTGAAGGGTCTGGAGCACGAGTCCAATGAGGAGTGGCTGAGGGAGTTGGGGGTGTTTAGCCTGGAAAAAGGAGACTTGAGGGAGACCTCATTGCTCTCTACAACTGCCTGAAAGGAGGGTGCGGTGATGTGGCGGTCTGAGTCTTCTGCCAAGTGACAGAACGAGAAGAAATGTCCCCAGGTTGGGCCAGGGAAAGGTTAGGTTGGATTTTAGAAAAAATTCTTCACCAGCAGGGTTGTCAAACATTGGAACAGGCTGCCCACGGAAGTGGTTGAGTGACCATCCCTGGAGGTATTTTAAAGGTGTGCATGTGGCACTGAGGTATGCGGTTTACTGTTGGACAGTGCTGGGTTAATGGTTGAACTTGATGCTCTTAAAGGTCTTTCCTAAACTAAACATGCTATGCTTCTATGAACTTTGGTTATACAATTGCAAGTAACTGAAACTTATGGTTTAAGCAGTTATTGCACCTTCTGCTGCACATTAGTAATTGAGTGAAAAAGCTCATACAACGGGCACACTCGGAGTCTAACTAAAGGAGCTGGCAATGTATTATTGAAGCAATTTTATCTATCATTACTTTGGAGACTGTCAGTGCAGGCTCACATCACAGCTGAAATAGTGGCAATGTGCGGTTTTCAGGAGAAACAATTTTTTGACATGCTGTAGCCCAGCTGCTTGAAATGGTCTTTACAGTGCATTAGGGCAAGGTTAGAAACTTTTAAAGACTTCTTGCCAAAACTACCACATTACAAAATTTCAGAAACGTCTCAATTTGTAGATGTACCAGTGGGTGAAATGAAATATGAGTAAATCCTATGAAGATACTCATATATTTAATGAGACAATTATATTAACTAGGGGCTGCCAAGGTGTAACAGGCTAGAAGTGGGCCTTTTTAAAAATGCAGCATTCCCCAGGTATTTGGGGAAGATTGGGAAGATTACCCTGATTTCTAGCAAACTATATTTTCTCTTGCTCAGGTCCCTGCTAACACATGCATTTTGTTTCAATCAGTGTGCCTTTCATGTCACATGTTGATAAAATTATATCAGTTATGTAGGACTGCGTTTATGAAATTCCAGATTTGCAGCTCTTATGTTATACTGTAACAGTACCTGGGACAGAAAGGGATTCATGCTTATGGAAATAGTCTTTTTTTTTTTTTTTTAACTACATGTCTCCAAACTTCCCTGAAAAATCTGGAAAGAATTTGTTTTAACCACATACAGTTCTCCTTCAACACTCTGTATATGTATATCTCTGTGTACTTGGAGATATTTGTTATATTATCATTATTAATGATGATACTGCTGAACAGGTTTTTTAGAATTAGTTAAAACCCAAGAGGAATTAGAAAGGAAAATCCTTTCACAAAGCCATTTTTTGTGTAGTATAATTCTGTAGTTTAAAAATATCAGCCAAATTTAGCTTTACAGTGATTGAAAACTGGAATATATCCATGCATTTTGGAAATAATTTATTTGTACAATTTTAAGCCAATTATTATTAATATCAGTCTAAAAACTTCAGCATGAATTATCTGTGGGAAGTCCAAAAGCTGATGAGTTGCATCTGCTTTTCTTTCCATTGTTTTAGTATAACTTATTTAATACTAATTTGAGGGTAGGCGATGTAAGGTAAAAAATACGGGGTGTTAGAGATTTTCAGAAGTTGTTTGATTTTTTTTAGCAGCATCTGCCTCAGAGAACATAAAGCACCCTGTGATCTATATTGTACCTGCACATTGATTTCATCATGTTAAACTGGGCCTATGTTATTAAAGAACAGGACAAAAGTAAGTAACTATGTTCATCTCATATAAGCCCAAATCAAAGATTTCCTTGTAATTTCACTGTATTTGACACTAGTCTAAGTGGAAGGAAAGATAATAATTTGCATATTTTAATCTGGAGGTTAGGGACTCCTGTCAGAATAACAGCCGGGTCTGGGTTAGCCAGAAGAAATAGAGAGGAGAAAAATAATTGAAAAAGCAGTTCACTACAAAATGAAATTTGTCTCATTGTCACTTAAGGTTGTCTTCATGCCTGTCTGTAGGCGAGAGGTCATCCTGGAAGTGAAGGAGGGTAGGGAGCAAATATGTCTCACTAAGGAGCAAAAGACAATTTTCTTTCCTTAGTAACAGGAGCGATTGTAATATATATTTATGAAGATCCCACATGGCATATCCCCATTACAAAATACCAGGTGTCCTTTTACTAGCAGCACTGCAGGCAGCAGGTATATCTAAAGGTTGTCCTCAAAGACGAGCTGTGTACAGAGCATGAGGAGCATTTAATGAAATAACTCACTATGACATATTGATTTTGAAGGCAAGAGGGCAGGAAAGGATTTTCAGCAAAATTAAGACTTCTCAGTTGAAACAGCTGCAGTGGTGGGGCTTGTGTAAGCTCTTTGTCAGGATCAAAGGTAAGCTGCAAGTTTTCCCTTTTCTGAGCTTACTAGGATGTCAAATGTAAAACAGCAATGTGAACTTTTGTGCTTGGACCAGCTATAAATTCCACTGTCCCACAATATTGCTGAGGGGACAGTAACCTTGTGAAAGACCTCCACATGAACTGTGGTTACTGTGTTTATATGCATATGTTTAAATCCTACTCAATATCATGTGTTTTCACTTGAGTTTTGCATTAACCAGACCATGGCAACAGTAAGAGATGAGAGCAAGGCAATGTTAGTTTAAACTGGGTGGATTTTAGGGAAGATTCTCATCTTGGCCTGACATCTGTCACAAGACACAGGAAAACTCCTGTTTTTTGCATGAATAGACCATGGACTCAGCCTCTGAGTGTTGCAGGATCCTGCCTCTGTAAAAGACTGGAGTGATATTCCTCTCTTCAAAAAGGATTTGCCTCCCTTTTTGATTCCTCTGCTAGTCATGGGAGCTGATTGTATTTGTTCATGAACAATGAGGCAGATCAAAAATTAGCAAATGTATCAGTGTGTGGTCTCTTAATCATGATGGCTCCTGAACTATTATAAAATGCACTATGTTTTCAGTTTTTAGAGTCTCTATTCATTTTGGTCCTCAGAAAAGAAAGACTTTCTGGCCATATTTTACCACGGATTGGTTTGAAAAGATGAAGTGGATCCTCAAAAGTTGTATGACTAAGCAGTGGTATTAGCAGGACAAGCAGTTTCAGCCTTCCTTTTCACATGAACTAATGAAATCACTTTACATTAGCACAGAAGACAGAAAGAGTAACTCTGGAATTAATATGCTGAACTAGGAAAATCTTGGGGAAAAAAGGCAGGAAGAGTTCTAATTCCATCGAAGAAGAAAGTGGAAGTGTTGTTATTTTGGAAAATTCTTTTGGACATGCAATTGCAGAAAAACGTCTGGTGAAGAGAGAGCATTGCAGCTGAGCATCCACTTCTCCTGTGAGATTTATTCCATCTTGTATATGAGATGCTTCTGCAAAGCAGAACTCTATTTGCCTCAGAAAAAGTGTGTTGTTATAGTAAAAGTGACGATAATACATTCTGTGGCAGAATGAGACAAGTGAGATCAGAGTGACATTGTGTCAACCATGGCAGAAGTGCAGAGTATTGGGTCTGGCCCCAAATGTCGATGACTGAAATATGATTGATTACACACTAAGTTGGCAGTGTGTCTTTAACAGTTTAACCTATCTGTATGTATGAGCAGCTGACAACTTTTACTCTTCCTTGCCTTGGTAGAGGGGGAGAAATTTTATTCCCCCTGTGTTCACCCATACCCAGGTAATGACTGAGCTCAAAATTCAGTGGCAAAGCAGGAACTGTCGTCCTGGTTCCTGAGGAACAGTGCCTTTAATGTTGGGCCAGTCTTCCTCAATGTGTCCATATGTGCCCATTGACAGCTTAGGATTGAAGCACAATTGGTAGGATCCCTCCCTGGACAATGTGAACTGATCAAACAAGCTAAAAAGCAGGTTCCTGGTCAGATGGAACAGCAGTATCATGAGGGTACACATAATGTGTTGCCTCTTGCAATATCATGAATAAAGATTAAAAAGAGAATTGCATTGCTGGTGCAGTTATCATCTTCCCTTATCTCCCTCTCCCAAAACCCTTGTTCCATTTTGTCACGCTGCAAATAAATGCTGGACTGGCTCACAGGATTAGCACTGGGACACTCAGTTCAGCGTAGGCAGGCTGCTCTGCTTCAGTTTTACTTGGTAGTGTGGCAACTGTTGTTCTCTTCTGTCTTGTTCATCAGCCTCTTGCGAAATGAGTTTGCATCATTTTCCATGCTGCAAAGATCATCCCTGGTAAGTGCTGTGGTAGATTATGGGCACCCATGAATCACCAAATGTCTCTTGTATGTGTCTAATATCTTCCTGGCTTCCTAAGCTGCACTGGTGTTTAGTTCCATTTCAGGACAAATCTGTACTAAGTCTGAATAGCTACACCAATATGTTGTGGTGGCAAATGCCTTCACAATTGCAGTGCTTTTACATAGGCAAAGTTGCAGCGCTGCCAAGACTTATTCAAGCTTCCCCAGCACTCCCCTGAGTATATGTAGCTGGGTTAGCCAAAGCATGCTTTTAATAGCGTATCTTCTTATAAACTTTTTTTGGTACAGCTTTGTTTTGTTGGTATGAAAACAAGAAACCTTTGACCAACTGATCTTTGCCAGCAAAATATGTAATGTAATTCTGTCTTCATCGGCAGGAATCACAAATGAAATATAGCTTTTTAGTGTATAGTGTAGATAATCGCTTGTGTAGCTTTTTAAAACAGTGGAAAATACTTCCTGTATTCATAAAATTGTTACTGTGGTGCACAAAGCATACCTCTGTTTTTCTATACAGTTTCAAAATATAGTATAGACCTTTAACTTTGTTTCATTACTTTACGTCCCTGCTCCAGAAAAACATGTACCAAACCTCACACTTCCAAAGAAGCAAACACAAACCCAGAGGATAACCTTCAACTATCTTTACAGATCTTTGTCTTAAGCAAAGACTACAGGTTTTCAGCGATGGCAACCTTCATTGTAGAAGATGAGCTAAGAAAACAAGTGAATTCTGGTTTAATCATAATGCCACAAATCTATTGGAAACATAGAGGGCTTACATTTACCCTAAGCTGCTATGGGCAGAAGGCAACATTCTAAGACATTTATGCCTTATTTATTTACCAACCAAATGTTTATATTGCACAACTTTCTTCAACTAGTAATGGGGCTAGTGATGCTCAGCTTCAGATTATTTATGTCCAGTGAATGTGGCAATAGAGCATCCCCCAGCATTTCACCACTTCAGATGATGTATTTATGAATGGGGGTGCTGCGGTTCAAAGGGAATGTGTCACAATAGAGCAAGATCTGACATATGTTCTAAAATGGAAATTAAAAAAATGCCTACATGCAGATAGTAGCAAGAGATTTGCTGTTTATAGCAGAACATTACTTCAGGGTTAAAATTTCCACATTACATGTTGGCTACACTTCTGGTAGGAATTCCTAGCACAGCTGCAAATTCCTGCCCACCTCCCCAGCTGTCTCTGCCAGTACTGTTTGTGTCATTTGGATAAAATGAATACCTGAGTCATTTGTTTTCATGCTATACTGTCACAATACCCCATCTATAAGGCCCCTCCCATGACAGGCTTTGCAGTAGGCAGGCATACGTCTGAGGTTTGCAGGATTTTATGTGAGTTCTTGGAATGGAAGACCAGAAGTCAGCACTGTACACAGCTGTGAGGAGCTCATGCTACCCTGTGTGCACTGATTATCCAGCAGGTAAGGGAGGAAATCAGTTTATTCTGGAGGCATGAACTGAAGGCTGGAGAGACTGGTTGGGTGATAACTGATGAAGTTCAAGTTCTTTTACTATTCTGATTTTTGCATATTTCAATAAGCAGAGCACTTAAGAAGTTATCAGTGCATTGAATAAACATACTATACCAGAAGCACATTCAGATGATACCTGGCTCAGTATCCACCTGAACTAAGGCTACAGAAAGATAAACTGCTGGGAAAAATCAGAAATTCTTTGTGACAGAATGGTTCTCATTAGAAAAGACCAGCTAGTCACAAACAAAACTGTACCTCTCCCTCTTCCCCCAGTAACATCTCAGTTTTAATATAAACCTTCAGTGGAGGAATGTTTGGCTACATGATAAAATTTTGGCCCAAAATAATGAGTCCAAGATTAAAAACCTTAGGTTTTCTGTTTCCATGTCCCATGGACTGATCTCAAAACTGCTTATTAGCTGTTTCTGCTTCCACCCCACAATAAATGAGTGGGAGCTGTTTCTATAAGAGAGGGAGTAAACAGGTTCTTGTATTTAGACACCCGAAGTGTAACACAAACTCATGGCAGCATATGGCATTCCAATGCAAAAGAAAATTAACCCTGTGGGTTGAAAAAGCAAAGAACTCTCCTTGTAATGTACTTTATAGAGGCAGATTGCTAGAAAAGCCATGTGACACTACTTATCATACTTGTGGTAAAAACAGGTTCTAAGAAGATGAAGTGGATAGAACATTTATAGAGGCAGATGAAGGCAATAACTTCTCCATACAATTTTTTTCTTTTAATTTCCTCTGTAGCTCTCAATACTGCTTCCCCTTGCACCTTCATAGAAAATGGAGTAAGTATGGATGATGAGATGAGGAAAATGAAGGATGTGGACTCTGAGGTAGGGTAAAAATTGGTTGAATTGATGGGCTCAGTGTTTTGTGATCAGCGACACAAACAGTTCAGCAGGAGGCCAGTCACTATGTTGTACCCCAGAAATCAGTCCTGCATCTAGTATTTCGTATCTTCGTTAGTCACCTAGATGATGAGACAGAACATGCCTTCAGCAAGATTGCAGATGATAAAAAATGGGAGAAGTGGCTGATACGGCTGACGGTTGTGCTGCCATCCACAGGGATATAAACGGGCTAGAGAAATGACTGACAGGAACCTCCTGAAGTTCAAGAAAGGGAAATGTCAGGTCCTGCCCATGCACCAGGCCAGGCTGGGGCCAAACTATTGTAAAATAGCTTGGCAAAAAAGGCCCCGGGAGTCTTGGAAGGCACTAAGTTGGCATCAGTTGGCAATGTGCTCCTGCAGCAAAGAAAGCCAACAGTGTCCTGGAGTGCATTGGGAAGGGCATTGTCAGCACAACAAGTGAGGTAGGTGACCCTTTCCCTCTAGTTTGCCTGATGAGATGTGACTGGACTGCTGGGTCCAGATATGGGCTCCCCAGTGCAAGTGGGCACACTGCAGAGGGTCCAGAAAAATGCCACAAAGATGATTAAGGGTTTGGAGCATCAGACATAGGAGGAGAAGCTGAGACAGCTGGGACTGTTCAGCCCAGAGGTCGGAAGGCTCTGAGAGATCTTTGTGTGTAAATAGCTGACTGGGATGAATTTTCATAGTGATGCACAGTGGCAGGAAGAGGGGCCATGGGCACAAACTGAAGTAAAGAAAGTCCCAATTAAACATAAAAAAGCATGCTTTTTTTTTTAACAGCGAGGATGTTCAAACATTTGCCCAGAAAGGTTGTGCAGTCTTCATCCATGAGGATATTCAAAACTAGACAACATCCTGAGCAACCTGTTCCTGCTGACAACCATCAGATTTATCGACCACTTTTCCTAGTTTTGTGTCATCTGTGATCTTGATCAAAGCAGGGGCTTGGACTAGACGGTCTCCAGAGGTCCCTTCTCACCTCAGCCATTCTGTCATTCTATGCCAAAACTCTTCACTTGACATTGCCAGCCGTTAATTTCCTAACTGTGGTTAGGAGATAAGTGAGGGCAGAGACAGTTTTTGAGAAGACAAGAAATCTTGTCATTCATAGAAACCATTTGCACACGCTCTTCTTTTATTAGGCACCAGTTCCCCTGCTACCCTGCGTACACGTGTGCATGTGTGCATGCAGCAGTGTGAAGGTGTGCACACCCCTTCCCTCTTCCTCTTCCACAGAGAAATACACTGTGGAAGAGATATGAGAGAGTGCGTGTGTGTGTGTGTGTGTGTGTGTGTGTTTTCAGTGTGGTCTAAGAACACATCCAGGTTTGGGGTTTTGGCTTTTTTTTACTGAAAGTAAAATAAACGGAGAGGATGGTGGGTTTTTTTCCTCTCATCTCCAATTCAATGGCACTCTACACTGTTGGCAGTTTAATCTGACAGTGGAGCAGACAATAGTTGTAAGGAGAAATGGAATTACATTTTGCTCCCCTTTAGTTTAGGCAAATTTTCAAAATTAGGCGTTAAAATGCAAAAACACTGTAAGAATGAATTAAAATGCAGAAATTGCCACTCACAGGAAGCCTGCACAATTCTAATTCTAAACATCATTAGAAAAAAAAATAACATTCTGTGTCTAACGATCTTTTTTTCTGAGAGGGGGGTGGAATGGTTAATTTGAATTACAAAAAAGCCTTGATAACCCCCCACACATCAATTTACCTGTGAACAAAAAGATTCACACAGAGAAAATGGGACTTGGGACTATTTGATAAATTACTGCAGACTGCTTGAATATTCCATTAGCAAAATAATAGCTCGTTATGGAACCCAGAAGAATGTGGTATAATTATGATAGTACCATCCCCCCCACACACTATGGGGTAAGAGGAATGCAAATGTTAGAAATGATAGCTACTTAACCACAGTTTGGAGATAGGCCTGAAAACAAATCGAAGGGTTATATGATCTCAGGCATTCATAAGGATTTCTCCAATGTCAATGCCTTAAATTGCTGAATACATTCCAGCTAGCTGAAGGTCATATTATTAATAGTCATCTTTATTGTGGTAGAGTACAAGAGCCAGTGAAGAAGGAGGAGGCCCTTTTGCAGATGAGATGTAAACAAAGAGCAATTGAGAGCCTCTGCCCCAAAGTTCTTACAAACTAGAGCTAAACAAACAAGACAAAACAAAGGGCTGCTGCAGTGATACAAAATAGCATTTTAGTCTCACATCTGGTTTTGTTTGTTCGGGCTTGGGGGGTCACTTTGGAAGTAAATGGAATGGGAAACCAAGCAGAGTGAGAGACCACAGCGGGGGAGCGGGGTGAGGGGGTAATCCGTGACAAGCAAAAATCATTGCAGGTTTAGAAATTTTTCTAAGTCTTAATTGCTTCTGCACTTGTGGCAATGGCCACAGCTCCTGACACATGTATATAAACACGGTGTGCTGCTATTGCCCCGTGCCCAGCGTGCAGGATGCTTGGCATATGGTGCAAAGAATGAAAGGGGGTCTCTGTCTAATTTACTCAGTGTGACCTGGCTGCCTCCAGCTTTGTAGTTTGAGCTCCTCCAGCCGGCAAGCTCCATGCAGTGCCCTCACCCCTGTGCTCTGTTGTGATGCAGATATAGCCTCTCTGTGGGGACTTATATGTGGATGTGAATGCAAACTGGAAGAAATAAAAGACCTGCTTTTTAAGATCAGGTGCCTCAGAATTCAAAGAAATGATTATAAAAATTGGCCAAACTGAGCTCTCATTGGCTCCATCTGCACAGGAACAGCTTTCAGTGGTTATGGAGGACCTGTGTCCTGCCGTAGGCTGAAATCTGTGTTCAGCCTTTACTTCCTACTGTATTCTGCCATTAAAAGTCAGAGTCTACATAGCCTAGTCTCTCTTCAGAGTAATTAGCTGATCGATCATCATTGTGTCTTCTTGGAAGTAGAAAACACATGAAGATAAATAGCATTTTCTAAAAAGTCCTTAAAATGTTAGAATCTGAAAAGATGTTGAAGAACATGGGTTCAATTGATCAAAATTGTGGTTTTTTGAAAGCACTTTAAGCTAGCTAGGCAGCTGCCCATGTTAATCCTAGACTTTAAGGGTGGAAGGGAAAAGAGAGAAAGCTGTTTGCCAGCACTTTAACTCACAGCCTGTGAAATAAAAAGGCTGCTTTTTATTTCACAGCAATCCCACACCAGCCTTCTGGCTTTAGATACTGGTCCAATGCAAACATTGGGATGGCCATCATCTGATGGCTGGCTCAAGATTCAGTTGAGTAGAGAGCTTTAGGATTCGGGTCTTAGGCAATTTAAAAGAACGAATTTTGGCACTATCTTAACCAGCCACTAATGGAGCAGCATCAAAGGTTTCTCATGGTGAATTATCGATTCTGTCTCATGAGCACAGGTACAGCCATATAAGCTGCACCAGGATGAAGAATTAAGTGTTCCTGATCTGCTAAAGGATTATGTACTTCCATCCTTTTCTATAGGCTTCCAAGCAGGCAGAAGAGTTAGAAAAGTCATGTGAGAATATTTCGTTGACTCCAAGGTTTCTACAAATCTCTGTAAGCCTCCCAGGCACTATTTTATGAAAAGATTTCCAAGAGGCATTTCCAAAAGTACTAAGTGTCAACATTTATAAATAATATACAACCTAGGACAGGCTGTGTGTTTGTGAGAGTGTGTTAAAGAATAAACAGAAATGTCCAGTGTGGTGTGTTCATAAATATGTAACAAATGCCCTTCTCTTGCTCTCTGGTAAAAAAAATTAGTCATATTTCTTTAGGGCTGCAGGAATTTAGTTTCATCTGTGAGGTGCCAGAATGTTAAATGTGACATTCAATAAACCACCTAGGAAAAGCTAAACAGTGCTAATCAAGCCATTTAATCTTTTGGAGTTAAGAGCTGCTGTAGGAGAATAAAAGGTATAATTAATAACTCCAGCTGGGAAAGTAAGGCAGAGCAAAAACAGGAGCTAAGACAAACATCTGGTCTTTGTTTCATGAAATATTTACCATGAAATCAAAACTTTTTTCCACCCTTATGAAATGTACAAAATTTCCTGAGTTGCAAGCCTCAACACTGGAAAAAGTTTGCACCTGCATATAAGAATGAGCTTTTCACATGCACCTGAATTTGCACATGCAAATAAATGCACGGATGTGTGTGTATGTAGGTGTGTGCTGGCCTCTCTGTCTCTGTGAGTTTGTTCTAAGGTAAACTCACAAATGATATCAAATTTTTAAATTCTTACAAGGTTGTCACCTCTTTTTTTTTTTTTAATTCATAATGCATCTGCCTTTGTGAACAATTAAAGTTTAATGTGCAACAAAACATGTATCAACCTTGTTTAGCTGCTTTTCCTGCCTGATTTGTCCAGATGCTAGCATGGTGACTGCCGAGTGCTTTACTCTGTATTGGGTATGCCCCCTCACAGATCTTAAAGAATAGGATTATGCTTACCATTTTTGTAGATGGGGATCTGTGGTAGGGCTAAAATGAAATGTCTTGTCAAAGGTCATGGAGGAAATCTTAGTTGAGAGAAGGATGAAGCAGGCTTTAGGATTCTGGCAGGTGATTTATGAGTCATTAAAGCCCTAATGAAAGACTATAAGGTGAGTTACACAGTCTTACAGCAGGAACAGGCTGAGCTGACAGTGCTGCAGTTGCCAGTAGTTACTGGCAATTCCTGTTTGAGCAGTCATGGTTTGGCCAGTGGTGTGAGCTCCCATCCAAACAACCTATGCACTGGATTATCCCTCCCTCTCCTCACTGTTACCATGTGAAATTTACTCATTAAATAGCTCACTGGTATAAAGTCCTACCCATCATTAATATTTTTAACATTTGTAGCTCTCATCATTGAAATTTTTGCTGGTAGTGTAATAGAGAGTTGGAATTCTGTGCCCACTCCATTTTACAAGTGCAGGCCTTCTCATGAAATTCTGTCGTCAACAGAGCCCTGCAATTTATGTGAGTTCTGAACATGCTTTTCTTACTCTCTCAGTTGTTGAGAAAGCTGTCTGTATGTTTGTCACACTTGCACAGCAGGGAATGATAGTTTGACACTCCCTCTATGGGCTCTGCATATTCTTAAGTGAAGAAGAAATGTAGCATTCCCACTGTAGTCCAGGCTTTGCCTGTCTGTGAAACTGTGGGGTGTGACAGCAAAAACAACATGCATGACAGTGGCTGTGGAAAGATGAAAGTCCAAGGGCATCTGTGTTCTTGCAGCCAAACGTACATCTGACGGACAGTGCAGAACTGGTTTTTTAGCTACATCTCTGGACAGAACGTGGAGAAATTAATGAAAAAATCATGTCTGCATTTTAATAGGGAGAAACTGGAATGTATTTCTGTGGTGTGTTAAAAATTCAATAATTTCAGAACCCTAAAGATGGCCATGGTTTGTGTTCCCATCCTAGAAAACCAACTGCAAATCAAACTGGGATAAGATGCTGCAGAAGGAAAGAATATCCAGAGTGAAAAAGCACTCTGGTCATTGTTAAGACCTGTGTGGAGTAATATCTTGAAAAGCTCTTTTTTAAATTCTTGAAAAGATGCAAAAATCAGAAATGTATCAACAATAGTGTGATCAGCGGCACTGTGGCAGAGATTGCCCCACTATCCTGGCCACTGATGAGGCTGCACCTTGAATCTTGGGTCCAGTATTGTGTCACTCACAACAAGGAGGAGATGGAGGTGCTGGAGCAGGTCCAGAAAAGCACAATGAAGCTGAAGGGTCTGCAGCACAAGTCTGATGAGGAGCAGCTGCGGGAGCTGGGGATGTTTTGCTTGGAGAAAAGGAGGCTCAGGAGGCACCTTATCACTCTCTGCAACTGCCTGAAAGGAGGGTGTAGCCAGGTGGGGGTTGGTCTCTTCTGCAAAATGACAAGTGACAGGGCAAGAGGAAATGGCCACAAGCTGAGGGAAGTTTAGGCTGAGTCTTAGGAAAAATTTCTTCACCAGCAGGGTTGTCAAGCACTGGACTAGTCTGCCCAAGGTAGTGGTTGAGCCCTGGAGGTATTTTAAAATAGATGTGGCACTCAAGTGCATGGATTAGTGGTGGACTTGGCAGTGCTGGGTTAATGGTTGCACTTGGTGATCTCAAAGGCCTTTTCTAACCTAAATGATTCTGTGATTCTACAAAAAGCATAATGAATAGATCAGAGGAATCAAGAAAACTCAGTGGTAGCTAGGTTTTTCAATTTGTTTTGTTTCTCAAATTTATTTAATAATACAACCGGATAAAATCAAAGTCATCAACAATTTTTTTAAAATTTAAAATTCTTAATTAATTTGGGGTTTCATGGCACATTAAATTATATTAAAAAAACCCCTTCCAAATAAAAACATTACTTTTCTGAGTTTCTTGGGTTTTTTTGTTTTAATGTAGAAGCTGCCAAAACAAATTAATTTCAAGAGAAAAGAAAGAAAATTGCCATTCTGAATCATTTGGGTTGGAAAATTTTGACTTTATCTGAAGCTTTAAAAGCACTATTTTCTTTTTGACAGGATCTTTCCCAAAGACAAAATACGCCTTTTTAGATGACCCTACTCTGGAAAGGATGAGAGCTGGGGGTGGGTGGAATGTGGCCGTTACCATGCACTGGTCAGATAACCATGATCCCATGTCACTGTCATGTCCAGCTACCATTGGCAAACAGATTCAGTGAAGGATAAGGTGAGTATGAAATTCCCCTACAAAATATAATGCAGGTTTCCATATATCTTCAGAACTATTCTAGTTCATCCCCTTTTTTCCTCATTCCCATGGAATCCAAATCCAGCTTCATAGCCATACTTTCCCACTACAGCTCCTGAGGCCATCTCTTTACCTCCCCAAATACAAGATTTGATGGTGTCCCAGAAGTGAGTTTTGTCCTCTTTTGGGGCCACATAGTTCAATTTTCCTTATACTGATGAGAAGCCAAGTTGTTTCTGTACCTTTTTTTGCAGTTGTTCTTGGGTTGCTTGGCTGTCTTGTTATATTTTACCAGTCTCAGGTTTTATAAAATAGTCCAAACATAATTTCAGCAGATATCCATGATCTGGGACAAAAAACTCTATCTTCCCTAATTTGTCAGATCAGCGGCAGACATCAGCCACAAAACTGGTATTACTGGGCATTTCATGGATGACAGTAATCCACAAAGAGTTTAGTTTACAATAAAAATGAATCAGGAGACCAAGTCAGACAGAAGGTGATTCATAATCAAGTCATAGGTCCTTCATTCATCATTAATTGTGCATCTTCCAGTGTCACAGAAGAAGAAGGGCAGAATGTGCCTCGTTTCTGAAAGTCTTCACTTAGTTTTTGCAAATTTTTTGTTGGGCCCAAATATTTAGCCTCAGCTGGATCTGTCTGTGTGATTCTTTTACATTCGCTAAGTTATTCCTACTCTTGATGAAATAGGGTTATTCGCTTTGTTTGTCACAGCTCCTAGCAAACACCCAGAAAATGTACAGCCTCCGTCAATGGGAAGACAAACAGAAATGGTTATATAAAAAAATAAACAGTTATTTTTAGCTTTTGAGAAAAATTTGTGATAAAATAGGAACAGATTCACTTGAGTTAATTGTTAAAACCTCTCCTTCTGTCCTTCCCTTTACTCCTGCAGACATGGAGTTTGTTCATCTGAGCAGGACTCTGTTCCTCCAGGTTTTACTTGGCATGGACTGAAATACTGCAGGGAAGGAGAACTTCTCTATCCGCACAGCCAGGATATATTTCTTGGTTTTTTCCTCCTTGACTATTCAAAATCATTCATCTTCTTCTTTGAGACGTATGAACTAGAGCCTTTTTTTGGCTGAAGTGCACTCTCTAGAAGCCAGTCTCCAGATGTACCCTGTACATCATGTGCTGGACTTTCCACTGAACAGAGGTCTCAGGCTCCGCAACTGGATTCTGTTCAAATCAAACTAAACCTAAAGACATATTCCATGAGCACACACAACCTCCTTCCATCACTAATGTGAGTTCAGTCAACAAGAAGAGTAAGCATTCAAGATAAAACTCCTTGAAATGTGCATGCTGTGTATGCTGGTTCTCAGCACTGGCTGTTTCTGTGATCTCCTATTGGCCTGCATTACAGCCTAACACAGATGTAACTTGTAGACATGGCTGAGAAACAAGCACCCTACAAGCACTGACAATATCAAAATTACCACTTTCAATAGCAGGTTTGGGGAACTTCTAATTTCCCCTGTGATTGCTGGAAATCTTCATAATTTTCAGTTACAAATCTCATGGGACACCAGCTTCCTTCAGCAGCTGCAAGTTTCAGGGTGTTTTCATTTGTGGAAGATTGTATTAATTTTGATGCCTTTCAAATAAAAAGTAGATCATGAAAGAAGAGATGCCTTTTTTTTTCACTGTGTATAAGCCATACTGTTTTTTGGGCAAGCTGTCTGGTTATCAGTTTGGGACCTGGAACTTGAGATAGAGCCGTTTTTTCTCCTCTCTCATAAGTAAAGAGAGCCCATACACTGTGTCTCGGTTTGAAAGACAGGTGTCTGCTAAGGAAGGCAGGAGCCTCCCTTGGAATGGAGAATGAAACCCCCTTTCCCTCCGAATTATTATAATTTTGGAATTAAGGGCTTTCAGGCAAAGATATGAGGAATAGGAATAACAGTTCTTTACTAATATATATATATATATAAACAACAAGGCAACCAACAACAATAACTGTGGCAGTAACAACAAAACAGAACCAGTAACCCAGTGCCAGCCTCTCTCGGCCGCAGGCACCTTCCCCTTCCGCGCAGTGACGCTCACAGNCAGAAGCGTGGCTTCCCTCTCCCCCCAAACGCCCAGAGAACACCGCGCCAGGCTCCGCACCCCACCTCGAGTAAAAAAAAAAAAGAGGCCACTCACAGACCCTCCCTTCCTGTGGCCAGGTGCTTTTGTCTCTCTTAAGTACTCAGTGATTTGTCTCCTAGCTGCCAATATGGGAAAAATTCTTTAAGAGAAAAGGAAAACAAAAGGGTAACTCCTAAAACCCAAACACACTGTGAACAGCATAGTATGGAAATGTTGCTTTTTTAACTTGGGGCACAGGAGCTTTTACAATTTTCTAATTTGCCTTAAATTGAGAATCTTTAAAGGGAAAGGACAGGGTGTTTTACTTTGAGTCCTGATAGAATATGCAACACTGATGGAGTTGAAGGATTTTGTCACCAACAGAAAAGTCTTTTCATACTCTATGTTTGAAGAGCAGATCAAAAGCTCCTGTTTTTCCACAATAATTCTTGAATGTGAAGTGTTGAGCTAGTCTTACAAGGACAAGATTTTTCCTCAGCTGTCAGCTAAGTATAGCTGAGGTATAGCCCCTTAAGCTGGGAGGTTGTCTCTTTTCTGTGTCCATTAAATCGTCAGCTTCTTTCTTGTCAACACAAATGTTGATTAGTCTTAATCATTATGAGAGAGGCCCCCATTTCTTTAGAGACACTTTGCTGAGTGGGTCACTGATCCTTTTCTAAGACTGCAAAAGATCCAGAGGGTCTGAATGCTTTAGTTCTTACAAACTCCAGGTCATCAATTGAACTTTTATATTGACAGAGAGAGGCCTCATTTCTTCCATGCATCTTTTCCTATTTTTTTCATTTAATCTTCTCTCAATAGTGGGGGGATAGTTAAATATCGGGATGTGAAAAAAAAATTACATAAATAGCATCCTGTCTGATTCTTAGAGACCTCTGTCTGAAAGCAATTTAAAAGGGAATACTCAGGATACCCCTGTCTTCCCTGTCTTGTCCCTAAGGACTTGTGAGGATGGTGCATCAACTTTTTAGTGACCCTTGGTTTTTCTGGGATGTCAGTGCTCCACATAATCTCAAGGGAAGAGGAATACATTATGTTAATTTTCCTTCTAGGCAAAAATTCCACAAATCTACCTGACTGCTGATTCTTTAAAATTGTGCTTACTTTGTGCTTTCTTTTAGAGTGTGTGCCAGTAGTCCTGGCTCAGAATAACTCCACAAGAAGTGATATTGGGCTTTCACTCCTGGTTAGAACTATCAGAGCCTCTTGAGTTACGGGTCAAAGTCCACACAGAAAAAAATTTGTGCTTTTTTGGGGGAGGGCAAGGGGAGAGACTTTTTGAAGTGCTTAGATCCTGCAGAGCTTTTGCAAGGACTGGAATGGACTGAGCTGCTGCCAGGCTGCAAGAGATCTCTCAAGAGCTGCCTCTCTTCCCGTCTGTTTTGGGCTCACGATGAGTGAGGTGAACCACCTGCTCTACACACTTGCCTCGTTGTGCCACAGTCTGAGGCGCAAAGTCCTGCTGGGGAGGTTGGAAGAAACCTAAATTCCTTTAATCTCCTTGTCAGAGCAAAGCAATTCTCATAAAACAGCATGTCGTGAAGTCCCCTAGCCTGCCTCCAAGGCATTTGACTCCCACCCTTCTCAGAGAAAACCGTGTTCTGCATCAGGCACAGTTTTGAGAATACTCTGGTTCTCTTACAATGGCCGCATTTTTATGGCAGGAGTTTTTGCTCACAAGCATATGTCTCCCAGCAAGGAGAATGATAAAACATTCATTCAGTGGTGAGCTGTTTTTCTTGTACTTACTGTTCATTCGTGGAAAGTACAAAGTGCCTTTCTCTCCCAGCTTTACAGAATCACAGCACTTTCATGTGTGGCATAAGAGTTTTCCTGATTATTTGCACCACTTCTGGGCTTTTATGTCATCCAGAAAATAATATAAGCTGCAATTACATTTGGGGACGAAAAGCCGTAGAAAGTATTGGTCATTGCCAGCATCACTTATTGCTGGCAGGGGTAAAAATGGAATTAGGCTGGGCTCTCTCCTTTAAGATGAAAAAAAGATGATAGCTGTGTGACAAATCCTTTGTTGGTGGAGATGAGGCCCAGTCCAAAGCTCACTGTAGCTGCAGAAATAGTCTTTAGCTGCCATTTTGTGTTTTGTGCCCTTGTAGGCAGTACCTGCTCCTTGCTATCATCTCCCTAAGTACTCACTTGCTGTGGGTAAAGAATGATGTGGCAAAAAAAAAGGTATTAGCAGAATTTTCTCTCTCCGGATCAACAATGCAGTTACGTAGCTGTGCTGGCATCAGGAAGAAGTGAAAGGGCATCACCAGAAGGAGAGAGTAGGACAGAGACTGCTTCAGCTGGAAACAGATCTGTGCAGCCATGGCTTCATCAGCTTCAGCAGTCTTTGAACTTCCCTCTTAGTGGTTTCTCTCATGTCAGGTATTACATTTAGATACTGAATAGCTGATGTTGTAATTTGCTTTATTTAATTATTGGTAATTAGTGTCTCTTCTAATAAGGATTTAAAGAAATATTTAATTCTTAAGACTATTGATTAGGGAGCTCAGTGAGTGTAGACTGTAATTTGCTATGGCTATTTGTTATCTCAGAGTAGTGTTTTAGGCTTTTTTGTTTTCCTTGGACAGTCCATTTGCTGAGAGTGTTTTTTGAATTGTTTAGGTACCCAAAGCTGTGATTTTTGGTGTCCTTCACTGGCATAGATCTGGATATTGTACCTAGGAGGGTTCATGAGTAGCTTCAGAAGGCTTTTTGCTACCCTCTCTTACATACTCATATATTGGATATAAGACAAGGAACAACAACATCTGTTATATGTTCATGAGGAGTAGATTCTACATTTGAAACTTCTGACCTGATAGAGACTATTGAGCCGCAGATGTTTCAGAAGACTTTAATCTCTCACCTTATAAGTTCACAGAGGTTCTTTGGTTTAAATTTTCAAGGTTTCATTGAATTCTTTGTTGTCTATTTTTATCAGATGACAGTTCATTAAGGACCGGAACAAAACCTAAAGATTTTCAAAAAAGCTAAGATAATTACTTCTCCAGTTATTATTATGTTTAAAAATGAGCCCAATATAAAAAAAAAATAAAATTGACAATATGTCAAAGCTGACAACCTTCAGATGCCAGCTAACATACTCTGTTATAAAATAATTTAGAAAAAAGCCTTGATTTTATTATGGATCATGTTGCATTGTCTGACTAAGGAGTGCACTGAGGCAGAAGTTTGAAAATTTATCTTGTGTATGAATCAAATGGAATTAGAAAGTTACTACTAACCTCGCCTCAGTTTTTCATGAGAGCAGTTCCTTTGACTGAAATGTACTTATGTCATTGTGCATAGGTGCAGCCTGTCTGCCCAAAGCAGCGTGAAATGAATGTGCTTGGAACTGAGAAGCAGAGCTGGTTCTAAGACAAAATCTCAGTGTCCCTGAAAATGTATGAAGCTTAAATCCCAAACCTGGCCTATTTTTCTGCAATTACTTCAGCCCAGCCTCCTGATCCAAACTCTGCTGAACTTTGGGAGTATTTGGATGTGGTTCCAGAGTCTGTAGTTTGAATCCAGCTATATCTAGGAGGACAGATTTGTAAAACAGATGTTTTCCCACTGGAAGTATGTACATGAGACCTATTAGCAAAACAAAAGGGTTTGTCCTGCAAAACATGTCTGAAACATTCCCTGATGTACTCAGCAAACAGAAGAGGAAAGTTTATTCTCTGGGCAGCAAGTTAATGTCTCACTCAGAGTCAGTTTGAAATGCTTCCAGTATGGCTGGCATCTGTCACCACGTTGAAACAAAAACAGTGGCTTTGAGGAGTATTGTAGAAATATGTTATGTCCTGTTTGACTTTAGGGAATGGTTAGGACCAAATGAAGTATTGAGTGGTTATTGTCTCATCCAGAGGTGAAATCCAAGCCGTACTGAAATTTGTGGAATAAATCTCATTCATTTCAGTAGGGTAATGATTTTATGCCAAGTCTTCAAGATTGCAGCGGGACTTACCTATTTAATTTTTCAGAAGGTTTGGAAAACCTGCATGCATACACACTGGACAGAGTTTCTTGAAGAAGACAACTTTATGCACCTGTTAAAGCCAAAAGCTGTATGGTACAAAAGGTATTTGCCAAAACTAAGGGAAAGAGTCATCACGTCTCCACAATTGTGTTCTTTGCTGATAGAAAGGCACTGCTACTTTGAGTTTCTGACAGTTGCTTGAATGTCAAAGAACAATTTAATATTACCAGTGTAGAGATTTGAATCTGTGTTTAGCTTCCATTTTTTTGTATTTTTTAATGGCCGAAACCCAAGTAATTACGTATCTAAATGTGATCCTTCATTTACTTTGGCAGTGAATCTTTATCTGTCATCATTTAAATCCATCTACTGAGGGAAACGATAGAGACTGCCATACCTGAGAAAGAAAGAATGCTATCTCGGATTTCTCTGTGCTAGAAGTATTTCAACAGATGCCATTTTTTGTCGTTTCTTAGAACAGCCTCTTTATCTGAACTCTGAATACTCCTGTTTTTCTCATAAATATTTTCTAGTATTTAACCACTGTGTATTTGACTTTTTGAATGACAGACTGTAATTCCTCTTGAGCCGTAGTAGCCTATCAAGTTGACATCTATTTCAATTTTACACTGTGTTTCCTTTATCATTCCTTTCATGATTTGTGTGTTTACAGCCTGAAGTATTCAGTGCATTAAAGAAAACAATTATTTTGCAGTTAGATGAAATAATTTTTAAAATTCTTCAAATTACAGCAACAGATGCTCTAAACCATGTTACCACTAAAGGACTCTGCACTGGGCATGAGAAAAGAAAGAGAAGCAACACCACAATAAGGGACAGTCCCCCCAATAAACCCTCTAACAGCCAGTGCAAAATGGGTGAGGGAAAGCAGAGATGAAAATGTTAAAAGGAGTTGCTTATTTTTACCCCATGGTTTTACCATAAAATAACGGCTAGAATGCAGACCATTATTTTGAGTACCTTTCCCCTATTTGTTGAACAAGGATTTCCTTGTGACAGGTGGATATTAAATTCCTTTCCAGTTCTATCCAAGTAGACAAGATCTCTTCTTATTCATTCTAGAAGTGGGAAATCTGAGCTACTGGGAGGTGAAGACATGTGGATGAGATTAACATTGAGAAAGGTCAGAGTCTTTTTAATAAGAAATTGAAGTCCCATCCACATGCCGAGTCCTGCTGGGTGTATTCCCTTTTCAACTATGCTGTAGAGCACGGAGAAGCTGTCAGTCATGTAGCAACCCTGAACATCCCGGTATTCAATTTTGAAGTCATAGTACATACACAACATGCAAAAAAGTTAAGCATAGTCTCTGGTGTTTCCATCTGAATGAGCAAGAAAAAAAACGACTATCTTGGCAGTCTTAACTTTTACATTAACATGTAATATTGGGTATATACACAGGCAGCTGGCTGAATACTATTTAAGCTGGGTGCTGAGCTAGGTGCATGCACTGACAGGCAGTAGTTAAGCTGTTCTTATCTTTTTTTCTTCGTGTCATTGATAATGATATTCTAATTCTTTTCAAACTGTGTGCCTTTGGCTATGTTTTGATAGCATGGTTGTTATTCCAGTGGTCTATGCCATCCTGTGACAGTGTCATTTCTGCCAGGGAATTTTCCCTTAAATTTTGGTTTTGAGTACCTTTAAGTATTTTCTATTAATCATTACTGCTCTAAACCACAAGGCTGTACTTAAGCACAATGGTGTAAATTGGTGTCGTTTTTTGGGAGTCCATGAGAATGTTTGCAGCTTACACCAGCTGGAAATTGGCTTTTCCAGTAATTGACATATGAGATGCTAGATTTTTTGTTGTTGTTGAAAGTAGAATTGTTATTTTAGCAGAAATGAAGGAACTTTTCAGAATGTTCTACAAGGTAATAACTGATCTGGATTTGAAAGCACTTTTATTTTTTTTTTAATCTACAGTAACATATAGCAGATTTGGAAATTCTTGCTTTGTTCAAAAAATTTTTCTGTATTCTTGTCAAATTTATATAGCAGACAAACCTATTTTAAATTGTGGATTACTAAAGGGGCCTAGTGTATGCTTCTATGTCCTGAAGACTGGACTACAAGAATCAAGGATTAGATTTTGATAATGTTTCTTATACAGTATCTTCCTTTTCAGCTTTGAGTGGGAGCACTGCTGAGGTAAGACAATATGAAATGTAAGACAATGAAAAGCTATTTCAAAAGCAGTAACTAGATTAAAAAAAAAACAAAACAAAAAAACCCCAAAAACCCCAAAAAACCAACAAAAGCCCACAAACTTGTTCTTTGAACTTTACTAAAGAAAATGCCATTGTTAAAACCACACAGGTAATTTACCAAGAAAATTACTGTTTTTCCAATGTCTCATTTGCAGACAACTACTGCTCAAACAAAATTATATGGAAAAAATGTAAAAAATTCATCAATTACAGTGATAAAGGTAGACTGGCTCAATCCAAAAAGCCTGATGTGAAGGAAATGAGATACTTCTATACTTTGGAGGAGTCACGTAAAATGTAAAGATTTGTCCAAATTTTTCAAGGTGTTCAGCCTAAAGAATTGCAATTTCTACAGATTTGGCTGAAAATCAATATTCCTTAGGTTCTTTATTAACTGCAATTATCCTTGCATCTTTGAGGCTACAGGATCAGCGAGTAAAGAATAGAGAAGGATGGGAAAGAGATGGGACTCAGGTCTATAAGGATGACTATGGATAGTATAGATGTTTGGGAGACAGAAACATGGAGAGCTGTGGGAGGGACCAGCCGGAAACTTTTGACCTGTATTTCCACTTGGATTTGGAAAACCACATAAGGTTCATGAATTGCAACATTACTTCCAGCTGTGAAGCAAGTAATTGTGAAATATAGTGTCAAGCTTTGTCCTCCATCCACTGCTAAGGGCAGATTACTGAAGATAACAGCCTCCTGCTTCCCATTGCTACTGGTTACTCTGGTTAATCAGCAGAAGACACTGTGACAGGGGCAAAGATTGTGGTCCCATTATGCTTCCATTTGATGCAGTTTTATATATTAGTTTTTAACATAATGCTTGTCTATTTTTTTTTTTTTAATTTATGTTACATGATCTTGTGGTTAGAAGCCTGGGATATCAGCCATCAATTTGTCAATGCAATTTGAATTTGGGTCCCTTTACAGGTTCATGTTGCTTATGCATGTGACCATGAGTTTTCTTACATTGTTTCAGCATCATTCAGTAGGACTGAGTAAACCTAACCAAGGAACAAGTCAACACTTACTAGTAAATAAAGTTATTACTAGAACATTTGTGCCTCTCTGATAGCAGGATTTGGACAGTGTGCAATGGGTAAGGTAAGGTGAGAGGAAGGGATTGCATGATTGTTTGGCAAAGGCAGCATAATCCTTGCCATCAAAATGCAATTCTACCCTTCGTAACAGCATACAATTTCTGCATAATTCTGGGAAATCCATGGACATAAACACACATTTGGGCAGCTGTTCATCTGTCCCACTATTCTGTAGTGTCAGTTTCAGGCACTCAGTGGCAGCTTTGCGGTATGTTAAGTACTTGCAATTGAATTTTAACTTCTCTGAAGTTGTCAATGTGCAGAATGACACAACAAGAGAAGGAACATGAAAAATTTTTCAGCTAAGAAATTTAGAATTCCTCTAAACTCATGTGTATGCCTTAGCTCTTCATTTAATACATGGGGAAAATCCTATGCTCTCCTTCCATAAAAAAGTTTGATAGATCAAACCATTAATAGTTGGGAATAAAAAACCCAAAACATTAAAATGCTGAGCATCAATGAGGAAATTGATATCTATGCAGAACAAGACTTATATTCTGTCTCTGCTCTGAGGTTAGTCTATAAGGCATTATGGAAAGAATATTGATTCCCATTCTGGAAGTGTTTTCTTTCCTGTAGTCCAAGTAAAGCAGGGAGCATGAAGAAAATACAATGTGACTGAGTGGTTAAATACTGACAACTCAGATAAATATCCACAGACTTGGCTTTGGGGTCAAAATTTTCTAAAGTACTTGATATTTTGGAACAGTAAAGGTTTAGACAATTTCTTCTGTGTTGCCTAGAACCCTGTGTAAGATGTTTTACTCATGCCTGTAAGATGGTTTTAACAGCTCTTAGTCAAGAGATTAACATTTAATAAGGCCTCTGTAAGTAGGTCCTTAAGGTGACAAACTGTGTGGGGATATCTCCTGAATTTTGTTTAACCAAATATCCCATTCCAAGGGGTTTCTCAGGCCCAATAACATTATTTAACAGCTTTTGGTCTCAAAACACAGGCAGCGCTGCATACATTATAGAATTACAATGTGCTGAAGGCAGCTTTGGCATCATTCATCCAAATGGTCAAAAGTCACTTCCAAGTCTCTTTGCTCATTTCCAGGTTCAGAAAAGTTCACCCCATGGGAATGAATTTCCTGACCTTTTTTTGCTGTGAATAGCTAGCACACCCACTCAAAGCCACATCCAGCCAATCGATGATGATGTAGAACCTCCTGAAATAATCCATACAATCTTAAAATAGTAGTCTTTATTTATACAGAAAACAGAAATGATGTACAGTTTTTCCTTTCCTTTCTTTTCTCAAGATAAGCTGAATATCTTCTGTGAGTTTTACACTTCAGCTACTTTCAGAATCCCAGGCTGAATCTCTTGACCCATGCATCTGAAACCCACTCTAGCTGGGTTTTCCAAGCCAGCACTTCATTAATTACTATTTTAGGGAGATGAGGTTTCTGAAAACTGCAAGAAACACTATCCAAATAAAACCGGTGATTAGTTTCAATGTTAGGTTTTATTGTAAAAGTATGTAATGCTTGTTACTATTGTACTCTGCCTGCATAAAAGTCTTCCTTTAAGACAGTGCTTTGTAATTTATGTCTCAGCCTCCATAATGTTAGTGAGATATTAATATATGCATGAAGAGCAGCAGTCAATGTAATTAAAGTGGCAAAGTGATAAATGCATAGCCATTTTGCCTGGTAATATTGTGTATTTAACAGGTTTATTTGTTCAACAGTTCTTACTTTAATTATATTTTGCCATTTGGGAATTTCAGGCATATAACAATCATAGCTCTTCCATGAATATTATTCTTAAAATAAGTGTTCATGCATTATTAAAAATGCACGTGTGTTTGCTCATTTATTCATTTACTGTGAATTTTTTCCTCTTTTTTAAAAACACTGAATTTTTTATTTTTCCAACAAACTTGGAAAGAAAAAACAACTCATCTGTTACAAGAAAAGATACAAGGCAGATTTCTTGCTGTGGATGAGCTCTAATTAGGATTTATGCCATATTTTATGACAGAGAAACTAGGGGTAGATGTCACTTATTTTGAAGGCATGGCCCCAGAACTTTCCATGGATCCTGTGAATGTACAAAATCAGTGAAAGAAAATAAGCAAGAAATTTATATAACAAACAGACAGACACAAAGTGTCAAAAAGTAGTGTTGGTGTTACTGGGGTTGGTCTCAATTGTGACAAAATAGTCCGTTGGAATATTTGCATATTTCAACAAAGAAATTTTGGGTTAGACCTACCTGGGATGCAATTCACCTAAAAAAGAGACCTATAAGGTAGACTGCACAAACTGGAATACACTTTTATGCCTTTGTACTGAGTACTTGAGTATACTCTGACTCTTCAGAAACACCGAGAAATACCCATTTACAGGTAACTTGTACAGTTGTTGGACCACGTGCACTGTTGAAATTCGAGACCAAATTAGATTCTCAGTTGATGTAGGTTGATATAGCTCAACAGAGCAATTAAACTTGCATTAGGAAGGTCTCATTTGGACTGTGACCTTTTTAGAGTGAGCTTTTGTGATTTTTGTCATAAGTCTCACAGTCTGCTTTCTAGATCTCCATCTCCTTGAATGCTGGGATTTCAAAGGAGTTGTAGCCTTTTCTCAGGGTACTGGAAATCCAGATTCTGGCCTTGATAATAAAGAAGCTTAAAAACACATATCTTAATGATTTAAAGTAGCAAGGACAGAAATAGGAATAACATTGCACCCCAAAAAAGTATTACTATTTTTAAGTAAATGTTCTTAGTTCTTCATTCTTGTACTTGTTTTTGAATGGTGATGGCTGGAAATAGAGTCACCCTTAGTTTTCCAAAGAGATGGTAGCTTCAGTGCTTGGGACATTTCTTTCAAGTCCAGCAAAGACTGAGTTTCAGAATGTTTCCTCCCTGAAATCTGATGGATGGGAAGATAACAAGCTTCAGACTGATGGTGATGGGGTCTTGTTTGCTGGAGCACAAAAGCCTAGTGAACAGTCCACTCCAGCTCTAATTATAAAAACATTACAGTTCTAACAGTTGCTGGCCATGAATTATTCTGAAAATGTTTAACCCGCAGATAAGAAACCACTATCAACCTGTCACATTTCCCCCACTAACGAGTTCAGCATCAGTTTAAAAGGAAGTGCAATTCATGAAGCAATGGCTCTGTGTCATAAATTCTAGGTGTCTGGCATACATTACAAGGACAGAAACAGTAAAATAGCATGGGACTCTTTGCTATACACTGACAGTGACAGAAAAACAACGTTCCACAGGGTTTAATCTACCGTGGCTTGTTTATTCCCTTTCACATCCATGCCAGTTTTGAAACACGTGGTTCTGTATTCCGCTGCTACCTGCAATTAGCACAAGTGTTTATTTAAAGTTTTAGGGGAGAGAAAGAGGTTGTCTGATATAAAACACTGGACTCTCTAATCACTCAGGCTGTGGAAAATGCTGTTGTTACTAAATCCTTTCTCTCATTTGTTTCCTTGTTTGTGCATTTGTGTGCATGCGCATGTGTTGCTTTGGATGAGTTTCTTTTTTTGTCTTTAATGAAGTACACAGTCCATTTTTTAATCAAAATCTTATAAAAACATCTGGTGATTAAAAAGATCATGGTGTACACATTCGGGAAAAAAAGAAACTGAATAAACACCTGTGATAATACCTTCATGAAACACCTCATGAAGAAGAGCTTTACACTAAAAATTAAAAACAGAGGGATGCTTTCCCAAATAGTAACAGCTACATAAAGTGGATTAATCATGTTTGCTCATATGAATGAGCGTGGTATGGTAGCAGGAGAATATTCCTAAATTCCTTCCCCAGTTCTGTCATTATTTTTGGGCTTGTCCTTCATGTCTCTCTCTTCCCTCTTTTGAAAACTAGGTAAGCAGTAAACATGTTTAGCTTTATCACAATAGAATCTAACAACTTATACAGACAGATTATGGTATTTCTCTTGTAAATTTGCACAAAAGGATGAGGGGAAGAAGCCCGTCCTGTGAATGGAACAGCTGAAAGCAGGGTGAGAAGCTATGTGTGCACAGAGAACAGACCACAGAAGAAGGGGAAAATATGTCAGTGGATACAAAGAAATGCCAAAGTGTGAGAAGACAGTCATATTATCATGCTTCAGGAAGGAGAGGAAGAAACTGTAACCTGGTATCTCTTTCCTGTGTGATACAGGTCTTCCTCACTGAGCAGTGGGGTAAAAAAAGTTTTTTGATTCTGACCCTTAACTTCTTCAACTAAACATTTCATTTTCCATTCAAACTCAAAAAAACCCCAATCAACAAACCAAAAAAATGTGCAAACCCTAAACATTGCTCTTCTGTTTTAGCGAGTAAAGCCACAGCAACACATCTTCATTCACTCAGATCTGGACTCTTGGTCCCTCAGGCTTTGCCTCAGACTGGAATCTGAGCAGAAAAACCGGCTATTTACATCCTTGTCCTCTGAAACATTATGAGGCCTTACTCTGGTTGCAGGCATTTGCCCCAGGGTCATTAGAGCTTGGTCTTTGTACAAAGACTCAAGGTATGAGGAATCACAGAGTCAAGGCTTTGGGGTGCTTATCGGTTCATCATGTGTTTCCAGACTTTTGGCAGGTAACCCAGATTCTCCAGCTCTCATAACCAGTGGCACAGGCCAAAATTCCTTCAAACCAAAAAGCCAGAGGGATTGCTATGGAGATTGGGTCTTGGAAACTGTTCCTTGTGGCTTGGAGAAACAGGAGGTATGTATTAGGTGCAGAGATTTAAACTTTGTCAGCAAAATCAAAAGCCTGAATACTGCTTCAGTAATCCTGCTTAAATTTGCTACGATTTCAGGATATGTTTGGATGGATTCATGATGTTCAAAATGTTTCTTTCAGGCAGAGATTGAAATCTTTTAGGGAAAACCCATTTATATTATCAACAAATTATGAAACACACACATTATTTTGTAAATTGCTCTTTTAGATTATTTGTAAAGAAGGAAAAATTATTTTCTTTCACAGTGTGTTTATTTTTCTGTCTTTAAGAAAATTATAATGCACAGAACTAAGACTAGAACTGGATACATTATCATGGACTGGTAGAGCAGCTGTTTGACACTGGTCTTTTTTGGTACACTAAGGAATATCACGTTATGAATATTTTAAGCCCCTCAGTTCCACAGTACTAGAACTGCAGCTAACTGGTGCCTTCAATAGTCAGGCCTTTGAACTGCTTTCTAAGCATTAGTCCAGTTCATCTTACTGTTCTCATTTTTGGCTTTACTCTTTGATTCTCCTCTGGCACTTTACTGGATAGATTCAAACCTGCCACTGGAGAATCCATTTGCCTCCAAAGAAAGGAGTTAATCATTACCCCCAAAACACTGTGAAGGCATATCATACAAACAGGAGTACAGTGCCTACCATTGCCAGAAGAGGGTCAGCAAAGGGCAGTTGCCTTACCCCTGTTAAAAGCAAAAAATCTGCAGGCATCACTGAGCAAAAATCATCCAGCTTTGCTTCTTATTGGCCTTGTCAGTTAACAAACGGAAAGGAATAGCTTCTCTTAGAGAATACATCTGCAGCAGCACCCAGTTCTTTCCTGCTTCCTTGAGTTTCTTTTTCATCTCAGTGACAACTTCTCTGCCTTAAGTGAGTTGGCAAACACATTCTGCTTCCAGGGCTGATAAAGACTCTCTGCCTTCCATATCCTTTCCAGATGTGTCAGGACCGTCTGCGCTTGAGACTGACATGAAACTGTCGAAACACTTGTACTGTGGATGCACCCACGTCAGCAAAGACGTGCTTTACCCTGCACAGTGGGACTGCCTGCCCACTGGAGTCAAACAATATCCTCTGCTGAAAGGATAATCTGTACCTCTAAATACTAATCTGACTTTAGGCCTGCCAAAACTGCATGGGCTTCTCAAGTCTTAGGTGCAGGTTATGCCACAGTTTGACTGTCTCTGGGTGTTATTGTGGTGGTATATGGACCTGTGCCCTCTCCTTACACTGTTAATGTTTCCACAAAGATTAGAGATGTCTTCCTGTCTATCCACCTCCCTAGCCTAATACGTGATATTGCTTCTGAGGTTTCATTCCTCTTTAGCAAGGGTACCTCTCCTGCATCTTGACCCAGAGAAGAAAACGAAGGAGTAGGGTGTGGGACATGGAGTCTGGCCAAAGAGGTCTACCAGCTGATAATCCTGAGGCTCAAAGTAAGCAAACTTCTTAGGTCAGGAGATGCTGTGGCAGCACATCTCAAATAATTGTTTTGTGTTTTGGCCAAAATACTTCCATTTTTTTCAGACATCTGAATTTTTCAGCTCCCAGTAGAAAAAGAAAGCAAATCACAAAACACCAAATGAACAGACCAAATAACTGAAAACCACAGAGAGAACACCTACTACTAGGTACAATTTCAACTTGTTGAAGCCTGAAATGTTTGTTTGTGGGTTTATGGGTGTTTTTGACCATTTGAAGAACCAGTAGATGGTCCTTAAGAATATACTGCACAGTTTCTTAACTTTTTAGTATCAATAACTCTTATGGTAATTCAAGTTCCCTGGGAGTAGTTTATCTGGTACTGTTTTAACAATATCTTTATCCACTGAGGGAATGTGCCTCCTACACAGAAACTCCCCTGCAACACCATTTAAAAGACTTCAGTGCCTTATTTGCAATAACTAAGTCTCATAATATTACTTAAAGTATAGCTTAAAGGCCTTATCCTTTATATGATCCTCAGGTGATCCTTTCCGGATCACCTAAGGAGCAGTTTTTCTATGACTTGATCAATCTTATGCTGAAAATCCACAAAACTTCCTGGAGTGGATACTTGAATTTGTTTGAATTTTGTTGCTTGTTCTAGTTCTTAAAATCCACAAACACTTTTGTACTTCTGTAACACCTCAGGGAGAAACACCTTTAATTTTATACTGTACATTTGTCAAATCATGGAAGGAATATAGATAAGACAGGCATTTAGAAATAGCAGTATTCATTCCATCTTTATCAATTAGTGAATCAAGACTGTGTTATACACATCAGACACAGAAATATGTGTATATAGATATATACACACATGTATATGCATGTTTAATACTATTAGGTAAGGGCATTTTCAGCTGTCTGCACAACCTTTAATCTGACTGCATATATAGATCTAAATACCATATACTGAATGTAAAGGAAATGCACTTTTATGAGGCTGCATTTAGAAAAGATATTCAAGTAATACAGAAAAAATTACCAGATTTTTTTTCTTTTAAATCTGAAAGCATACACTCACTATGGCTGAAGACTATCCACCTATATCAAGGATGAAAACTACAGTATTCAAGAATTTCAAGATGAACAAGTACAATTTCAAGTATTGTCTTAGTGCATCCCTCAAGCAAAATTTCCTGGATATGAGTAAGAGATCCTACTGTTTTTATTTGGTTTATGTAAGTGGCTTTCTTTACATCACTTCTGCATATCATAGTCTGTGGAAGGGGAAAAATGTCATTGTAGGTTCAGCTGTGATTTTATTCATATTCAGTATTTATGGTGGCACTGCTTGAACAAACCTGTGATTAATGATCAGTGCCATCCATCTTTCCATAAAAAAGGCTTCCTCAGTGGCAGAAATGCAATGGTGCAAATCTCAGATAACATAAAACTGAGGCCCAATCTGACTTTTTATTTTAGTTTTATGTTACTTGTCTTACACAACAGCTCCAGTCACTATCAAAAAAGTTTAGTTCTATATGTCATGTAGAAAACATTCTCTTAAGGTTTTCCTAAGTCATATTTTACATCTTTCTTTCAAGGTATTGCATGCCTCTTCTGAAAACTTGCCGTTTTCTGATGTTTTGGCACAACGTTTTACCCCCATCCACCTTCCCGTTTATAGCTCCATAACTGTTCCTTTAAGTGTGGGATGAAGCTGTTTGAAGAACGGAATGGGCTCTGCAGATGGTCAAATTTAAATAAATACAATTACACTTGGAACACATAATTAATGGGATTCTCATAACTGTTGCTGTAGTAAATAATGTTACGAATATTGTGTCGTCAGACATTTAGGCATTGTCTAATCTCCTTTGATTTAAAGTACATTGAGGCTTCCTTTCTTCTGTAGCACTACTTAATCCTTCAAAAAAGTTGAATCAAGCTTAATTTAATCATAGCAGACTTAGAAGCCCTAATTGATGATTTCAAATCAAGAGTACATCAGTGAATTAGGAAGTAGTAAATTTACTCTGGGCATAGCTTTGAATATTGGGGATTTACTTGTTTTTACTGGAATAGAGAAGCTTCGTCAAATTTTGCCACAAATACTTATCCATTCAGTCCGTAAGCTTTCAAAATTTTCCAACCTAAATACATCCAAAAGGGTGTTAGTAACTTCAAAAGAAGCCCTGTCTCTGAAACTGTTTATGAAATAAAACAATGTCCATCATCAAAATACCATTGTTTTTAAAAGGAAAAATAATGTCTTTTTCTTCTTCCTAGCCAGCACATGTTCATTAGACATGCATGAGCCCTGCTGACAAAGAATCAAAATGAACAGATTAGCTTTGTCTTTACACCTAAATATGTAGATGTAGATGGACAATTTTTTCCTCTACATGACAGAATCTAGGCCAGTTCCTCATCAAACAATGTCTCAGGAAGTTGACTCCAGTAATCTGGAGACTGTACTATCAGGACAGACACCTCACAGGTTACTGGGGCTATTTGTACTTCTGCAAAAGGGTAAAAAATAATTCTCACATCAGCTAAAAATGACATCACACTCTTTCTCCTCTACTCAGAAATTTTTCACAAAAATTGCTGTCATAAAATGTGATTTGAGGAGTCCAAAATGCATTGTCTGAGGCTCTTCTTTTAAATCAAAGCATGCATTTCAAAATAGGTTCCACAGTGGATGCCTGACTTGATTAGCTCCTGGATAGTAGTCCACACTTTCTCACTTGTATATCAGACTTCCAGGGGCCCTGTTTGGGCTGAACTTCAGGGAACCTAGAAGCAATAGCCCTAAATTGAATGCATCCGTGCCACTTCACACCCAAACTAAAAAATCCTGTTTAGCAGTGTGCTTACCAGTGTCTGGAATTCAAGCCCCTTCTAAGGAAACATGCAAGTTTTGGAAACGAAACTTCAATTCAGGTAGAAATGTGTTTATGTTTAAAAAAAAAAAAAATTCTTGAAATTTGTGTTTTAATACTGGACAGATTTTTAGCTCTAATTCCAAACATCGCTCAAACCCCAATAGCAATTACAGTTTTTACAAGTTCCATAAATTAGTCTGTAAACAGCAAAGCCGTAGATGTTCTGGCATCTGAACTAGGCATTTATGTGTCTCATTCCTGTAGTATCCTGGGCACCTGGATGCAAGCCCTCTGTCTGTCTATCTGATATTAGTATTGGCTGCATACTGCCAGTGTGAACCCAAACGTAAAGAAACCTCCCTCTGGCTAAGCCATTAAATGCTGTGCCAAGTGTATCTCAGCTGGAAGTGGCTTTTTCCATATCTTCCCAATCTCATATGAGTTGTTTTCCTTTCCAAAGGTTGTGAAATATCTGGGTCAGCAGGTATAATAGAAAGGCAAATGGAAAAAAAAAAATCTATTTTTGCAACTCCTGAGCCCCATTTCCAACAATTTATTGAAATAAGATGTCATGCATGCATATGTATAATTGATTTCAGATGTGTGATAAAGTTGCCAGAGATACACTCAGCAGAAATGACTGTAATTTTTTCAGATGTGCTCTTTTCCCATCAACTTGGCCTCCAAAACAAAAATTCAGCCCTGAAAGAAATGTATTCATACTCCCGGGCACCTGCTGCTGTGTCTCCTGTCTCTCAGCTGGGAGAGGACGGAAGGTTTGATGCAATCGTGGCATCTGCTACTACTGGACTTGCTCGCTTTGCACCTTACGTTTTTGCAATTCTGATTTCTTTTGTAATCATTGTTTTAGCCCTGTTCTGTCTCTGATATTGAACTCTCGTGACACTGCTTCAGGAGCAGCAAACAACATGCTATACTGAGAGGAAAGACTCTTTTTCAGTGCTTTTAGCAATGTGACCTTAAGTATTGATTTATAGCCTGCTGCAGTGCTCTAGTGCAAAAGGGAACTGTGGTAATTAAGTTAGTATCTGCGCTTTCTAAAATAGTGCTGAGCTGCAACAAAAAGAGACCCTTTATTTTTCCTCTCTGCCTCAGTGAATGCAGATGCAGGCACTGCCCTTTGACCCTGCTCAGCTTTCCCCAGCTGCAGATTATTTTTCTCTCTCTGTGCTTTTAGGTGCTGATAGACAGAGTAGAACCCATTAATTCTTGTGTCTGACTTTCTTTTTTTAGTGCAGGCAATGGAGCAAGTCTCTACACTTGTACCTGACTTCTAGAACATTTTGTTATGTGGGTGAGAAAAGAGCAGTGGCTAAGGAAATATAGGAAGAATTAGAAAATCCAGCAGAGTGGGTGGTCACGAAGTGGCTCAAACTAGAAAGCAAATCCTTTTGCATGAAATTTCCCACTTCTCAGCATGACACACTATTCTGAAACTCATGTATAAGGTAACAGGGTAAACACAATGAGAAATCTCTTTTGTATTCCATTACAGTCATTAGAGAAATAGGCCACAAAAGGTAATGGCAATAAAACTGAATACCTTGCAGTGAGCATGTAAATTACATGTTAATGTATGCAAATTAGAACACCATGTTCAATGTCCATAAAACTACAAAATACAGCTAATTAATGGTAGGTAAGATGCTTCATTTTATATTCACAGAGTTACAGGGGAGGTAGTATATTTTTATTATTGTGGAACATTGGCCTTGGGGAACACATCAAACATTCAGTTTCCCTCCTCTGGCAAATTCGCCCAGCACACTGGAAGTAATTGCCTTTCTGCTTCCTCACCCAAGGTCTTACTCTGACACCAGTCTCTGAAAGCAGAAGTAAAACAAAACAAAAAATTCCCTGCTTTACAATTACTTTCTTGTGGAAATAGTTCTTATTAGTGTTAATATTGTCTCTGTTCAGCTAAATACCTAAACACATTCAGTACCCTTGGCATATCTGAATGGATTCAGTAAATGAATCCCCAAATGGATATAGGCTTCATAAAGCCAGATATTTAGGTAATCTGTTGCCAGAAGAATTCACAGTTTGAGTTCCCAATACAGTGTGAAAACAGAGCACCTGAGAACAGATTTAGAAAAAGTGACTCATCCAGGAAAAGAGGTGAAGGGAGCATGGGGGTCAAGCCCCATTGCTGGAATACACCAATAGCACAAGCAGAGGCAAACTCGTCTGCCCACATTCTTGAATTCTGCATGGGAAACAGCTCTGGTTTTAAAGCCATATCTATCCTGTGCCTGAAATTAATACTCCCGTCTTTTCAACTATCCGGCTGACAAAGTGGAGGGGCCCCAGTCAAGATGGAACAAAGCCCTGTTAAAGGCATGTGTAGGTTTGTGGGTTCCTATGTGCGTCTGTGTGCAGCCTGGGAGAACGATGCAATACAAGTTGAGTGAAAAAAATGAATATTTGAGGGTACACATAAACTTCAATAGGAACAATGCATATCAATGAAGGGTCTTCTGAGTTCTCTTTTGCTGTAAAGGTTAAGGTTCTTGGGCTGCAATCTGGATCATAGAATCATGGGATCACAGAATGGTTTGCGGTGGAAGGTATCCTAATGATCATCTAGTTCCAACCCCACTGCCATGGACAGGGACACCTTGTAGTAGACCAGATTGCTTAAAGCCCCATCCAGCCTGGCTGTGGACACTTCCAGGGATGGGGCATCCACAGCTTCTCTGGGCATCACTGTTCCAGTGCTTCACCACCCTCACAGTAAAGAATTTCTTCCTAATATCTAATCTAAATCTACCCATTTTCAGTTTGAAGCCATTATCCCTTGTCCTGTCACTAGAAGTCCTTGTGGAAAGTCCTCTGCAGCTGTCTTGTAGCCCCATTAGGTACCTTAGGAAGGTTCTATAAGGTCTCTCCCCAGAACCTTCTCTTCTTTGGGTTGGACAACCCCAAGTCTCTCAGCCTATCTTCATGGAAAGGTGCTCCATCCCTCTGATCATATTTGTGGCCCTCCTTTGTACTTGCTCTAACAGGTCAACATCCTTCTTATCTTGGGGGCCCCAGAGCTGGATGCAGCATTCCAGGTGGTGTCCACAAGAGTGGAGTAGAGGGACCTGCTGGTCACAAGGGATCTCTCTGGGCATCCATCTGTGTGCCATGGATCTGTGGCCATGCCACACGCCTCTGCCAGTCCCTGGTGAGAAGCTCTGTAGAGCCCATGCAAAGGCAGGTCAGCATAGCAGCTTTGCAGAGCTTCCTGCACAATCCAAGCTTGCGGACAGCTTCCCAGACACAGCGCCTGTGTCCCTGTACCAGAGCAGCTCCAGGATGTGCTGCTTCTTCTGGCTGTCACTCCACGACAGTGGCTGCTTCTCTCTGCAGAGGTCCGGTGCAGCAGAGGAGTAACCAGTTTGGATAGAAACCCCACTTGTGTGTCACGGATGAAGAGCGGATGTGTTTTGTGCAGGGTCTTATTTAATAGGCACTGAGGTGAGTGACGGTGATGAATCTAACATGTCTTAGGTACCCGAGACAGAGGTTATAATTTGCCAAATACTTTTCATGAGCCAGCAGTTCTCCTTCTGGAAAGCTGTTCAGTTTCAAACAAAACATTTATCTTATGTGCATGTACGTGTGTGCATGTATATATATATAAAATCTGCACCTGTTTGGCAAAGCAGTTGAACTTTGATCAACTTCAGGTAAATGCTTACCTTGCACTTCATGTAAAAGTTAACCCCAGTGCTAAACATGTGCCTAAGTGTTTTCTGATTTAAGATGGTTTTCAGGATCGAGGCCCTAAAGAGGACAAATGAGTGCAGCTGTTCCAGATGCAAGAAAATAGAGGCTGCCATAAAAGAGACACAAAGACCAAAAAGTACATGAAATATTGTAAGGGCTTTTAAGCAGAAGAAGGAAAAAGATGTATGATAAAAGGAACATGCTTACAGAGAGAAACAACATATGAAAATAAATGTCAGAGTAGGAAAAAATAAAGGAAATAGTGGAAATAGGGGATACTGGAATCTCAACTTAAGGCAGAACACGTCTTCTTATGTTAATAACCTAAATAAACATGCTTGACTGACACTCACAAATTCAGTCTCTATTCTGATTTGTACCCATACTTCCTCACATTTTGTCATGCTTCCCTCTGCTAAGGAATTTTGAGAAAATGTGCTTGGAAGCCTTGTATTTCAGGGACTCTCAGTTACAGGACAGATGCAAAAAAATTAGTGCAGGACTTTCTTTTCTAAGGATTAAAGGAATAATTGCAGGGGGAGGGAATTCTGTGGAATGGGGTATCTAAGGAATAATTCTGCACAAGTGCAGAAGTTTAACTGTATCTAAGACATCTTTCAGACTATCAATGAACTAAAACTGCCTTGCCACCACTGGGCATCCGTGCCTGTCATGGGCAGTGCTGTTCGGAAAACTGCTGATTCAGCATGTGATATGCAGAGGGCTTGAGCTGATGTAAACTCCTGATGGCTATGAAAGATCTGTAATGATAATGACACTGTATTTTGACAGAAGAAGGAAGACTGATAGAGAGAAGGATCTGACCATAACTTCCTCCAATAAAATATTCTGGTACTAAAGCTTTTTTAAAGCCTTCACGGAGCTTCAGGCTAATCAGGTACACCAAGTTATTTGCATTAATTATTTACATCAGAGGCAATTGGGAATTAGCAATTTTTCTCTTCATCCCTGTCACCTTTTCATTCTGAACTAAAACTATCGAAAAAGTCAGAGGTCTTTACCCAGGCTACAACGATTAACACAGTTCTTTTCTCCCTCTTCTCCTGTTTCCCCTTGCTGCCATGTGCTATATATCTTGGACAGAGCATAGCAAATCTAAAACTGATGGCCTTGTTTCTTTTGCTTTTTTGGCCTAGCACAAGCTCAATACCTGCACAAGAGGGGAGCAGGATCAGCTTGGGAAAGAAAACAAAAAAGCCTCTGCCAAAATAATAATCATAATATTAGCACACAGCTGTAAGGAGTAATTTTTTGGCATCTAGAGCAAGTGCTCCCCGCTCTCTCTCTCACTCTGTAACCCTACTTCTGCTTTTTAAGCTTTTCATTGGCTACCAGATTCCCTGTTTTGTTGTCTTCCTCCAAAGTCCTATGGTTGCTCCTTGGTTGTGGCAGGAGCAGAAGCAACTAAGAAGTGTGTGTATGTGTGTGTGTGTGTGGTGGTGACTCATGTGAATATGATATTCCTGCAAACTTGAAATGTGCTTCAAGGACTTGATGCAATTTTCTTGATCTTGATCTGTTCATTTGAAGGGAGGAGGAGGGGAAAAGTGAGGGAGAGAGAGAGGGAATGCTGCTCTTGGCAGAAGATACAGGCAATTGGCTGCTTTATGGCTTTGCCTTGATGTGTGTTTAAAAAACAGCTCAAGATTTGGCACAGAGAGGTTTTTCCCCCTTGTTTTACTTCTAAATATTCTTCAAAAGCTTCCATAGGATATAGAATATTGCTTTGATCAAACGAATATACTTTATGCTGAAGTTTCTACTTAATACTGACTTCAATTCATATTCTGCCAATTTTTTAATTTCAGATTTGATTTCAAATTTTCTGTAGCTGGTAGACAATAGGAAAATAGGACAATTTCTCCTGTGGATCATGTTATTTTACTGATGTGCATTGAAGTTTCAGAAGATAAGGAAGAGTGAACCAAGAAAATATTACCAAACTTGCTTCTTCAGCAAAATTTTAACGTGACCAAAAGGCTGAATGTACACAGGGAGTGTACCTCAGACAAAGATGTTCTGGAAAAGGTTCATAACTTGAATTACTTTCATATAAAGCCCTGATATTTGCATTCTTACCTAATCCTTATCTGATCAATTTGAACTACTCATATTTGAGAAATTTTCCAGAAATGTCCAGGTATGGGCCATACTGTGTGAGTCACCAGGCTTCCTGTTTCTCCTCGGTGATAAACCATCTCCTGACAGCAGCTTCGTCAGACTGTTTGGGACATTTATGATCTCATTTGGAACCTACAGTGTAAAGACATTGGTTTCTTCCCTCCATTAATGCTGTTTTTTGAGTATTCCCATGACCCAATGTCAATTAAACATCACTGATAAAAATAAAAGCCCCAACACTCAAAAAAGTTTGGTTGTGATACAGTGTGTCTAAGTTTGGGACAGTTGTTAAGGCACATCTCCTTGCCCTCCAGGCTGTGTTACTGGTGCGTTTCTCATTTTAGCTTCTTTGGGAGATGAAAATTTGCCCTTGCAGTGTGGTTCTGCTCACTTATTAGGCAACACCAGTGCTGTAACTTTCATGTCACCTGCTGTTTTCAATCCATCACTAATTTAAAGTAGCAATCACATACTTTTCATAGGCTGCCACAGTCAAGATGTTGCTCCTTCCTGGTGCAGTTGCAGGGTCTGGTGAATTAGAGGGACAGACTGTTTAGTGAAGGATTTTGGATTCCAGACCTCATGTCACTAACCCAGAGTTGATAATCCTCTGGTAAAGAAAGACTTTTATTTATTTATTTGCCTGAGACACTTCTATATGGGATGATTTATTTAGCTGTGAGTAAATAAAAGTGCTTAGTAGGTCATATAAAGGCATAGCTGCCTCTCATCACTTGTATCCGACAGTGCCACGCTGGCGCCCGTGCCCTTTGCAGCCTGCACAGAGGGGAGGGCAACAGAGGGAACAGTGGGTGGCCAGGTGCTCTCCTGGGGGAAACATGAACCCACTGTCATGACTGTCAGGGGCAAGGGGATTCCCACAGGCCATACTAATTCAGGGGCTGTGATTCAAGACTAATGCCCTCAGTTAACATCCCGTGACAGAAAACAGATTTACCTTATGGTGTATGCTGCCGTCTCCCACAGGGGGAAGTATGTTGTCCTCCAAAGATGGAAAAATAGAGAGCAAAAATCAAATTCCAGAGAGAAAAGGCCACTTTTGCAGCAGCTTCTACAAAAGGCAGGAGAGGGAAGTGCATCCACTCCTCAGCTGGCACCCTGACTGATGCCACAGAACTTCAGCAATGACAACTATGCCATTATTTTCGTCCTGGAGGTCTGCAATGTCATGTGCTTGTGATCTGTCTTCAGCTGCTAGACTCGGACAAGTTGAATTGTCCAGGCAGCATTGCAGCAGCAGAGAAGCCCTGCTGTGCTGGGGCCATAAACAGAACACTGTTTTCTGTTTAGTGCCCGCCAGAAGGGAATTCAAGTTATTTACTAATACTTCACCATATGTCAGGACTTCACTTGCCAGTTCATGAGCACCACCTTGTGCTTTCTGGCGTAGATGGGTAGGTGTGAAGGACACCCCTCCTAGCTAAACACATCCTAAAAACTCTATAATTTTTTAAATATTTCTACTTTGAAGTGTGAGTAGTAGGGGCATGCCATGGTGGGGATACATGGTGGCAGGTGGAGGATGCTCCAGGAAGTGCCTGACACAGTGGTTCAAACAGCTGGTGTATGGAGGACATTTTGGTTGGTGTTGTGAGTGCTCCTGATGTTTCCCATGTTGTGTTGGCAGTCAGGGGAAGTCAGGCAAGCTGTGAATATAAATCAGAGATCAAAACAGCATGGATGCTCAGTCGCCAAAACTGCTACATGAGATGCTGTAGGTGTAGACACAGGACAGGATGGTGTAGGCATAGCCAGTTGATGTCCCTCGAGAGCATTACACACTGCTTTTACCTCTACTTGCACTTGGGGTTTCTGCTGTGGGAGCACAATGCATATTCCAAAGCCAAAGACATGTCACAGAAAGGTCCTGGCTCCTCCCCCCTCACCCCAGTTTTAAGCCATGGTGACCTCAGAGAGCACGAGACTGTGTTTTTTATTCTTTTTTTTATCTTTGTGAAAGGAGTCTTGTTTGCTTGCTGGCCCTTGCACACCAAGGCACTGTTGTGTTACTTAAAATTGTAAATTATGTCTGTTTAAGAAAATGTCAGTGTTTTTTAAAACAGAATAACAGAACTAGAAAAGACTTGGCTGTGCTGTTTGTTACACGAGTTGCAGGCAGGCAGAATGATGCATTCACCATTATAAGCAGATTCAAGGAGACTAATGACTGCTGTACAATATAGCTTCAGTTCTTTCAAGTAACATGATAGTTGTTTCTTTGCTTGCCAGCAAGATTATCTGAGCAATGTTAATGCTCGTGCGCTGACGTATAGGGGAGCCATCAATATGGGGCTGTGCCTACCAACAATAACTCCCTGCCCCCTCTTGCTAATTGAAATGACCTTTCTATCAAAAAAAAAAAAAAAAAAAAAAAGAAAAAAAAAAAAAGAAAAAAAAAGAGGATTGTAAGATAAATACAGCTTTGATATAGGGATTTGATTTCTCTGGCACCTATCATTTATGTTTATGGGTATTTCTTGTATATTCCTCAGGAATTCTGTCAAACAGTTACTCAGCTTTGGATAGGACTAAGTTATAATGAGTATTTTTTGTTGACAGTCTCTAAAAGCATGCTAGGAGGATCTCTCCTACTATATAATACTGGTAAATGCTTGACAACCATGTTGCTTCTAACATGGATACTCACTGCAAACCTTTGAGAATCCTTTGAGGAAGAGAGTGAATTAACAGGGGAAAAAAAAATTCTGCCTCACCATTGACACCTGTCCTCAGAAAAATTCCTCTTTGCCCATCCCAAATGCAGACTTACTGTTCCTCAAAATAGAAAAAAAAAAAAAAAAAGCAACTGGATCTTTGCTGTCAGTGCCTATTTTATGTGGAACAATATACAAACACAAAGGAACTTAGAGCAAGTACTGTTGTGCTTTGCAGTTTTTTATCAGGAAATGCCATGAGAAAATGGCCTAAACATGTGGATCGTTTCCCTCTAGTTGCATAAGAGTCTGGCTTGGCTTTGATTCACCTTAGATATCCAGAAGAAATTAGAAGAGATGCACTCACTTTGTAGTGGCTGCTTTGTATATTTTTGTTTGTCCACTTGTTTTGAAATATTGCTCACTGCTTCTACTCCCTTCCTCAGTAGAGGTGCTGCCTTTCCTGTGTTTCTTCACCAAACATTGAGGTTAGGCTCTGCTCTTCAGTGGTGTCATTTTGGGAGCCCACAAATGAGGCTTCAGCCACAAGAAAATGGAAAGGATTATATTGACATATATGTTTTCTTACTAAATAAGGAGAAAAAACTAACAGAGGGCTGCAAGCTGGATTTGTCTGTGTGGGCGTACCATGCTTGACATGAAACATGTTTACCAAATTTTTTTCCCATGAGAATCACAGTTTTCCTCATCTGACATCCAGGTTTCTCATCAGAGGAACTGGGAAAATATGGTATTTCAGCCACTATTATGGTGACTCAGAGCTCTGGCCCCTCAAAGGTTACAAGTCTGAACTCTGATCGCCCTTTTGCCTTTCACACTTGGTCACAGAGACTTGCCTGGGCCCCTGAGGACTAAATTTTTGGGTTTTCTTTCTGTAGGTAGAGTTTTTTAAAATTTAAGGTTTTCAGAAGAGATGAGAGGTCTACTGAAAAGGAAGTTAAAGTCAAAAGGGATCTGATTTTCATAGAGTGGCTAGTAATTGCTCTTGAAATTCAGACCAACTTTGAACCCTGAGATTTAGACTAGGTGCCCCTAAATTCAGCTAAAAACTGATCATGTCTTTGTATTAAACTGACATTAATGGGTACAGTGATATGATACACATTTCCTTAATGTTCTTCCAAGCCAGAAAAAATTCATCTCTGTGTCTGAGTTCTCAGCTTTCAGTTCACAGGTGAATGGGAGGATCTATGTTTTTTCTTCAATGTATGACAGGTTTATAGAAATCCCTGAAAGTGTGGCTTTTCGATATATTGCAAAAGAGGGATAAATGTTTTCTTTCTCTGGCTAGCAGCCATCGTCTAATTTTAGCTGCAATCTTCAAAGGCTGTGGAATGGGCACTGCCTCTTCCCCAAAATGTGATTTCCCTGGCCTTGACACAGACTGGACTAAGTTGCTATTCACTGCTAAATTTGCTTGCGTGCAGCTAAAGCCTGATAATCTTGGGTCTCAACTAAGCCAAAGCTCTTTAACTTGTTTCATTCTGCTAGGCCATATTAAAGAACAAAGCAAAACAAAAAAACCCAAATGAAATAAAACAAACAAACAAACCATACCCAACAAACCAAGCCAAACCAACAAGCCAGCTTACTACACCTTACTATTTAAATAGAATTGGGTTGAGTTAGTAACAGTCCAGATGCTGAAGGAAAAGCTGTTAATGTTTAAAGAGAAGATGGTGCTCATGGATCCCTACTGAACCAGCATTTAAGCATGGAGTTCGTGATGAAAAAGGGAAAAATAAGGTGCTATTTGTCTTTATTCACGTTTCGAGGGACCTAGTTTCAGACATAAGTGTATCTATTTCTTTCAGTCCATTTTCCTGCACTGTTTGTGTACATGCTAAGTGCCTGTGATGTGTAAGGTGCCCATATTAGGAACATCACACTGCTTAAGAGCTGCTACCTTCCCTCCTAGACAAGAGTGTATTGACAAGGGGAAGAAAGTCCTGATACTGCTCCATTACTGTGTCTGAATATCATCCCCACTTCCACACATGTATGTGTGTGTATGTGCATGTGTGTGTATATATGTATGTATATCTATCTATCTATACTCACACATATAATTTTCAGTGGGATTCCTGACAGAATAAAGGTTATATTTATTTTATAAGCATATTTATACTACCTCTTACGTACAAACAAGTTTTCTTAAACTCATGTTTCTCATCCTCTAAATAAAACTGGAGAATATAACTGAGATTGTGGATTTATTATATATTTATAATTATTTTTAGATGTAGCTGCATTTTTTCCCATCTTACTTTTTCACCTTGTAACTCTTCAAACTGTGTGAACAAACCAGTCTATAAAAGCTAAAACATATTTCTCAGAATAGGAGTGTCTTCTAAAATGTACAAAAAGAAAAAAAGGGAAAAAAGAAAGAAAGGGAAAAAAAGAAAAGAGTTGTGCCCCCTGTTTAGCACAGCCCTACTTCCCTCCATTTTGATTCTACTTTGTTTTCTCACTGAGATCAAGTAGGGCATTCAGGTCTTCCATTTTAAATGCAGGAAGCAAATGGCTCATATTCCAGCAGCTGTCTTTGAGAGTCTCATTTCTGCTATGGCCTTGCTTTCTTGCCTCTGTTATTGGCATAAATCATTGTGTAACAGAATGAGAATGTTCCATAGTTAATTATTCTGCTATCCAGTCCCCCTCTAAGTCTGTCTTCTAATAACAACAAAACATAGGATCAGACATCCATGTGAATGCTAGCTTCATTCCTCAGCTAAAATACCATGCTTTATCTGGCTGAAGGTGGGATTTCCAAGGAAGCCTAAGCGGGTTAGGTGGCTGAGTCTCACTGAGATTCAACAGCCAGCTCACGTAAAAAAAAAAAATCAATTAAAAAAATCAGGTTTAAAACCTCAAATCACATGGAAATCTTCTGCTATCAGAAAAAAAAAAAAAAAAAAGTCCTTTAAAGGCTAAGTCTGATTTAAGTTCTAGACTAAACTCATGGACCACTGGGTCCCTATTGAAAGTGTTATACTGCATATAGACAGCCCAAGACTGCGAAAAGCCAATAAAAGGAACAAATAGGACACAAGGGCTGGAGAAAAAGTTCACACTTGTTTTTCTTACCATTGCATTAAAAGCAATGAAAATCTGTATCTTTTCACCTCCACTAATGATTCTCCTTCAAATAGCTCATGGAGGCTTTTAGAAAGGTTTCATAGGAAAAAGAGACCCTGTATGACAACCGTTGGAGCAAAAGCCAGTTTCCCCACTCCATCTGCCTGATGTCTGGTAGGCATCCCTTTAAAGAGATCAGAGGGAACACTTGTGTCATTCAAAACTTTTGAAAAACAGGGTTCACGTAAGTAAATATCAATTGATTCAAGTCAGGTGATCAGATGCTCACAGTGCTCACATGTGTTTGTGGTTTGCTTTTATTTTTTAAGATGCATTGGACTCAGCTCTAAGGGTGGAAAGTACATAAGGAATTTTAATTGCCACTCCTTCTCAAAAATCACATTCTTGAGCAAACCTGGCTTACTGGAGAGATTAATTTAATGTATAGACATAAAAACAAAACATGAGTTTCCAAAGTTTGTCTTTGGAATATGCCTGGCAAGCAGATTTCAAAATTTTCATTCTTTCCATGTCAGCATCCCACGGCTACCCCAGCAATCCCACCACAGCTGAAGAAAACTAAGCGTAAAAAACAGGCATAAGGCCAAAGAGTGATCTTTACTCCCTAGACTGAATAAGAGGCAATGCACAGTCACCCCATCTGGTGGGAGTTTTGGAGAGGGCTAGGAGCTTAAGCAGGACGTGCTGTTCTTCAGAGACACAGGGGGAACTTCTGGGGATGAGGGGTAAAAAAGCTGGTTCTTTCTCATTTTCCTTGACATAACTCTGGATCCCAGAGGAGCTGGGGAACCAGGACTGAGGTCCTGGAGGTGGTGAGTCAGCAGCACACAGGGCTGGAAATGGAGGAACTGCCCTTGTGCTCCTGATCCTCTGGAAGACACCTTGCTGGACTCAGGAGCATTTAAATCAGCTTTCTCCTGCTCTTATGCCGATATTCATACTTCCTCTGATCAGTGGAAGTCTTGCCTATATGCCTGTCTGCTCTATTTTCATGTCTGAACTAACAATATTTTTATATCATGAGCTGTTCTAAAAAGGAAACACATGGGCACTGGCATAGCTCCTAATACTGTACATTTTAAGATTAATGCCAGCCAACAGCAGCATGAAAACTGTGAGCCTTGAGAAGGTGGAAAGAAATCCTGCTCGGAAAGAACTTGCCTTGGTTTGGCTTGCTAGAAATCTCTCAAAAAGCTGAGCTGGTAAAAGAGGAATTTTACCAAACATTGCATCCAAGTAAGCAGCAGCAGCAGCAGCAGCAGCAGCTAACTTCTGCTTGTCCCTTTCTGGAGCAGTGACAGCTGTGTGCAAGATAAGATCCATGAAGCCCTTGGTGTGCTTTGGAGAAACACAATTACCCCAGACTAAGAACATGTAACAGCATTTGTCGGCACAGCCATTTCACTGGGCCTCAACTCCATCACCATTGTGTGGGGTAGAGAGACAGGAGAAAGGGAGAGAAGCATGAGGAGAGACAGAAAAGGCCGGTCAGTGATGGAAGTAGGAGAGTGTCACAGAGCCATGTTCCTCCATCTGCCTATCCAGTTCGACCTGGAGTCAAACACCTGGTACGGACCATGGAAGAGTCGGTACCCCTACACCTAACAGTGAGCAGTTGTTTCACTTTAAAGCTGCTCCTAGTCAGCAGTTGGGATTTTTATGAAGGGATTATGAGCAGTTGTTTCACAGAAAGAGAGAAAACACTGTGCAGAGGCACAGGGACTGCCCTTGATGTTATCATTACCTTGCTGGCCCACCACATCTTCTGGTCTAAATTGCAGAGGCAGATGTGCACAACACTGACCTCTTTGTCCTGCCACCAGCACCTGAGAGAATGCTGGCAAACCTGAGCCATATCCTTTCTTCGGGGTTGGAAATGACTCCTAGGCCCCTCACAACCTCTTTCCCAGCCGGCATTTCCCTCTCTTGCCTCGTTTCCCGATGGCTGTGTGTCAGCCCCTTGCCCTACCCGTCTGTGTGCACAGCTGAGAAACAGCTGCAGAGGTGGAAACACTGCAGCCAGATGCTGCTGACAGAGCAAGGAGAGGAAACAGAGAGCTGCTGAGCATCTGCCAAGACAGAAGCAACTCAGAGAAGCTTTATCGAAATGCCACAGTGAGAACTATGTGAAAAAATGTCATTTAAACCTTTTAGAAATGAACCCTGTTACCATGGGTGTGTGACATTTTTAAAACTCTGCTCTCTATAATTTCTTCTTTCATCTGGAATTATCTTTTCATTCATACCCATGTAACTGTATTTATGGGCAAATTTGCAGTTTCTGGAGAACTTTCTGGCCTTTAGCTACAACTGAATCTTGGGATGTTGGCCACAGCTCCTCTTCCCTGGGACAGGAGTCTGGAAAACGTGAGGCCATCTTTCCAGACCCAGAGTTTTTGTCAGCTCTGTCATCATAAAGTGATCCCACCAGTCTGCCTGACTGCCCATTAACTAGGCAATGTGACAAAATAGGAGCTTGTATGCATTCTGCCAACTTACACAACTACATTTGCCTCAGGTGGGTATTTATTGCAATCGAGAAAGCAAGAACTGTCACCCTTCATTTTAGTTAAGATAATATCATTAGGGTGGGATTTTTTCCATCCTTTTAGTTAAGTTAATATCATTAAAGTGGCATTTTTTCCATCCAGGTAGACTGGTGAGTCAGATGAAAGTAAATGAGAAAGGTTTAAGTCCCTGGGCGTAGGAGCTAGACCACGTGGCGTTTACACTCAGCTTTGTCACTCACCTATAAGGCCGCTTAACGAGGACAGAGTGTCGTGAAAGCAGAGGCAATTTTTTTATTATAGAATATGTGATAATACTACAAATGAGCTCAGCTGAGGCACTTTAGGAATTAAACTAACAGAAATCAATGTTAACATGAGGACCAGGAGACAAGACGAGGAAGAGACAGCCTGGGGACCCTGACTGGGTTTTTTGCGTGAATTCTTAGTATATCTATTTGCTTTGGAAAAATTATAGCTAACCATTGTCTTTACTCATCTATAATTGCTGCTGTCACTGTTTCTATAGTCCATTTTGTTTCCTGGAGGTTCTAAGACTGTATTTTCAATGATACAGACATACATAGACACACATCTATGTTTCCTGCATTTGGCTAGGATATGTCATATATTGTTGTGCTGCATATTTTTGGTCATGTATTCTATAATTCCTAGGACAAAAAGTGTCGATAGAGCTTTTCTTCCAGCCTGGTAAACACCCGGTGGTGGTTTGTGGAGAGGCAAGCTCCAACATCAGGCTTGGTGTCCAGGTTGCAGAGGCAGGCTCAGCATTGCACGGGAAGGCTGGGAAACTGCTGGCAGGTTCTTGGTTCCTGTTGGTTTTACACCTCAGTCTTCCAGGATGCTTTGCACTTCTTCTCTAGAGATTTATAGATTCAAAGACTCACAGAATGGTTTGAGTTGGAAAGGACCTCAAAGATCACTTAGTTCCAAGCCCTCTGCCATAGGCAGGGACATCTTCCACTAGATCAGGTTGCTCAGAGCCTGATCCAATCTGGCCTTTAACACTTAGAGCTTTGAGACCCGGCATACCTCATTTGTTTGGCTGGATAAACATGCTACAGCTTTTCAAAAAATGAAGATAAAACACTTGTGATTTAGAGTTAAACTTCTGTTCAGTACAGAGAGATTTATTATTATTTTTGCTACTGTTATTTCCATTTTAGGTGACACTACCCAATAACTCCATTTATCTGGTGAGACATCTACAAATATCTTGTGCTACCTATTGTACAAATGCATAAAAGATAGCTCCTGCTCCAAACAGCTTACATAAAGTTCACACCCCTAGCTCATTCAACAAACTTTCTGAAATCTTTCTGAAGAAAAACATTGTTGCTGGTACAGGATCAGTAATTTTCTAGCAGTTGATGCTCAGTATGGAAGTTGTGTATTTTTTAAAGGTAGGGAACATAATGCACATTTTCTTCCTTTTCCTAATTTTTTCTCATCTTTGCATTGTTTTTAAAATTTGTTTCTGATGGCCTGTTTCCATTGTGCTTATATCCTCTTCTCCATGGCTCTTATTTCTACATTTTCTTTTATACTCTGAGCAAAGACAGAGTATTTATGACAGGGGTAAAATGAGATGAAAACTCACAACATATGAAACAATTCACTCATAACAGTGAAAAGTAAATCTTCTCACCATTCAAGAAGACATCCTCTTTCCCTTTTGTTGAAAAGCTGCTGTGTGTCCTGGGAAGCAGGACTCATAGCTCTATCTTCTCAGTTTTGTCAGACGGTTTTGGAAAGGAGATAGTTTGTATTAATCAGCCAACGGGCTTGGAGGAGAGGCAACAAGAAATGTGGTCTTGCTCCCAGCATTTTCACCTTGCTCCACTTTGACCTCTTGTTTTCTGGATTTGGCTTCTCAATTGATGGCTGCCAGCTGTGCCAGACTTCCTGCACAGTGTTGCTTCTGTGTGTTGCTTCTACAGGGAAGTCTGGCAAGGACAGAAGATGAGAAGCAATCTGTAGGAGTCCCTTCAGTGAGCAGCCCCTTGAAAAGGCTATCTAGACTCAAATTCAAAAAATTGGCCTTGAGAAAGGGTAAGACTGACTAGTACAATATTTTTATAGCCTTTGCTGAAGAGACAATTCAGATTTCTGTTAAAATTCTTATCCAAGGACAGAGCACCAAACTCTGTTCAGACTACATTAAACAGAAGAGAATATTTCACAGAAAAGTGATATTTTAAGGATGCAACATTTTTATCTCCATATATAAAGAAAGCACCACCCTAGTAATTAAAGCTAAGTAATTTTTGGGGGGAAGGAAAGTCCCCCTGTCACATTCAGCTCCCCTTGCATTGTCCTTCCATCCAAAACCACAACAGAAGATGACTTGGAATAAAGGGCCCACATTTTTGTATGGTTTTATATTCTTTTGTGGTGCTAATGAAGCTTTATATTATTATAATGGTATGTATCCTCATGCGTAGCTGCAGAAATACTTACAAAAGTTACATAAATATATAGATAATTTATACAGATTATACAAATAGTTGCTATCCAGGCTCAAAACCTAGAGAAGACTTTGAAGATAACAAGAACAAGGCTATGTCTGTGCAAGGCTTTTTGCTTTATGGATACCCAAAAGGAAAGCAAAGGTAAAAGAAAAAGAAGACATGCAAAAATCAGAATCAAGTCAGAATGAAACAAGTTTTAAAGGATTCCATAAATTTAGACATGAAGCACTCAAGGGAAGAGATTTTTCTCCTGAACAGCTCGGCAAAATACCACTTGACGCCCCACATTTCTTTCAAAATTACATCAATGAATTAACTTAGCCTAAAGCAAGACGTGTTAAACTGAATACTTCAATATTTAGGATTTTACAGAAAAACAGCGAATCTTCCACACATTTGCCTACCAGCATTCAGTTCAGCTCCTGTATTTCTGGGTGAGTCCACTCAGGATTCAGGGAGTCAGATAGGAGGGGAATATTTGAGACTAATGTTGTTTGCAAGAGGCACTGTCAAGCTATACCTGTTGAAAAGTACAGATGGATTTCGAAACATGAGTAAAGACAGAAAGCTGGGGAACTCAAAAGAAGACAATTTTATATTTAGTTTTACATCCTTAAATTGAAATGGTTTGTCTTCCGGCAATGCTGGTGATCCACAGCTCCTATAGATGTGTCTGTCTTCTTCCCTTCCTTCTCTCACATCAGGTTTTTCCTCCACAGACTAACCAATCCTTATAGCTTAAAAGTAAATATACATCTACAGCAATTCTACCCACTTACGGTTGTCACCATTAAGAGCTTGCACTGTTTTTTTCTTGAGTATCTGCTAAGAGTACATTAAGAACTTATAGTAAATGCTGACTTTGTAGTACCAGCCAATACATGTATCCATCACAGCATCAAAGACTTGACCTTCTGAATAATTCAATCAGTATATGTCAGACCCATCTAACTGATACAAAAAATTACGAATAATAACAATGTATGGTTTTTTGTTATTCTCAATAAAATTGCTAACCACTACCTGTTGGCATTATCATTTGACTTAGTTTTACCTTGAAGCCTGAAAAATAGGTTGGCAAAGGCTGCAGTGGGTAAACATGAGTTTTACTGTTTCAAGTACAATGCTGGGTGGTGTCCCCAAAACCAGATATGAAATCATACTCTTTAAAACCAATTGAAACTAATTGCACTTGAACTATGCAGGAAATTTGTGACCAATTGTTGTTTAATGAAAGAGAACATCTAGTGATTTCTGACCTCCAGTGCTCAGTCTTTTCACTTGAAGAGCCCTGTTGAAACAGAGAAAATTGCACATCACTTTTAAGTGCAGAAGTAGGGAATTACAATACATTAGCATATCAGGGCTTTATGTACCTGTAAGCTTAGAAATATGTTCCGCCCATCCCAAGAAAAGTGTTCATTGGCTTTTTTTTTAGTTTTGAGACCTGACTGTTTCATAAGGACAATTTTATGTAATTGTTCATTTCTCTTTGCAAGCTTTAATAGGGTCAGCTATATCTTATCTCTTCCATTTTCCCTTGCACAACAGTGTATATGCACAATACATGCTTTCTAGGCCATTCTGCAGTAAGGAATATTCAAATAGAAACTGATGTGACATAAACAAGTTTTACTTCAGAAGATTTTTCCAGAAAAAGGAAAAAAAAAAAAACAAGCAAACTCTAACAGTCTTCACACAGCTCTCATTTGTAAACCAATGGTAATCTTCAGAGCTAAACAATGTAGACTTAAACCTCCGGTTCTTATTTGCATTACAGACATTGAACTGGAAAAAGGGTAGGGTGAAGAAAAAAAAAAGAATTAAAAGTGTCTGTCTCAAAATGATGAGATAAAATGCAAGAACCTCACTCTTGTTTAATAATAATTTTATAGAGAAAATATTTCTCTTGCTTTTGTCATATTACCAAGGAGAATGTGTTATTCATCAGAAGCCTTTCACAAACAACTATTTTGCTATTGAATATGTGGCTTCAATGTCACAGGACTAGGACCTTAAGATCAGGACCACCTAGGAATCCAGAGGAGGATTTCTAATCCAACCACCTCAAATCAGAAAATAGCAAGTTTGAGACTGCTTCATCTTCTTTCTTTTTTTTTCCTTACCACCAACTTTTTCTTTCTCTGTCCTGAATCAAAAGTGCTATTCAGTCTGCAGCCATATGTGAGCAATCACAGCTTGACACCGGGTACTAATAACACCTACTCCAGCCATCTACTCTTAAATTGGAGCGCTGCCATTGATGTGTGCTGGCGATTGCTCTGGCTCATGTAAGCTGCACTTGGGAAGCAGTGGGCACCGCGGGAGAAGGAGCAGGAGCCGCACACTCAAGGCCGGCAGCAGCGCCAGGCCCCAGCAAACGGAGCACAGCCATCTGAAAACGGAGTGGGGTCAAAGATCACCCCTCAGCCTCATTTCGTAAGTGGCCCTAATGTGCTCCACAAGTATAGATCAGCAAAGAGAGTCTGAGTCAGGCCTCAGATTAACATTTGTTTTCATTTTTCGGTGGCTTCAGAGCACACAGGGGTCATTGAACTGTTCATGCTGGCGCTATTTTGCATTCATGGTCTGGAGGAAAATAAAGTCGTAACCTCTGACCTTTCATTAGAGTAGAGCACACAGGAGGTTAGAGGTGAAAGGGAAAAAAAAAAGGGGGAAAAAAGTTTTATTCTCCCTCAGAAAATAAGTGGCTCCTGTTCATGCTGCAGGTCTGGCTTGTCATTAGCACAGTACTGTGTTTGCTAATAGGTAAAGTTATGATGTACTCTGGTACAGTGAAGTACCACAGAAGATTAATTTTCCACAAGCATAGCTGCGATAGCCCCTTCCTCTAAGTTTAATACTCATTGAGAAGAACAGCAGCATGGCCTGTCAGGATGAGGGTTCATGCTGTGGGGGGCCTGAAGTCCAAGACATTTAAGCTGTAATTAGTTTTGCTGATGACTCCAGTATCCCTCAGTATTTCACTCTGAAATTATTTTCACTTTATTAATGTTAAACACTTCCCAAGATTTTTTCTTTTTCTTTTTTCCCCCAAGAAAAATAGGTTGTTTTTGCAATTCAGATGCATGTGCTTCCTCTGAGAAAACATGGATTTTTCCTGTGTTCCACCCAGCATTATTAAAATAAATACCATCCATAAAGTCCAGTTGATGTTATGTGAAGTTCACTGATGTACTGGAACGAGGGAGTGGGCTTGTGCATCCTTCTGCGAGCCAGCAGACAGCCGGAAGCAGTTTCAGGACACTTCATGTGCACTACCCATGCCACCTAAGTATTTCAACAAAAGGCCTGATTTTTCACTTCTTTTCCCAGTCTCATAATTGGTACTGATGTAAACTATCGATAAACTGCAGCTCCTGGCTGAAGCCAAAGGATGTACTTGCTCTTTCCATGGTGTAAACGGATGCACACAGTGCCAGGCAGTGTGAAGGATGGGAACAGACCGGCAGGCCAATGAAACAGCTGTGTGTCTTAGACCTCTCCTATGAACAAACAGGAAAACTAAACCCACACCCCAAAAATATTTCAGTGCCTGAGGCTGGCAAGGCTAGCTCTGGAAAGGACTCTGCTTCTGAAACTACCCCTCGGGCTCGCCAGCTCCCTGCTCTTCCCTCCCCAGTGAGAGCCTTCTGGGCCAGAAAAAGCAAATTCATTCTCCTCTGTACCTGGTTGTAGTTAGACATTTAGGCACAGCTCCAAGGAGACCAGGGCAAATATCCAGGGAAATTTAAACCTGCAGCATGCTGCTAGAAATCTTTTGCCAAAATGAATCTTGACTAAAGCCTATCAGGATGCCGTTCCTGATGGCTCCTGTAATATTTCAGAGTTGTTCCATGAAGATCAGGAGTGTGTTTGTGAGGTTGGTTTGGTTTAGTGGGAGTTCAAGACCCCTATGAATTAGGTAGAAACACGTACGTTGTGTTTGACAAAAGGATATTTGGATGGTTCCAGAGCTGTAACTTGCCGCCAAGCTCTTTAGAGGTACAGAGATCTGTGCATGTTTCCCTGGACTCAGTTTTACCTCCCTTCTTCTACTGATGTAGTTATACAGAGTAATCAATAAGTCTCACCCTTGATATCCATTTTAAAGCATCCAGTCAGCATAGTTTAAAAACAGTGTATTGTATAACTTTTTTTTTTTTTGTTACATTAAGGATATTCCAATTTTAAAAGTTAAATTTTTCTCTTAAATATGTACATTGTGTTTTTTAATTATGTCATATTGTTTCCTTCCCTCTTTTGGTGGCCAAAGTAAAAAGCCACTGGAGAAGAAATTTTGAAATCCATATCTGGGTGTAACATGAAAATTTCACTCTGCTATGGTCACACTGCTACATTGTGCAATAGGGAACAAAAGCAAACCAGTGTGATTTATGTTACTATTCCCACTGAGAACTGTGAATTATAAACTCAGAGATTAAATTCTCTGTTAGAATTGATAATGTCTGCAGTCAGGTTACAGCACAGCTCAAATTTGTTGAGGGTGAATGAGGTAGGAATAATTTTATTCTGTGGATTTTCTGGGGAACTTGGATTTGCACGGATTTGTATGAAACAATCATGAAAGATTTGTGGAAACCTTCACTGAGAAATTAGCTTGGTATTAGTAAAAATATCTGAAATGAAGTTTCCTCTCCCAGCTATTTCCTGATCTGTAATGGAAAACAGAAGAGACCTAGTGAAGGCTGAGATGTGTTTGCATAGGTATTTTGACCAGATAATCCACAGCACAGTTCCAGAACCTAAGCAAATAATGGTGAAAGTAGTGAGTATTGTAATTGCGTGCCAACTTTAAAATTGTGTGTGCACCAAGGAGTTATTCTTAGCCTTTACCCTGAGTTACCTGAGGGTGTAACTGAGATACTGCTCAGCTCAGTGCCAGTGTGTGGCTTCCCAAAGTGAATTTCTGGGGTGCTAACAGAGTTTAACTTACTGTTGTCAAATCTTTCTAAGTACTCTGGAGCCACAGACCTGTAGGTATGAGGAGGTACGAGAAGCTGATATTCATGAAAAATGAGTGGTGCAAAGTGAAAAGCAAACTGTGCAGCACTGTAAGGAGGGACACTCTATACCTTTGTCTCTGGCAGGAGAAATGTGAGAGGAAGCTACAGATAAATGCCTCTGCAATGAGCACTGCCACTAGCTAATTCCTACCCTCTATACACTTATTCTGTGCCAGCTTTTCCTTTCTGCTTTCAACTTGTGTTTATCACCTAGACGAACCTAAGGAGCAACACAATTGTTACACTATATAAAATTATGTAGAGATGGTGTAAAATAGCATGAATACAATTTTTTCCAAGGTCTGACCTCACTATTAAAACATGAGACATGCTCTTAACTGAGTTTCCAAAAACACTTTCTTGAAATCAGCTGGGTCCTTAGAGGGAGTTATGTTAGGAAAGGGTTTTCTGAATCACACCTGGTGGTGAACTGTAATTTGCCTTCTCGTTATTTACGGAGGGCAAATAGGCACCTAACAAATTTGGATCCGTGGCTGAAAGAATGTGGGATGTGGGATCATGTGCTGGGCTAAAGAACCTTTCTCTGTTGCTTTGAGACATTATATTTACTGTGGGAACACAGACAGCTATCACAGGTCAACTTGAGCTATGCAAATGGGGCTGTAAGAAAGGCAGAACATCCACATCTCTTTTTAAGGAAAAGAGAAATGTCAGAGGGCTTATTTTTCCTTGGAGGAAAGGAAAACCCAGAAATTTGTGGCAAATTTAAAATATTTGTCTTTATGAAAATGAAACTTCACTTCTTTAAGAACTGAAACCTCTGCTGATTTAGCTAGTTTAATACACCTACTAATGTAGAAAGTATTAATATATAAAATAAATGTATATAGGTACATTGCTTTTGAATAATAATAGTTGTACAAAATGCTGAAGATGGTGCTTCCCTACACACCTGAGCGTGTTTGCTACCTGCTGACATATCCCTATGATAGGAAGTAACAATTAAATCTTGAAAAGAGAAAGCAAGACTGGTGATGACTTCTACACGAAACAAGAACTTGTGGCTTTCAAAGAGAAACCCAGTGAGTTTGCAGCTCTATAATACAGATGAGGAAAGCTCATTTCTGGAAGCAAAGATGAACAAGGGCATCCTTTTCCAAGAGAGGATTTCCGTCTGCCTGAGCCCAGACGCTGCCTCCTCTGGTCCTCGGCTGGGTCCAGCAACCTTTTGACACGCTCTGGCCTAGTTTTAAAACCGTAGCATATTTTATCCCTTTTCTCTGAATGGTAAGGAGCCATTAGATTTTTAGTTACAGGAAGATGCTTGTGAGCTTCAGAGTAAGTCAGGTCATCCACACTTACACAGGCTGTCAACCTCACAGTGGGTTTCCAGGAATAAACCTTTCCTCAAATCTAGTCAGGATCTCATGTCTGTGCCAGCCAGAAACTTAGACTCAAGTTTCTGTTTTATAAACTGCATTTTACAACATGTCAGCCATATTTCATCCTACCTTACTGGCCCAGATCTTTGCCTAAGTACTATCCCCAGCCCTAACCTTATTACAGATATAAAAATTTTGGAAATGTTGCAAGTTTGAAAGGGAAATATTTTCCTTGGAAAGTATGGAGGGTGAGGGGATGGAAGGAGATTTTCAGAAAAAATATCCATTTAGGGAAAAATTCCAGTATCATTGTAAACATTAATTTAAACATTCTTTCGCTGTTCATTCTGAGACAGAGTATTTCACATGAAAGACTCCCTTTTTTTTCTCCTCCAACTTTTCCCTCCCAGACCCAAGGAAAAAACCCCTTCCAACACTAACTTTTTCTGTATGCATTTCCAGGATTTTTTTTTTCCCAGGCCCTGAAGTTACTAAACATGTTTTAGGCCCTGAAATTGAAAACATGTAGGTTGTATGACACGTGAAATTCTGAGTCACTTGAGGGAGTGGCTGTATCCACAACACACTAAGTCTGCGGGAATAAAACCCTTCCTTCCTGTGTAAATGTGGGAAGAGCTCTCCCAGACAGTTTCAGATCTGGAAAAAGACTAGCGTGGCCAAAAGCCTTCCTGGATTTCCCCACCCAATTCTTTCAGTTTTTCTCTTGGTAGATGCTGCTCCATCCTCCCTACTTTCTTGCACTTAGGCTTCCACCATCACAGCTCCAAGATCTGACCAAGGCTTCAGATGTGATAGAGAGTTATTGACCACAGGGCATTTCTCTTGCTGTTCAGTAACAGGACTCTGCAGCTGGGAGGTATTTGGGTAGTGTAGAGGTGTATATTGGTAGGGATCTATGCATGCATTCATACCTGCATCCAGCTGCATGTGTCCAGGGAGCACAGCTCACACAACCCAGCGCTGTCAGGTTTTTCTTTACCTGCTATTTAGGGCTCTGCTGTGTTTTCCTCAACATCTCCCCAAGTTGCCAATCTAAGCCTTTACCTGATGAGTGATAGCCCTGATTTATGCAGCTGGGATGTGGACTCCTGTGGCTTCTCCTGCTGCCTGAACCTTTCTCGGTGCTGTCAGGGGTTCATTATAATGAAGAGATACAGGACGGAACCTGTCAGCCTGCGGGCACGGTCTGTGCTGCAAGCCATAATGCATATGGCACGCTGGAAGCTGCCACACTGGCAGACTGAAGGCTGCTCTCCCCAGATCTGACGTGCTTACACACAAATACACGCACAGACATTTATAGGAACTGGTAGTCAGCCCAGACAGCCCATAGATAAGGGACAAGAAATGTGGATAAGAGTAAATATTCTGTATGTGGCAGAATGCAGCTTGAACTACCACATACTTAAATATTTAAGGCTTTCTAATAACACCTCCTACAGAACAAGCAAAGTGTAGAACCTGAAAGTGGTTTCTACATCTGTCTTTATTTTGTGTATTATTTTGTGCTTTTGCTAAGTCAACGTTTCTATTCCTCCAAAGCAAAACTGGTTTATTGATTCAAGATTTCCAAAAGCTCGGTACGCTAACAACTGCATTAGAGGAGGGGGAAAAATAACAGCAAGCTACCTTCAAAACATTGTATGATGTTTTGAATGAGTACAGATCTATCTTTCCTGACTGCATTCTTTTTTCTACAGGGTTTACACGTTTTGCTGGGAGACACGAGGGCTGATAAGGCAGCACAACCAAGGCTTTGATGTGCAGCCTGGCCACCAGGACAGCTGGCTGTGGGAAGTGCACCCACGGCTGGACAGCAGCAGCACATTCAGAGGGCTGATGGGTCAGCTCAGAGCTTCAGGGTGGCTCTTGGGGCCTCTCCAGCACCTGGTAGCCAGAGGATGGTATAATTGGCTATAGTATTTCATTAGGGTGACAAACAAACCATTTGACCAGCAGCGAAGCTCTTTGTTGCCCTCTGCAGGGACAGGAATTGGGAACATTATTCATCAGATATTGAAAAGTAAAAGGGAAAATGGAAAGGAAAAAAAATTGAAAAGGTAGTTCGAAGAGTTTTGAAAGATTATATATCCTTGGCAGCAAATGTTGATGCATTTCAGGTTCTTTAAGAGCCCTTCCATTGTTCAGTGATTTATACATCTGGCTGTATTTTAAAGAGCTGACATGTTTAATGCTTTAAGAAGATAAGGGTTTTCTGCTCAAGGAAAAGGGATGTGTGTGTACCTTTCATCATTACTTTTTTTTGTATTTTCTGAAGGAGATAGTGTGGTGTTTGCAGAAAATTAAATTAGTTATGTGTATGCATTCAAAATATATGTTGTCCATCATTAAGTTATTCACAATTGCTTAATTTCTGTTGTCCAGATAAAGACACTTGATCCTGTGAAACCAGAGCAGACAAGAAAAACAACCCAAACTTCTTAAAAAGGCAGTACTGTCTGGAGGGAGGCTGTAAGGAAGGTTCTGATCCATTTTTCTCAAAGGATCACTAGAAACACAAAATATTTTGTTGTGCTGTGTTATGCTTATTTTTAAATTGCAAAGTAGCTGAATTAACTAAAAGGTAGAAGGAAAATCATCGAGTACAAAGCAAAAATAGAACCAGAACTCCATTAGCAAAGTACCTTTCTCTGCTGTCTCAGCTTTTCAAGGGTGATGAGATGACAGCTTCTTGTTTAAGTTTTCACAGATTTCTTTACAGGCACATAACCCATGAACTTGTGACTGAGATATATACATTATACATGCATTCATAAATGAACATCGATCAGGTTTCGGAATACTTGATGACAAACTCGTGCTGCTTAGGTTCCTTGAATATCAACACCATCTTACAAAATTCTATATATTCCAATGTACCTTATGCTTTACAGGGTATTTCAGGCTTCTGCCATTCAAAGACCTCAGAATCATAGATTCTATGCTGAATAAGGAGATCAGGTGAGGGCTACATTTGGGAGCTGGAGTAGAGATTTTATTTCAATTAATACAGCAGATTAATATGTATTTTCCATGTAATTCTGCCCTGGAACAAAAAGAGGAAAGAAATATGATAAATAGAGGGGAAAAAACCTTTATCACCAGTCTTGCATTTTTTGTCTGATCCTATGCCCTGGCAGCTGACAACAGAGTTCCCCTTGCCTTCAGTGGATTTACCAGGAGAGTAGAAAAGAGATGCCAAAGATTTTGGGTCTATGTTTTGGTTTTATGATGTTTTTCAATGGACGATGAAGCTGAAAATGGTGCAGCGTTCACCATAGCTAAGTCTAGGCTGTAGGTACACCTGTCCCCTGTGCTATCTCACACTGTAAGTGCTCAAACTGCTCTGGGAAAAGTTTCTCTCCTTTCCCCCACACATTAAATGCTTCTCCCAATCCTGCCTTGAGCAAACCCTTCGAGGTGCTCCCTATTTCCCTGAGGGAGCAGGAGATGGGATGGGAGCCTGTCAGCCTGATGGCTGCTGCTTTGAGGGAGTTGGGGAAGATGTGTGTCTGCCTGGCAGAGACTGCACTGCCAGCAGCCACCATCCTTCATCTCTGTGCTGGGTTGTGAGTGAGTCTAGCTGAGCCATCTGGGTGGCACCTGCTTCTTGAGCAGCTTTCCCTCGGCTCTCCTGGGAAAAGAGAGCAGGCCAGGTGGAAGTGCTTTACTGGCCAGATCTGGCACATTGGCTGCTGGTCAACACTGATGTGTAAGAATGGCTATCTTGCTTAGACCAGAGGGCCCCATAGAGCAGTGTCCTCTCTCTGGAGGCAGCTGAGGACAGACGTGTCAGGAAGGATGCAAGAGCAGGCAAGGGTATAGCCATGTGTTTCTGTTCCCCCTGCCTCCCATGGCTCAGAGATGTCCTGCAACTGCAACTGTGCCTCTGTGCTCGGAAGCCTTTTGTTAACTTTTCTCCTGCTATCTTGTCTAATCTCTTCTTGGAGCTCTTCAAGGCTTTGGCAACTGCAACATCCTGTGGTAATGAATTTCCATGGAATAATGGGTTAAAAAAAGGTACTTCCTTTTTTTTTTTTTTTTTTTGTTTTAAACCTACCACCTGCTTATTTCATTTGAGTCTCCTAGCTCTGGAGTTGGGACAGGCTCAATCCCTCTGCACCTTCTCTGTGGTGTTCTCAATTACACAGACCTCTGCGTAGGTCTCTTCTGATTATTAAGTCTTCCTTTTAGGAAAACTGTCCCTTAACAGGTGCTACGGCCCTTGCAAATGATTTTAGACTCACTGATACAGAAAATGATTGATGCTTTAAATATCCATCAGGTGTTGCAACATGTCTCCTAAATACTACCTTTTTTTTCCCTTTAACAATTTATTCTCATTGTATTCCAGGTGACATCAGTTGCAAGTCTGTTCCTGTCTTGAACTTACTGCTGGCAGATTACAAATACATAACAGCAACACAGAATATTTTACAGATATGAAACAATATGTACATCTATGTGATCTGTCACTATGGCAGGTAATTTCTCTTACATTTAGCTGATCCTGGGTCACAATAACTCTCAATTAACATGACAAAAATAACCTTTTTTCTATTTTTAATATGTGAAATAGCTTTAAAGATGAACATGCAGAAAGTTGCGATTGCATGCAGTATCTGCTTCAAGGGAACAGTCTAAGTTTAGTGTCTTCTGTGTTTTAAATCAATAAAATATACAGGCCTGCAAGCAACAGGGGAGAGCTAGACTTGATAAATTACTGGTTATGAAAGATGAATAAAAATACAGGGACCGACAGAACTATAGCAGAGGCTTGCTTGGAGGGGGAAGGGAGCTGAGGCTTTGACTGGCTGTTTCTTCTTCTGCTTGAAACTGCTGCTCAGTCCCTAAAGTTGCCAGCTTGTCTGTTTGATGGCTTGGCAGGGCTCTGCCGGGAAATGTGCAAATTGCAGCTTGTGGGAACAGGGGAAAAACACAGAAACAAGACTAATGTGGAAGAAGAGCATCTAACCTCACAAAATCAGTTTTTAACCTGGAACTGCCAGGCCTGGTTAAGGAGAAGGATTGGTTTCTTGTAACTTTAATCACATTTGAAGTAGTTAGCCTATTAAGCCTTGTTTATTCCATGATTCTATTAGCAGCTTTGATCCATGTCTGCAGCTCTTCCCCACATTAGGGGGCATATAATGTGTGGCTGCACAAAAAGAAGTGGGAAGAAACCCTTTGCCCATCACTGCAGTGAAATAGTTGCCTTGTGTGTGGTTCAGGGAGGCTGATGAAGCACTGCCCTACCCTGAGCATACATGCCCCTGGGAAAATGACAGCCATCTCTGCGAAAGAGGATCAACAGAGGAAGTAAACACTGCTTGGCTGGGTATGGCAGTCACACCTCTTAAATAACCATCTTGGAAGAACAAATCTCTGTAAGCCAGTGGTCAGGGAAAGCAGTAGTATTCTGGGTTTGGTTGGGCTAGGAATATTACAAGAACAGGAATATATGAGATATTTTGATACTTCTGCTGTTGCTTTCAGTCAAAGGCTGGCAGGGCAGAGGAATGGGAATCTACAAAAAAAAAAAAAAGACTGAACTTTTGATCTAAAAAAAAAAAAATCATGTCCCTTTCTTAATCCAAACCCACAGGCTTCAACTTTATGAGGACACTCATGTTTTTCCTTTTTTCTGTTGTTAGACACCCATGATAGAATTGAAGGATTATGCTTAAGCTAGACAAGCTAGAATTTAATACCCATTAAATACTCTGTAGATGGTTGAAAAAAGTGCCCTGGATTCAAATTGTCTTGTTTCACGGTGAATATATTTATTTCCATTTTTCATTCAATCACTCAACAGTCTGAAGTCTTTTACAGCTATGCAAATGACTGTTTTGCTGTTCCCCTCAAAGTTTTGCCAGAGCCAGTAAATTTAACTGCCAACCAGTCCTCCTGTTTAAGACAAGTTCTGAGATAAAAGCACAGGTCTGTAGTAGATACAGTTCCTTTACCAAAGTCTGCTCTAACTTGCAGATCAGATTCTGTTCTGCCAACTTGAACACCCCCTTGACACTGGAGCTCAAGAACAGCGTTTTGTGGGGCAAGAGTTGTGGCAGAACCAGGATTCTCTTTCACGTGTCCTTCTGACAAAGAGCTAATGTATAATTTCATAGTTAATGAAGAAACATTTTACTATTGTGCTTCAAAGTGGGTAGGAGCTGATCCTGACACCCAGGAGTCTACAGTTCTGTTTCTCAGTTACCTCATTTGTGATGTGGGTGAATGATACTTTTCACCCAAAGGTGCAAAGTCTTTACGAATAAAAGCCCTTCCCAGCCCTAGGCTGCTACTCTCCCTCTTGGGTTCTGTCCTGTCCACAACTCTTCCATGAAGTTGTGAGTCTGATGACAAGAGAAATCAAGACTTATGTCTTGGGAAGCACTCCACAGTACGGTCTACCTCTTCTGTCAACAAATTCAAGAATGACCTTAAAGCTCTAGGCATTCATCTCTCTGTTGTCCTTCAGATCTTTGTCTTGCTTGCTCGTTGTTTCCCTTTTTGTCCTTGTGCCATTCCCATGATTCTTCTGTTTTTTATCTCCAGCAGCCAGTGTTTCTTGTTTTCTAGGGTTTTTTTGTTGTTGTTTTTTTGGGGGGTGGTGGTGGTGGTTTTTTGTTGTTTTTGTTGTTTCTTTGCTTATTTAATTATTCCTGAACTCTAGATTCACATCTGACATTAAAAGCCTGAGAGTTAACACTTCAAGGTGACAAAGAAAAGCTGGATTCATGAGACCAGAGTGGATATAATGAAATCAGAATATGGACAGAAAGCATACTTCATCTAACTCTTTAAGCAAAAGTAACCTGAGGTAGACCCTTCAATTCCAGGAGACATTAACTTGTTCTTAAAAGGCTCTACTGAGCCTACTCTATTCTCACAGAATTCCCATGTGGTCCACCCCTCCCTGCCCTCATGACTGGAATTTTTTGGTAGTTCATACAAAGAAAATCATGCTTCATTTTAGTTGACTTGAACAACTGATCACCATCTGCTTTACAACGCTTCTTTACTACATCTACGATTATTTTCCATCTGCTGTACTCCTACCTAGATCATGTCTGTATTCAAAAGATGTTGTAGAGAATATTGATGTACTTTCCTTTGTAAAAGCAGCATTACAAAAAATCTTTAGCATGGAGCTACCACTGTGTGTGTCGGTGAGGATGTTAGGTGTGTAGGTGGTGGCAGTGGCCATGAAAGTGTCTAATATTTGGAGAGTTTCTGTGTACATATTTATCTCTGAGGACCCAAGAGAAAAATAATTTTTTGAATAATGGTTCTTTGTAAAAAACCTAATTCAAACAAGTAACTGCCTAGGTCTGAATTTGGTAAATGTTTAATCCCTTGAAAGATTTTGTCCCTATGTTCTGTCAGAATTGGTCCATTTTGTAATGTCTGTATTACTTGACTTGTAACACCCCACCTTCAGAAAATAAGTCTACTGTCATAAAGCTGATGACATGCTCATACTAAATCTGATTGTAAAAGTTCTCATCATGTCGTTTTGGGAATATATCTGGATAAAGACCTGAGCAACCTGGTCTACTTCAATTTGGGTAGAAGGCTGGATTAGAGACACACAGGTGTCTTCCAGCCTTAACAAGTCTGGTCTTGTGATCCTGTGACTCTCAGACATGAAAGCAGGACACAGACAAATAAGACATAGAAGCAAAGTTTTCTGGCAAGTTTAGTAAGCATCTCCTGAGTCAGAGCTCTTCATTCCTAGCACTCATTTTCTTCTGTGGAATTAGTCAGAAGAGCAACCGACTACAGTTTTTTCCCCAAACACAAATCTGATTGAGACTCATGATATTTTTCTTAAAATAACGTATAATTTGGCTCAAGTCCCTAAAATAAGTCCTTGCTTCTGCTTGGGTGTTCTTGGCTTCTTGTGTTCTTGGGCTTTCTCAGAAGTAGAACAGATCATCTGCCTTCCTGCCTAAGTTTCTTACATTTCCAGTTGTTCTGTTAGTGAAAAGGTATAGGAATTGAAGTGCAACCATTTGATATATGCTAACAGACACAGCTCTGTTTATTGGCAGAGAGCTGGGGTTCTGGAGGAGCTGAGAGGACCATTCACTACGTTCTGTCTCCCTTCACTACAATTTGCTGTATGTGTCATTGATTTTGAGGAGGGCGCATCAGCAAATGAAGACAACTTGCAGGGCAAATATCAGAAATGGGTTAACAAGGAAATTCTTTTGCTTGGTGCAGGTTTAGCTTCATATTTTCCATTCACTACCTGATCTCTCAAAAGGCTGATTGCTGCTGAACACCTCTTGCATTGGCTTGCAAGCTCCCTCACCAGTGATACCCTTACCAGGAGGGCAGCTGGATGCTTTCTCACTCCCAGATGAGTCAGACAGACATGCTTCCAGTTAGGATGCACCATTTTGTAGAGAGCACCAAGGACAGCCGTGTTACCAAGCCTCTGTTTCAGCTCAGTGGTAAAAGCTTCTGGACTCTCTTTTGCTCAATTTGGTTCTACTTCAAAAAGCTGAATTGTGTCTGTGTGTGCACATACAAGCATATAAAACTTATTCTGTAACCACTCTATGCTGGATGCAAACATTTGTCATTCTGTTTTTTGTATATATGGGCCAGTTGGCAAGTTTGTCACAGCAATTTAACAATCAAAAGTGGCAATGCCTAAACATTGGTCTGTTTTCAGAAGTATACTTAAAATGAATGTGTCTTCCAGGGCCAGGTGCTGACTCCCCTAAGGAGTACTCAAGCCGTTCTTTAGTCCTCTTGCAAGTCTGTTTTAGGCAATGGTAGAATTGTTTAAAGAGGAAGAGCTGACTCATTGTGAGTCAAGTCATCAGCATTTGTCCTCAAGTGAGCAATAAATAGAGGTAAAAGATAATGTATCAGCTGGTATTTTCCCTACGTGTATATGCTTGTTTATATTTTTTTAAGAAGAAAATTATGTGTGTTCTAGTTACAGATGTTATTTTTAATTGTTGTTTTTTATTCTTCCCCAGTATTAAAAAGAAGCTTTGTCTATAGTGCATGGGAAAGATGCCTCAGATTTGTTAGATTTGAAATCTGAAAGATTGACTTTTCACTCTTGTGGTAGAAAACTGCCTTCTGCAACACGGAATCTGAGGCTTGGGGTGTGATTTTCCTTAAAGTCTAACCAAAATTTCCCACTGCAACTTCAGCTTATTAATTCTGCAACTGCATCCCTTCCTACTCCTCAGCAATTCTTTCCTCTCCATGTGCAAGCCATGAGTTGTTATGGATGATGACAAAGTGGAATATAGAGGTGGGTTTGCCAAATATTAGGCTGAATGTTTCCTTTCCATTCATAGTTTAAACTTTATGGAGAACAGGAGAACCCTGAAGTCCTGCAGCCTGTAGCTTTCTGTTGTTAGCAACGCTGAGTGAAACTTATTTTCTTATCTGTCCACAGTCTGAAATGTAATCCTTTAAATGTATGAAAACTTTTTTCTTCTGTCTTGCTTTAGAAGTGTAGCTTTCCTTATAAATCTCATCCACTGTTCAATTAAGTGTTCTCTGTTTAAAGTGTGTGTGCAAGACAAAAGATTAATTTCCTAATGGAGCATGGAAAATCTTCACAGAAACATCTCCCATGTTTACAAAAGAATGTAATGTGCAGGACCAAACCTGTCAGCTCTCACTTATTTCAGTTGAGACTTGTTCACTTTCAAACAGCTTTTTACAGCACACTGTCGCACTCCAGCAAGGAGAAAATTTCTCAGTGTGATTCAGTGAGACTTCTCACTCATTTAACTGTCAGCACATGAGAATTCCTGTCTCATGAACAGAGGTAACAGGAAGGTGCTGTTTGTGAGTCCTCTCAGCTTTGTGAGCTTTTCTACATCCAGTGAATGTCAGAGAAAGTTCTTTTCCAAGAGATGGAGTCTCTGCTTTGAGACAGCAGGACCTTCTCCATTTTCTTCAATGGAGGCAAACACTATATTCCAGCTGTAAAATAAGTACATTTGTAAGAAAACATTCCCACAGTAGTGAAGGTCTGTAGCAGGCTAAGGTCAGAAAAAAGATGGATGATTTTGCCTTTGCTAGTCCGGTCTATTCTCTGCTGTCAATAAATGATTGAGCAAAATGCGCTCAATTCTTTAAGCATGCTCTTAAGTATTTAACAGGAAAGAAAATATTTATCTATATAGAGCCGATTGTGTCCGGAAGAACTGGGATTGGGTCCAATTCACCACCCAAAGAATCAATGAATGAAATAAAAATTTAGTCTAGGATAATAACGTACATAACATGATATAAAGTACTACAGAAGTCTGTTCAATAATGATAATGGTAAAAGAAAGCCTAAAAGAGAAGGCAAAAGCAAGCTAGTTTTACAGAGCAATGCAACCAGAGGCCAGGAAGCCTCCTGGCCTAGTATCTGTCAAATATCCTCAAACTTACTGGCCGCTCAGAAACGTGGCCTGTGTCACCCAAACAACAAAATATCCCACCATGGCTGTGGCGTGCAGCAGACTGTTTTACCACAGAGCTCTTACTCAACAAAGTCAAGCTCAGGAGTTTGTGCAGACAACAATTTTGTCAGTAACCATCTGTGCTGGTTTTGTCTGGGGTAGAGGTTTTGTCTGGGGTAGAGTTAACTTTCTGCACAGTGGCTGGTATGGGGCTGTGTTTTGATTTGTGCTGAGCACAGGGCTGATAATTTAGTGATATTTTTGTTATTGCTGAGCAGGGCTTGCAGCGAGCCCAGGCCTTTTCTGTTTTCCATACTGCCGCACTGGCAAGGAATGTGGGGGTGCTTGGGAGGTTGGGAAGAGACATAGCCAGGAGACGTGACCCAAACTGACCAAAGGGATATCCCAGACCATATGACACCATGCTCAGTATATAAAGAGGGAGGGAAAGAAGGATGAAGGGGAGGATATTTGGAGTGATGGCATTTGTCACATTAATGCGTGATGGGGCCCTGCCCTCCTGGGNTTAGTGATATTTTTGTTATTGCTGAGCAGGGCTTGCAGCGAGCCCAGGCCTTTTCTGTTTTCCATACTGCCGCACTGGCAAGGAATGTGGGGGTGCTTGGGAGGTTGGGAAGAGACATAGCCAGGAGACGTGACCCAAACTGACCAAAGGGATATCCCAGACCATATGACACCATGCTCAGTATATAAAGAGGGAGGGAAAGAAGGATGAAGGGGAGGATATTTGGAGTGATGGCATTTGTCACATTAATGCGTGATGGGGCCCTGCCCTCCTGGGGATGGCTGAACACCTGCCTGCCCATGGGAAGCAGTCAATTAATTCTTCAGTTTTGCTTTCCCTGTGTGCAGCTTTTGTCTTCCCTGTAAACTGCCTGTATCTCAACCCATGAATTTTCCAGCTTTTACCCTTTCAAATCACTCCCCCAATCCCACTGGTGGGGGAGTGAGCAAGCAGCTGCATGGGGCTTGGCTGCTGGCTGAGGTGAAATCACAACACCGTCTCGGGACTGCAGGCACTCTAAGCTGTGGAAATTTGTATGAAAGTCCAAATAGTTTAGGAAAGTGTCCTTGCCTGCTATCCACTGCTTAATTGTTGGAGCTCACCTCCACACAGATGACAATTGCATTTTGCAATAGCTCTTGGTTCTACCCTTGCCCATTTTCTCGCCCTTCTCCTACATACAAAGAAATGCAAATGTGTTCTTGAACTCTATGCTGACCTGACAGAGAAGCAAGTCTATGTGCTTTCTTCTCTCATCCTACTGCTTCCATACTGAACTGGTCAGAATTTAGTCTGTAGCAAGACCTGTCAAGCAGTGGCTGGATCCAACTCTTTTCTTCTTTCCAACCAGTTAACTGGTTGTCTATGCTTCCCATTTCAGTGAGAACTGTGATTATGTTGGTTGTTTTTAACTGAAAACCAGAAGCTTTCCTGAGGAGAATATAGCCTGAAAGCATTTAAAGAACTGTGTGCATGGTCACAGATACAACAGGCATACACCCATAAGCATGCCTGCATTGGGGAGCATGCTGTCATCTTCCCAGTGAGAAGGACTCTCATGCCCTGATGTAGAAGCTGAGAATTTATTCCATCGTATCAAGAAATTACCCAACCCAAAACTTCAGCCATCTGTACTACCAGAATCATAGTCAATTCTAGCCAGTAGATCACAGCACTTAGGTGTTTTGGGGAACACAGACTCTTCAGTATGTTAAAACACTATTGAATATTTACAGTGGGATAGGATTCGTAAGGCCTCTCATTATCAATCTCTTTCTATTTAAGTAGCTGATAAACTGCAATGTGAGGAATGATGGTGTCTGTCGATTAAGAGCAATTACAGTTTGAACAGATTCCTACACTTTTTGCACTTGGAGCTTTTATATCTGAGCTATAACTCACACAGGACCAGGAACATAAGCTCTTGTTTCACAGATCAGATATGATGGACACCTGTACTCATACCTGCTTTCTTTTATTTTTGATCATGTTGCAGACCACCTGTTTGGGTGGTTTTTCTGAGCCACAACTAAGTGCTTTTCTTCACAGCAGATTTTTCTCGCTTTTATCCAATTCTTAGTTTTCCGCTTGTCAAATAACAACTTCTTAGATAAATAGACATAATTTTTTTCTAGCTTGCCTACTAATCTCTTTCAGGTATCAATAAAATGCCAGCAGTTACGAAAACCAGACATTGATAAGCATGTAGCATCCCAGACCAGAAGGAGTGCATTCTTTTTGCTGGCTGCAAAACACAAGTACAAAGCCCTGTCCTCTCCATTTTTCTGACTTCCAAATCGCAGATGAAGGTAAAGGAATAGCTTGGCCTATCTCAGGGCTGGTCACTCTAGCATCAGCTTTCTGTGATGTTGCAAATGCAGGGCGTCCCCTCTTCCTCCATGCAAGATTGCCAGACATCAAAGGGCATAGCCCATGAATTCCTCAGCTGTGTATCTTCACCTGCCGATATGTCATTTTGATGCTGTTCACTGCCAGGACAAGTTAGAGCAATCATCATTTTACCCTGCTTCAGAAAAAAAACCACCCCTTACCTCTCAAGAAAGCCATTTCAGGAAAGGCAGTGTAAAACTTCTATTGGAAGAATCAAACTGTGCTCTTCTGCAGAAGTGTGAACCTGAACCCAGGCATGGCTTACCAATGATAATTTACTAGTCTGGCCTTTGGTAGACAAAAGGCAAAATCATTGCAGGGCCGTCTTCTGTTGGAAAAGGCTCAGATTGTTTCCAGGCCTGGCAATGAGACCTTTGGGAAGTGTGCATGCCAAACTGGAGCACAGCACTCTTGATAAGCTCAGTGTCTGGTCAGCAGCAGCTTGTCTTGGATGTGTTGGTGAAGTTATTTCAGCCTTTTGTGTCAAAGGTGCATTGCAGTGTAACAGTCTCAACAGGTAAAGGACTGAAAACACAGCAGATTTAACTGTCCTTCAGCCATACATGTAGAGTTTCTCGCTGTGCAGCCACTGCAGTATGTGCTGACAAACATGTCTTAGTATGGAGGACTTGCCTCCAGAGTAGAATTCTAAGTTTCTTCTCCAGTACTGTGCAAAATTGTCTTTCTCAGCTAAATCAGTCTGAAAAGTTAGAAAGCTTCATGAGACAAATCCCTAAAAGAGGGAGAGAAAAGCAAGAGCAAAGCTACCCTCTGGGACTGGGGAGTTGAAGAAACCACAATTGTAGAATGCTGTTTAAGAGGATGGCTAAGTTCCCGGTAGGAAAGACAAACATGTCAATGTTTTGGTGTCTCTTTGTTTTGGTACTGTAGCTTAAATTTAAACTGCAATAGTACTACACTGTAAGAAGGGTGCTTGGCTTTGTTGTGCTCCTTGGCAATCTCAAACTGCTCGAAGCAGATTTGAGCACGGAATGAGAGATGCATGAGGTTGCTCAGCTCAGTCCTCCGCGCTTGCAGGAAGCCACACTCTGTGGTCCCCCTCAGAAACACATTTGGTTCTGTCTTGAAGACACTGAAAATCTTGCTACTGTTCCGTGTACTGGGACCTGCATCTCTGGACACTGGCGACTAGAAACCTCCTTCTACTTCCCAGCATGGCTGCATCCATGGCTCCCTCTGCCTCTTTGTTCTACTGCCAGGATTGTCTGATAACTTCACTGGTTTTCCTTCAGCTTTGTGCACTTATCTTGAGCACCTGTATTTCCTTAAAGCTTGTATTAATCTAGGCGAGCAGGCCTAGGTCTTTTAATCTTTCTTGGATGATAGTCCTTCCATTCCCAAGGTCGGTTGCACGGACCTTTTGCATTTCCAATTTTATTTCTCGTAAATGTGAATTGTGAGAATACAGTGTACAATGTTCCCGTGGGCATGCTATCAGCACCTTCATATGGGGCATAAATGCTGTCTTTATTTTGCTGGAGATAGTTTAATGCTAGCTCCAACCATACTGTATGAGACTAATCTGGACACGAGTCTACCTCCTCAGATTTTTCATTTGATTCCATCTCATAACAGATATTAATTAAATATTCATTATTAGTTCATAAAATGCAGGATTTTACACTTGTTTTTCTATGTATTCAATCTGAAAGGGCAAAAAGGTCTTCTTTCCTGTTGTCTTCAATATCAGCTGTGTTAGGTAGTGGCTAATTTTCATGCATTCATTCATGGTCCTGCTTTTTTATTGCTAAATAATAAGAGATCAGTCCCTGAGGAATTTCCCTTGAATAACTAGTTCTCCTGAAGGGGATTTGTGCATTCCACCTCCAACCAGTACGACTTAAAATAGCCAAACTCAGTTTGCAAGGGCACTGGGGAGCTGGGGCAAGAGCAGGAACCAGGGCAAGCTGGATGTGGGTCTGCCCAGGGAGGCTTGTGTGTGATGAGCCTGAGGTGGGGAATGCTGTCCAGCGCTTCACTCAGAGCAGCCAGAGAAGTGCACAGATGCAGAACCAGCATCTCAATAGCAAGTTCCTTCTGTCAAGTAAAGCTCTTTCAACAGCTTTAAACCCTTTGATCATGGGGGCCTTGACCACCTCACAGGGGAGATTGTTCCCGGACTGCAGGAACACCAGGAGCACTGCTGGAGGACATACACCTCACAGCACAGGAATGTCTGGCAGTTTTAAAAGTTTCCACAGAGGCAGGTATTCAGAACAGATGCTGCTTTCTGCTGTGTGAGACCCAAACATTGCTGCACTGTTCTCTCACACAAGAACCAGAATGCAACTGGGGGCAAATATGCATGTTTGCCCTATTCTCATTTTCTGAGAACAGAATTGTGCCAAAATAAACAAATGGTGAGCAGGCAGCAAGATTTAAAAATAATTCTTTTAATAATCTATGCATTTTAAAGTATCTGTGATAAAGGTTTCATTTTCTTTTATGTTTCTTATAACAGTTTTCCTTGAAGGAAGCTGCTACTATTAAATGTGCATGAATAATATTTTTACTCTGCTCAAAGAATTTCTATTTGTGTTAAAAACAAAAGATGAGCATATCCTATATCAAAATGAGGTCTCTCTGATTCACATATTATTTAATCCCATGTTTAATCCCTCAGACTTGCTAGAGTTTGTTGTTAACCAAAGTTGTCCCATTTACACTCTAGGACAAATTTGTTTGAAATACAATCCTAAACTTCATCCCAGACTGCCGGAAAACATCCATCCACATCTGAAGAGGATTAAATACAAGCTCTCCAAAGCCCTGTCTATCCATCAGCAGCCCTAAAAAGCCTATCACTATAGTGTCTAGACACTGAGATAACCCTCCTGATGGAAGCAGATGGTAAAGACCTCTCCACATCATGGATATCCATGAAAGATATAATGACACAAGGTTAAATTAACAGTCTCCTAGCACAGATTTTCATAGGGAAAAGACACTACCATATTTAGATACACTAAACAGGAGGAAGTAAATTGTGAGTTTTTTAAAATTTACTTAAGCTGAAAATTCATTAACCTGAGCCTGGATTTTAACAATAAATGAAGACCAGAAAAAGGAAAGAAAGGGAGGAAGAAAAAAGCTGTGGCAGGGATTCCAGAGCAAATTTACCTCTCGGGAAATGAAATTAAGGAAACCAAAGATTTAAAAATGGGTTAATAATCCTTGAAATAAAAACACATGGGAAAGTTTTTATTCCAGTGAAAGAATTCTTCCTGAACTGTGGATGCAAGAAGATTAAGATGCTCATTTAAGACTTAGTAAGCATAAAATTTAAGACCTTCATGAGCCAAGATGTGCACAGAGTGGAATGATTAATTGACCTAGATCCTAGATATTCTGAAATTGCCTACTTAATCAATCAAGGTCTTGATGACTCAAACAGTTTGACAGAGCACAGCTCTTGGGACTTTGCTCTCCATGTCCCCAGGTGAGCACAGTCCTCCAAACAGAATCCTGTCTCAATAAAGAAAAAGATCCATGAAAAATTTATATTCTACTTTTTCATGTTCTCAAACCACCCCTTGTTCCACTGATCCCGGGTACTTTGTTGGCTTCATGCTCACCAATTTGAATGCACCATTTCTCAGTGGGCTGCCCAAAGTAGCTTCCAATACAAAGAGTATCTGTGCAGTTGTACTGTGAGCAGGGCAGAGCCTTCTAGCATGAGGAAAGCTGGATCTGATGCCTTTCAGACCCTCCTAAGACTTCATTTTTAAGCAGTAGAGATCCAAGTCAAAATGAGTGTGGAGAAGAGCTTCTAGACAATGGGCTGCACTAACAGTGAGAAAACCTGAATGAAAAAGTATGATTTTTTTTAGCCTGACAAAATAAAGGCACATGGAGTGATGTGACCGCTTACTTAAATGTCTTAGGAGATGAGACTGCTACGTGCAAGAATAATTTTTTAAATTAGTGACAATATTGACATGGTAACAAGTAGAATGTAATTGTGGATGCCTGTAGCCTCAAAAAGGCTACCATATTAGAAAAATCCTTCTAGCTATCAGAGAGTGTGTGGGTGTTGGAACAGACTTCTACATGGAATAAAACGACCTGAAAGACCCAGACTGGCTTTATTTATTGATGAGGGACTTGCTGCTATTGTGCCAACATTGTTAACTGGCATATCATGCTGAAATAATTATTGTAATTTATTTTAAATTTGTCTAAACATCGATCATGGGATGCAATATATAAATTAAATAAAATAAATTTCCCTGGAGATCCTCCCTTCCAACGGCAGGGTATATAAAAACTGAGTGTCAGGCATTATTAATTTGATGTAATATAGTTTCAGGATGCTTTGCTACATAACTAAAAAAAGATATTCTTACTGCAGGTGCCACCTTTGAGGTTAAAAAAGCCTCCTTGTCTAATAACAGAGCATCAGCCTGTTGGCAGAGCAAATTCAGAGGCACAGACCCACAAAATAATTGCTCTCACCCCTTTTTCCTGTCTAGACTGACCTTCCCTGCCCCTTCCTCTCAGCCAGCACAATACAGCTATGCCTTGGTTTTTTTCTTTCCAATGCAAACACATGGTTGGGTCCTCCAAGATTAAAGACAGTCTCATACCTTACACCAGCCAGCCATGAAATCTTTGTGGGGCAAAGTCTGATGGCTCAAATTCTTCCTTTGGATGATATTTACATAGAAATTAGTCAGAGGCTTACCTGAGCTCAGAGCCATGGTGCATTAAGCACTGTATGAACACATATAACTTCACTCCAGAGAGTGAATAAGCTGAAAAAATCCTAGGTGGACAAAAATAGGTACAATAAAACAAAAAGAAGAAATTATTTACTCAAGCCATGCACTGGATGAAAAAAAATACCTGGGAAAGGAAGCAAGGAAAGAACTCCTATATCTCAGCCTTATGCTTTATGAAATGAATAATACTGCTTTGGATGGGCAATGACATATGGACTGTGATTAAACAATCTATAGCTACATGCACACATGTTAAGGCTGCTCCTTAACAGCCTGTATATACAGAGACTGGAATAGTTTATTTCTCCTGCTAGCCAAACAAATACCAATCATTTATGAATTTATTTTAATTTTCACATTAGATTTTTAGGCAGCTGAAGAAGTTCAACAAATTAAGTAAGTCCATCAATGTAAAAGATTCGTTTAAAAGCCTCTCTTAAATGATGCTCTCTCAGCACACTTTTAGTTTGCAAGCTGCATCACCAGGACCACTGTAAAAAAAAAGAAAATAAGTAACAAGGGGCTGCTTTTTCTTTGTAAAATAGACTGTAAAACGTGAAAAGACAGCCAGTGGTAGCTTTAAGATAAAATTAGGGAATAAAACAAAGATACCAGAGGCTCCATAAAGGTGAATGCATTGGTACAAGAGTCCCTGTCTCTTAGTTTGTGGAATAACTAAGGTGTCTATTACTAGCATGGAAGGAGTATGGAAATAGAGCTTGCTTAGGTGAAGTGAGATAACATACCAATGGAAAAAAAGCCCTCCATATTTTATCTGGTGTCACATTCAGAAAAGTCCAAATCACATTCCCACTAGGGGAATGACTGAAAATGTTTCCTGGATTCACATAGGCCAGTTGTGTCTGTGTAAGACAGGAGTTCTATGGTGAGAATCTGGGTGGTTACATCTTCTGCAATCTTACTGTCACATGGATTTACCACTTTTGGTGCAATAGAGAGAGCAAATTTTTGCCTTTGTGTGGTTCTTGGGGAAGATATTTCCTGATCTTGCATGATGAAATAATGTGGGTAGATAGGAATCCAACAACAAGAGGAGGGCAAGCCTGTGTTCACTGACGTGTGACAGTTCCCTGAAAAGGAAGACAACAGCATGGTACATTTTTTTCTCTCAGAGGTAAAAAAGACAGTTACAAAGATCTGGCTATAGGAGAAGAAAGGACGAGACAATCAAGGGAACACCCCTTCAAAGCATGCCAAATAGAAATGTGCTATTTCAAAAGAGACATGTGGAAGGGAGGAGACGAAGCAGCCGCGAGATGGGTCACAAATCAACAAAGGACAGACTTTTGAAATTTACTGCTTTCCCTAATGGCAGACACTCGCCAGTCGTGGACTGGAAATGGCAGTAACTCACATCAGGAAACCATCTCTCCATCTGTGCAGTTAGCACCGGTATGTAAGGATGCAGGTACGTGACAGGAGCTTAATGGGTGGGACCAGCACCAGCTCGGGCTTGGAACACAGACCTTATCATCTCTGGGGCAACTGACACCACAGTTCTGTAATTGCTGCAGAAATAGTCAAGTTCAGCATGTTCCCCACAGATGACTGTGACAGACACCCAGAGAGAAAGGGTGTGCAAACACATGATTTTGTGTTAAGGTAGGGCTGAGACACCAAGAGTGAGGAATACCATATGCAAGAGGGCACACTGCAGTGATTCTATCCTTTCCCTTTTCAAGGGAACTGAAGAGACTTTGCAAAAATTGGGCTACAACTTTTCTTACTTTCTTCCTCTCCGGTCAACCACCGTTTCTTTACAATACTATGCATACATGATGCTTTCCTTAAGCAAGTTGGCCCTGGTAGATGCCGAAGAGCTTGCTTGCTCACACTTTCCTTCAGAGGTTGTGGCCTTGTAAAGCTCCATAGTGGCATTTGGCTCTGGTACAGATGTTGGAAGTTCAACATCAGGGAGAATATTGGGTGAAAGTGGTGGGAAGAAAAGGAAAGTGACCACGTCACTGGTGGCCTGATAAGAAGGAAAAAAAACCCTGTTTATATCCACAGCAAACCAAATTTTACTTTAGGTGGGAAGGAGGAGGGGAGACTGTGGGACCTTGAGCAAGCTGTGCTGACTGCCTTAGCACATGGTGTTAGCTCCGCTATCATCTTTAGAAATATTCTTCATGGAAGATATAATGAGATTCACATCTCTACTTCACTGCTTGCGGTGTACGAAGAAGATGGCAATATCAGAGGGGGCTGAAACAGAAATGTGCTTTCCTAGCATATTGTTGGAAAGGAGAGTGAGTGAGAAGGGGGGTGGGTGGGTGGTAGAGAAGTGGAAGAGAAATCTTGTAAATGCTTTCTCACAACTCTAAAAATTGTATGTAATTTGATCCTCTCTGAAGATTTTTCTAGTATCTAAATAGAGGGATAATCTTCAGCTCCGCATAAAATGTTTGAGGGGATTAGCCATCCTTCCCGGTCAGACGGATAGTGATAATTCACACTTCACAAATCTCCTAGTAGCTAGTTTTTAATAACTTCAGTAAGGTTAATAATTGTCCTATAAAATTACCTGGCACTTGAACTGGCGACCGGTTTTACTGCCTGGAGGTGACTGTTAAACAATCTGTGTCTATTGGCAAGCAGCACTGCACATACACCCTTGCAAACCCCTTCCCCCATGATGGGTCTGTGAAATTGCATGGCACATTCGACACGCTGATTAGTTATTTTTTGTACCCTGCCTGTGTTCATCACCTCAGATACCAGAAGATATATGAAGTGTGTCCTCACAGGCAACATCCACTCCAGACTGGCATCATAAGCAGAAATAGGTCATTGGTACCTGTGGCTTTGTCAAAGGCAGATGAGGTCGAATGCCGTAAACCTGGGCTTTAAACCACAGGCATAAAGAAGATATCTACCACTGCTGCTTTAGGTATCTCTGCACTGTGCCCTGGTTCAAAACTTGCTTTTGACATGTCGCAGCTGTGAGCATATGGTGTGTGTTGTTCAATCTTGATCAAGTTGCCTCAGAAGCCAAAGGCTGGAGCATGGGATTTGCAAGAGGCAGATAGGATATTAACTAGACAATTGTTTTATTCAAGAGGTTTGGATGTATTCCAAAAGAGGCATTAATTATTAGTGGTGGTGCAACTGACACTGGTTTGCTTTATTAGCTAGGAAGACCATGATTTGATTTTGAACAAATTGGCCAATGACTGTTGCTCAAGCAGCTGTGAAATCCCCCACACCTCCAGTGGCAAACCCATGAATGCTGATAGCTCACACATTCCATAGGCTGAAATCTGAGCCTGTTGATTTCCGATCATCACTCTGGGATGGTTATTTCAGTTCACCACAGGCTCTTTCCACATTTGGCTTAACTCTGCAACATGAGATATCTCAGCATCAGGGAATGCTTGGGGCTGACCTTGCAAAACAGGAATCAATTCGATAAGCCATGTCAGTTTTGGTGTTTGTGGCTTCCTTGCCACATTCAAGATTTAGGGTCATCATTTCAATGGATTCAAAAGAACAGAAAAGAAGAGAGAATAGTTCCAGTGAACCTCATAATTTCTGAGCACCCAGTGGGAAAAATCTGCCTGTAGGGAATATTAGCTGATAGCAGCACAGACCCTTGTAAATAGTGACAAGAGGAAAGAATGAACTAGTTTTCAGAATATTTGCTATATTTTATTGGTTTTGCTCGACATTTATGAAGGGCTTATTTTATAACTATGTTTTCAAACCTGCAGGCAAATATACTTTCACATATGGTGATAATGTGTGGCCACATCCCTGGGCTCATGTAAACCCAAGTCCAGGATTATAGACATGGGAAGACGTATACCCTTAAGGTGTTGGCTGCCTGGTGTTAAGATATTCCTGTGAGAAAATTTAGCTACAAACAGGACTAAAACCACATTTTAATCCGAGGCTGCATGTCAAATGAGTGATTTGAGGAATTTTGAATTAAAACTTTTTGTTTGGATTTAGTCTTAATTTTTAATATTGGGTTGTAAAAAGGACCCTGTGACCATGTCTTTGTGATGTGAGTAAGTAGGAATTAAACAATATTAGTCTACAAGTTTGCCTAGCCTACAAACCCTCTACAGGATTTCAATGCTCAAGGATCCTAAAGTTGCACTGGTCCAACTAAACATTTTCGTGTTTCCACTGTATTTCTTTACATATGTGAAGACAAGCTCCTAGTTTGAGGTTGGGCAAACCCGAATCAGCAAAGTAGTGTATACTTGCCTCTGTGTGTAGAGACTTGTTTTGAAAATTTACATCCGAAATTATTTTGCTTTCTTTTATTCATTTAATTTGGAGATTTTTTGTGTCGGCTGAAGATGCCTTTTAATGCTTCTCCTGACTACTACGTTCTTGGCAGAAACATTTTTAACTCACACAAAAGGGGTTTTTTTTTGTGCAGAAGTGCTTGAGGAAGAGTTTCAATGGTAAATTTGCAGTGTAAAAGTGTATGGATGTCAGCTGCCTGCAAGGGATCTGCTTCAGTAGTCTGTAGAAGTATGGAAACATGCAGGTTGGCTGCTCTTCATAGTTTTCTAGGTAGTTGTGTGATCAAGGAAAAGCCCAAATTCTCTTCCTCCATTGACTTGTAACAGATGAAGAAGGATGTCTCCTTTGCCTGGGTTGTGCAAGCAAGCAACCAGGAAATTAATGACGAAAACTCCAGTTTGAAAAGACTCTTGTCTGGGGTTTTTTTTCTGTGTCCTCATCAGAAATCTCAGAATTTACCAGATTTGAGGCCTCCAAGACCTAAATATTATTCTGGCCTAACAGAAGTAAGGATAGTGCAAACCAAGCCTCAACAAAGTTTTACAGTTCGGTTTTGTACCATCATAGAATAGGTCAAGGCAGAAGTTGTAATCACTGATTTCTTCCCAAGGGAGCAAACCAACAGGGAATTTGGCCCTGAGGCTGAAACCACACCCAATGCATTCAGCAATCTTTAAAAAATGTATTGCTTGTCACCTCTCACTGCTTAATTAAAAGGAATGTCAGGCATTTCTGAAAAGACAGTGGGTGAGTTTTCAAATGTAACAAAGAGAGAAAATAATTTCCGAAAGAAAGGAAGTCTATGTAAATTTTAATACCCATCCTCTTCTATCCTAAACCACAGCTATGATAATTTTAAGTGATTTTTCTATGGCATTTTAAAATGAAATGTAATTCTCTTGTTCATTCTCTGGCAATATGCCCTGAAATATTCCATTAAGTGTTTTCAATTACATGCCAGTCCCAATAGGATCTCAGTAAGAGGTTTTAAAAAGATATCTTATCTAGTACATTATCTAATGTAGTTTGAATTTTATCAATGTTGCAATAAATAAAAATAAATTAAGCAATAGAAAAAGGGTCCTGTAGCTTTGAATCAATAGACTGGGGAGCAGCTGAGGAGATACACGTCTTCTCTTCTCCTTAAATAAAGGTTCCAGCACTTGGCACCAGAGCAAGTTTTTTTATCTCATTTTATCTCATTTCCACCACCTTGTATCAAAGTCTTTTTCAGGAATAAAAACAAAATGAAACTTAAACTACATTATTATTATTTCTGAAAGCGTAGATGAGTGTATTTTTGAAACATATGGAGGTACATTATCTTCATTATGACACAAATTACTGCTCAAATGCTGAGCTGGAAATGGCTGCTGAGACATGCAACTAAGAGCACGCTTGAGTGCTTGGCTTTGCCTTGCAGCACCCGAGTAGAAGGGCATGCACACATGTGTGTGCCCATGTGTGCACATGCCAGCGCTCTGGCCACTGGTGCTACCCCCAAGGCAAGCTGGTCATGTTGCTTGTTCTAGATAATTCATTGGACAAGTTTATCCCATTCCTATAAACACTTGTGCAGGTACTTTATCTTCATCTTACAGACATGAAGTCTCATATTTCAGCAAAGGAAACTTCTTTATCAATGTAAACTGCTTTTACTTCTTATTCCAGATTGCTCATGATAACCACAGTGTTTAGCTTGACCAGGTGCGTTTGGTTCCACTGATGTCTGGAATGGAGGTGTGGAAGACCTTGTGTAATATCACATGGCATTACTTCTGTTCTCTCACTTGATAGCTTGAACATTAAGCATCAGTTGGTATTCCCCTTGGGATTCTTATTTTTAAATTCCCGCCGTATTCTTGCATAGGAATGGTAGTGATGCCTTGAAGTGGTTACATGAAAAGAGAGGCTAGACAAGAGTAAGAGAATAAAAGCAGGGATTTATCTGAAGGGCCTTCAAAGGTCCACCCTGGGCAGTCAAAAGCCTCCAAGGGGCTCCACCCAAGATGGACCCTGGCTCATGGGTTTTTCATACGTTTTTAAGTTTGGTCCATTTGCATATCAGGGTTAATTCTCCAATTATAATTTCAGTTAATGATGTAATTATCCCAAGTTTGCTCCTCCTGTCAGAGGCTTTAGTTTACACATTTTGGGGCCTGGGACAAGAAGGTGTCCTTGAGTTCAGACCCAGAGAGGGTTTGTTATGTCTAACCAGCATGAGAGAACAGTAGCTAACAGGCTGTATGAAGTTTCAGAGTTACACACTAAGCAGTACAGGGTTTGAAAAATATAAAAGTAAAACCTAAGGCACCAGTGGGAGCAAACAAGCCAATTCATTTTGAGATGGGATTTAATTGCTCATAAATGTAATTGTATGATATGGTGGTGCTAGCTATGTTGACTGTACAGTCACTTCCTGGACCCATGACTTATGTCTGAATCAGGATCTTAGGATAAATTTTCTCTCCTCTGTCTTTCTCATAGACTGACTGTGATCCTTCAAAGCCTATCCTCATAACCCTCTGTCCTAGGAGCCCCTTAGCTTTCACACTGAGAAGCTGTGAAAAACCATCATTGTTTTCATATTTGATGACAGGCTGGCTGTTGGGAAATGAAGGTAAAGAAAGGAGAGCTCCATCACTGTCCAATTTGCTTTGTTGCAAGCTTCTTAGCTTTGTGTCGTATTTTAACAAAGATTTATAACAGGCTGACTGGCTAAGGCCCTGGGGTTGCTGGAAGCAAAGGATGGGGGGAGGGAACAAAAGCTGCTAATAAAAATGTAACATTATATTATGGTAATTAACATGAAATGTGAAGATTTTTATAAATTGCTTATCTGTTTTAATTATTCTTGAGACATCCGTAATATTAATGCATGGATAAAGAACAGTTAATTGGAAAATAAATGAGAGATCTAAATGTATTTTCCCCCTCTGTGTATATAAAGGGGAGCCTGCATATTAAGTCTTGAACTTCCAAATTCTTTTTGTGATATTGTACAAATGTACAAATTAATCAAACATTTAGTATATAAAACAAGCCTTGACAATTCCCAATTCTGATGGATTAATTACTGAAGGAGTCCTAATACTGAGGAGCCAGGGCAGTTTGTTTCATTTTTTTTAAGCAGCCCCTTTGCCTCCACTATCACCAGCAAAATCTATCTCTAAGTAAGTTTTCCCTAAGTGACATGTCCTTTATTTTTTTATACCTTCCACAGACGTGATTCTGCCGTACAGACAACAGCATGTGTCAAGCATGAGCAAAATGACTATAGGATGACAGTGATTTTCAATTAAGTCTTCTTGGGAGCTACTACAAAGCCAAACTATATGTGTGTCCCTGCTGTTTGCATAAATTAATGTGTTATGTACATACACACATACCTCATTTTGAGGAATAAATGCAAAAACAATTAACCGTATGGGTGACCAGAGAGATAAAATTGAAAAGATACCAGGAGAATAAAACCTGAGAAATGTAGAAGATAGAGAGATAAACATCTTTAAATCAAAAGTAGGACTTAGAGTTTCTGCTCTGCTGCAGTTTCATGTTTATTAAAAGGATTTATCCTGGAATCATCAAGACTGAGGCCACTAGCTGTTCATTTCTCCTCCATTTATCTTATTGATTTCCAAGTTATGGGGATTACAAAATCCAGTCATGCAAACCCCCCTCCAAAGTGTTTTGCAGACTGCATGAAAAATACGTTCTGCAAACAACAGAGTTCACTCTTCCCTCTTTCCTACTTCCAACCCTCCCTTTTCTCTAATTTTTTTTGCAGTATAATGAGCCTACAGCTAATGTTACTCAGGCAATATCCCTCTCACATAAACGTGATTATTTCTTCTGTGAACTTATTCCTTTTTTTTTTATTTTCCTTTTTCCTGGTCAGGGTTGGGAAGGAAATATAGAGAAAATCCTCAAAAAAGCAGAGAGATTAACACCTATATTAATGTATATGCTGACATATGTGGAGCCTGTTAGCTGCAGGACACATAATTGGCAATCACTCAAGTGCAGGTTCTGCTTTCTGACTGACATATTCCTAAGTTTTGTTTGAGAAACTGTTATTTCTCATGGGTCATTTTCAAGAAGCAGCTCAGTCACTGGTCCTAAAACAACCAGTTATTCATAATATATATGTATACACACCTTATTTTGAATCAGTGATTTGACACTGGCTAATGTTGAAATGTGTTTCTCCTGTGTTTCCCTGTTTACGTGCCAGGTGTAACATGAGCAGTTGCCTTCAGTGAGACTAAGGTAGACTGCTTTCAACGTGCCTTGCTTATTTGAGGCCCAATACACCAATACAGATGTTCCCCTATTGACACCACCATGAGGTTACAGTGATTTCACCCCCACTGCTTCACACCTTGCTAGGAGAGGACATGTGAGAGCACTAGCCAGGGCAGAGTGAGCTGGATGAGGTCTCAATGGGATCATGCCTGGCTTTTGTGGAGACACAGGACCTTGCTTGGCCTTGTGAGATGAAACAGGAACATGTGGAGAAGAATGACCTTAGGAAAGCCTCACTCCTTTACTGCAAAATCAGGACCTGCCAGATGACAAACATGCTCTCTGGTGCTTGAGCTTGGAATTTTATGGCATGGTGCCAATTTTATGTAGCAGGTATTTTGGATTTTACTGGTCAAGCACCAAATTCTGGTTATTTTTATTATTGTTTTCTCTTTTGCTTGATACAGCTGCTTATGTTGTAAATGAATGTGGAGATGGTTTGAGTGAGGTGTGCTGACCATGCTTATAATTTCAAAATAATGAAAGATTTATGATGGATACTAAAGTAGAATAATGAAACCATATTTACAAGTTTTATGTAGTGGGCTTTCTTATTTCTATTACACCTATTAAATCCTAATGGATGTTTTTTATATATGCTATTTGTGTAGCAACTTTTCTCACATAACAAACGGCAAATACCTTATAGGGATGATTCCCCCAAAATGAAATCCGGTAAAAAGAGTTACTAGTATTAAGCCGGTTTCCTTAAAAGATCTTCATTTACCTTCATTTTCCAGTGCTGTATGAAATAGGCCACTTTACATTCCAGGTAAGTGTAATAAAGCTCCATATCTTATAGGGGACTTGGAAATTATATGAAGGAGTGAATGTATCTCCTTCCAGTTTTCTGCTACCTGTCTGCTCCGGGTGACATGCAAGTGTGACTGGAGCCCCATGACAGAAACATAGTTTGATTCATGGCAAGGGGCTGCTTCAGACACCTGGGGACCCATTTAGTAGGGTCCCTGTCAGTAGGTGAAAATACATGAACCTTCTGTTTGAACCAGAAGAAACAAGACCAATAAAAGATGCCCACAAAAATCTGATGTGCACCTTGTTTCAGCCTGTGGATGGAGCCAACATAGGGAGGCAATCTGGCTTCTCCCAGTCCACTTGACACTAGGGCTTGGAAAGTGGGCAGTGATCAAGGCAGCAGTGTAGAAGGAGAACCCCTCATCTGTGGTAGATTTGTATGCTGAACGCATCAATAGGCACCATTTTTCTGACAGATGAGTGTGGTTTAACAGGCAGTGCAAAACAGAAGATGCTGTATGTACAGACCTAATGCCATAGGGGAGACACATTTTAAATATTGTTATTAATTATATCCAATGGATCTGAGCAAGAAAACAAAATTAAGATTGCAATTTAATGAAATAGTGATAGATGCATTACCTAGCTAGATATTTGAATAAAAAGTGCAAACAAGTGGTAGATTTGAGCAGTGGCTTTTGAAAGTCTATTCTTCCTTTTTTCCATGTGGCTACTTTTGGTTTGCTTGTCTGCTCTTTTGCAGGGTTAGCCTAATTATTTTTATCCCCATGTGTAAAATGTTGTAAATGCACACAGAGGATGCAGCACAGGCCGTATGTGTGTGTTTGCTTGTGCATAGAAATGTACATGAATTCATTCATGTATACATATGTATGAACTCTTTATTTTTGTGCTTATGTGGATACATACACACATGCTCTCAGTACATCCAATATCTTAAGCCACTCGAGATTTAATTTAAGCGCACATATTTTCCAGAATGATTCCTTCAGCTATCAGCCACAGCAGCAAGCCTTCTTCTCCCTGCACTGTTCTGATAAAGCTGCCCTGCCACCACTGACCTGAAATCTCAGCAAGCTGATGGGTAGATCTTGTTTCAGATATGCATTTTGATGAGCCTTCAGTACAAATCCAATCTGGGTTGCAAGCTAGCTGATGCATGGCTGGCCTTCTGTTCCTTATTTAACAGAACCATATTTTCCTCATTGCATATACTGAATTCTGTTTAAGTATCCCTGTTCAGCCTAAATTTGAACACAAAATATACTTCAGCTGATATGAGGAATCTGTACACAAGAGCAAGTGAAAAGGGAGAGTGGCACACGTTTTCGGCCATAATTTAGTACACAGATGGTAACGATAGGAGGTGTTGGTTGCAAGAAATGAGTTGTTCAGGAAGATTCGCTCAGCTGAATTTTGATTTTCTTTCCAGCAGACCTCCTCACTTGGTATTGTTTATGCAAATATACCCTCTTTTCAAAAAGCGTCTGGCTTCAGAAAAGGCCTGGCAGTGGAGCACAAAAGCTAAGTTGTACAGCAGCTACCAGACCTGAAAAGACAGGCTGAATGGAGCAATGGATGCAATATGCAGTCAGCCAGACAAACAGAAGAACCATTCTTTTCTGGGTACCAGTGGTGTGTGGAGAAGGCAGCCTATCCCAGAGGGAGGGAGAAAAGGCCTTGAGATGGGGGTAACTGCCCTGATCCTATAGAAAAAAATAAAAGGCTAAAGGGACCAGAGCCAAGCATTATAGATGCAACTGCGGTTAAGACATAAAACTGCTTTAACCCACTTTTAGGACCTCTTGTGGCGCTGCTAACTTTGCCAAGAGAAATTAATTGGAAATTTACGATGCTTGTAGGTAGGAAACATGACAATGAAAAAAGTAAAACAAATCTTTGCAATACAGTACCTTTCTAATACCTAGGAAAGAATGAAGACATTTTCTTTTTGTGGTTAGCTTTAGAAGATAAGTGCACTGGAAAATATTTTTCTAACAGCAAAAATATAGCTGAGATGAATTCTTTGTACAGAGCTTCAATTACATGCAGGCACATATGGGCAGAGAGCGCAAGTGAGCACTAGTACAAGGATATTGCATTGCACAATGTGCACATGATAGGAAATACTGGTTTCTTAATGCAATATAAACATATATATTCACTTCTCATCCATGTTTTATTTCTGCTTGTAATCTAAAAGCTTGGTATAACCCAACCATTATGCAGTGAAAAACCATTTAGTTATGTATGACACTATGCTATAACTTCAGCATTACCCCCTTATTTGATAAAAACACTAGTGTCCACTGTCTTTGTACATCTGCTTAAATATTTGATATAATACTTTGCAACACATACCTTCCACCAAGATTTTAAGCAAAAAGATGTTAGTTTTCGAATAGAGTCACATTTTGTATATATTTTTTCAAGTGCTGCATGTAAATACAGCAGGTATGTTTAGCACACAAAACACATACAACCTCAGAAACTTCCAGTGTCATGTCATATGCCAGCTACAAATTCAACCGCAGATGCACTCACCTATTTTGTTTGGCATTTTCAGATGGTTTCATATGTTATGAAAAAACCATCAGCCCTGTTAAGTGAAATTTTTTTGTCAAGTCATTCCTATGTTTAATATATGAATAATGTATTTTCAATTTCAGTATTTCTGGATGCTTGTCTTTTAACTGAAAGAGCAAGTCTAGAATAGATGTTTTAAAGAGCAAGTCTAGAATAGATGTTTTAAAGACCAGTCAGAGACAGCATGAACAGCACAGAGAAAGCATCTTGAATTGCAGTTCTGCAAAATCTGGTCATTAATTCAACCTTATATCTTATTCTTTTTATGCCAGCAAATCTGAAAACAGAGTACAAGAGAGAATGGCATCATCTGCATTTCAGTGGCCTGCCTTCAATATAAAAGCTATCTTCTTATCTCTCCTTTTTGTCCTCCTACAAGAAGTGTAGCAGAGACAAGGCTTTTTTTGGAGGATTTTGGTGTTAGAGTGAGGGGTTATTTGCCATCTGCCATCAGCTTGTAGTTTGCATATCAATAAAAAAAATTAATAAACTAATTTCAAGCATATATGATACCGTTAATGTGCAAGGTCCATTGTTAGGGGAGAAATAGTATATTCTTATCAGTGGCTTTAAACAGCTATTCATCATTTCTAAAGGGCAATTATTTGGAATCTATTAAGCTAGAATTCATAATACCCCTGCATACTGAATTTTAAATAGAAATCTGTATTTAGATGAAGGAATACATTAGTATAAGTCGTTAGAGCACTGAAAATCCATGACTTGTTCATTTTTCACTTACTTCTTTCATTTTTTTTTCAGAGAATATGAAGTATTGAGGATCTGAACATTTAAAGAAAACTTCCCAGTGTGTCCTTTTTTAGGAAAGTTTGGATAACAGCATGTTTAAGGCTATATTCACTTTGTTTAAGATGTTGCAAATTACTGCTGAGAAAATAAACTATCCAAGGAAAAATATTTCAGTAAGAAAACAGAAGATGAAAAGCTAGCTGCTAGGTAGCTAGAGAGATAGACAGATAGATGGGTGCATCTGTATCTAGCTGCTGGGCAGCTAGGATAAAGGACTTGGTTTCAAAATGTTTCCTTGAGATAGGAAGAAAATCCATCAAAGGGCAGGGGACAGATATTTCTTGTAAAATCTTTTCTAGTGGGTATCTCATTTTATTGTGCTGGTTACGCAAAATTGTTTTTACAAGGCTGATTATCTATGAATAAAAAATAATTGATTCAAAAAATGTTGTAGAAATTGATAACAAGACTGGAGAATAGAAACTGTTTATCATCTCAGTGAATGGTAATGAATCTTCTACCAGGAGGCTCACAAACAAGTACAGCAAGGCAAAAATCCATGTCCCAGTAGAGATAAATAGATAAGCTAAAAATCACCATCTCATACTCACATATTTTTACAGTAAATCTGTTTTAAAGATAAAAAAGCACAGGGTATGGGTAACTTAACATCTGCTTTGGAACTATGTGAGCACCATTTACTCCAGCAAACACACTGTTAAACATCACGGGGAGCTGTTCAACACACACGTGCACACCTTATGTCTGTGCACAAGCCCAGGGGAGTGTGCACGCACACACCTTTACACCAAGAAATTCCCTGTGCAGAGGGTCAGTCTACTGGATTGGATATATAGTAAACAATTAACTAGTAGCATGAGAATAGGAACTTCATATCTGCTGCTCTTTAGGATCCTGTGACTAGTTAACATGGAGCCACAATAAAATGACTGTACGGAAGGGAATGTCATGCTTCAGCCTGAAGCTTTCTTATCTTTGAAAAGATGATGTTAACATTTTGTTTCTGTAGAAACAGAAAGAAATTACACACAAAACAGGGAGGTATGAAGTAAGATTTCTGGGCTCCTTGTTGCAGCACTGTGGATGGGTGGAGAGGACAGATGATGCATATTTCATGCCGTGGGTGGGCACCATCCTCCACAGACCTCCCACAAGGAGAGCATGGCTTCCCCACAGGACCATGCAACTGCCAGCACTTGGGACCCTTTTAGTGAGAGGGTGGAATGGGAAATGAAACTGAGGAAAAAATTTATGTTCCCTGAAAAAACCAAGCAGTTAATTTATTACAAACTTTTTTATTGCCTTGTTAATATAGCTCTTCATTATGGCTTTAGAGAGGGAGACTTACTTGTCACTTGGCCTCTGCGGTTTTGGGTTGGGCAGAGGATGCTAGACACTCTTAAGCAAGAATGCATTTTTCTTGCAAAGAAGTTTCCTAAACTGATTTTCTGTGCTGTGGGCTACGTTCCTTTTCACCATAGGAGGCAGAAGGCCACAGATGCATGATTTGTATGTGCAGAACTGCGTTAGCAGTCTTGCCAGAGCATTCATAAGCTAGATTTCAGATAAACTAGATTTCACTAGGTCGGGCTCCCCACAGCTGGGTTTGTGCTAAGTTTGGCCACCTGCTCCTCTGTTTGTGATGGTATTACTGATGCTTACATGATCACATGATGCAAAATAAGACTTGTATACATGAGAAACTTGCATGAATGTGGCAGAAATGGGTCCTAGAAATATTTTATGAGACATGTGAACTAGCTGCCATGGTTTGGCAACATTTGAGCTTTTTCAGTTTGATCCTAGTAATGAGCAGATGTGGATTAATAATCATGGCAAACTCAAAATAATCTGCCTACACCTAAATTACAACAAAATAAATTTAGGTTCAAATTTATTATGTAACATATGTCCCATATTTAAGAGAAAACACACAGACACATTGGGCCTGTGATTCCTTTCTCCTTGTGCGATCCCACTTCAGGACAGATACGGTTCAGGCGATGCATGATAACAGGGAAACTCAAGAAGGTTGTTTGGATATATGTGTCTAATTTAAACCTGATGCAAAATCCCTCCTTCACTTTCAGCATGGCTTCTTTGGGCGTCACCTAACTTGCTGAAAGGAAGTGGATTTTAAATAATGTCAAGTTAATCCAAAACACAATTTTTGGCACAGCAGCAGTTGCAGCAGTTCAAAAAAATGGAGCTTTAGTTAAACAGACAGAAAGAGAAAGAAGCTCTAGAGGGGTCTTTGGTCTAACTGACTTCTCTAGGAGCCAAGCAACAAGATATTGAATGAGATGATTAAATTGTTATGGGTGAAAAACTACTGAACGAGCTGCATGTTCCTGCAAAAGCAGCAAAGTACACGTTCAACCTGGGAGCACAAGAAAGATCTTTGTCTAAATGGAATTATTCATGTGGCCTAAAGTTAGGCCTGTGCACAAGAAGCATTTGCAGAATTTGGTGCAGAGTGCTCATCCCTTTACAAAATCCAACCTGGCATCAGTGAGTTGATATCAGGTCATTATCATTAGTAGCTCTCAGTCCCAATTAGGAAACTTATACAGAGAACAGTTTGGATTGCAAAAGAATTTATGCTCACATTTTAAATGTAAACTTGAAACACATCCAAAAAGCCATTAATGTTCTCCATTAATTGTCATCTTGTTAAGTTTAATACATTAATGACTCCTCTGTCTTGTGCAGTGTTCTGCATATCAGAGAGTATCACCACACAACCGTCTACCCTGTCAGCAATACAAGTTGAGAAATGAATTGCTACTGACTCTAAATTTAGGCATCAGGAGAGAATATGCTGAGCAAATGAAAACACAGAAGTAAAATGACATGCCATGGCTTTGTGGATATGCAGCTACAAGCAATCACAGCTGAACAGACACAAGTAAGCTGGTGAATAGACAGAGGTCCTGCACTTGCTCATGATTTGCCTGAAGATGAAGGATCTAAATACATCTGATCTAACACAACAAATGATCAAATAGTCAATAGAACTTGTACACCAGAACAAATTCAAGAAATCTCTCTGCAGCAAAAAGATGCTTCAGAAGATAAAGAGCATGTCCAATTGTACCTAAGTGCTTAAGACTCAAAGGAATGTCTTTCCAGCAGCAGAAGATAATAAAACAAGAGTGTATTTTCTCCCTTCCCATGCATTTTTATTCCAGCTCCAGCTAAATTTATGTACACATATATGCAATTTTTGTCCCCAGAGAAATAAATCATAGTTACAACACAGTTGAGAGATATTGGTCTCCTCTGCACTTTACCTTATTTCATACAAGAATCCCTGCCCATCCAAGATCACACAATGCAGGGGACTGGTGAGTGGCAGAGGCAGTTCCCTACCAACAGCAGAATCCGTAGCAGCTGTACTGCGCAGAAAAGGTGCTCTCTTCCTCCCCTTCCTCGTCTTGGGACTGTATGTCTAAAGAGTTCCTTGAAAGGATTATATGTGTGGCAGAGATGTAAAGACCTGGTTAAATTCAGGGAGATGGCAAGTTTTACTAAGCATTCCCCTGCTTCCCTCGTCCTCCAAACCCGAGAAGCCTGAGAGGCTGCATTCTTACTGTACTATCTCTCAAACCCTTGTAAAGAGAAGAAGTCATTCCATAATTAATACATGAGGTCCTTGAAAATATTATTGATTTGTTAAATTGGAGTATAAACTCCTATTAAAATATTTTTAGTGCCTGGGTCTTTAAAGTTGTATAGTCATAATCAGCTGTTTTCAATTGAGTGTAGAAAAAACATTATAAATCTTCCTGAAATTTACTGTGAAGAGTATAATACAGCATAGAGTTTTCCTTTGCTCATGGAATTCTAATAATCAATACCATATTATATTGTTGCTGGAGTGCATATTGACATTTACTGTTTGCCACAGTAAAGACATTTGGCAGAATAGTGAAAGTTACTCAGAAAATTTTCCTCTAAACTTTTGGGTTCCTTATGGAAATCCTTCGGAGGGATTGTAGGAAAAATTACTCTATACATTTTCTTTTTGTTGAAATTGTAGTATATTTGTCAGGAAAAAAAAAACCCAAAAAACCAACCACCAACAGAAAGAATAACTAACTTTTGGTAACAAGAATGACCCCTATACTCAGATGAATTTACCTATGGATATTGGATATTGATATTATTACATTGGAAGGAACATACATATCTTTTTTTGCTACCACTACTGGCTTAATTAGTGAAATTGTGCTCATGTTCCTCTTGTGGAAGGCGATACACAAGTAGTTGTCTGTAATTGACACCAGTATGATTTTTGCAAGTATCTTCACAAAGAGATGAATCAGGCTGATATTGTGTGGTAAAAAATACGTTCTTTCCTGTCTGACATTAGAGACATCATTTTACATCCTTTGAGTGAAAGTGGATGACTTTGCTATGTTTTCCAGATAAAAAATATTTACATGTTTGTATTATGCTAAACCCTGCATTCAAATCATCTTATCAGATGCATCATCTGCACAGCAGGTCTGATGTGTTTGACATGCACTGTTCTTCAAGGGAATGAACATATTCTTTCCATAGCATAAGCTGTGGTAGGTTGCTTGTGTTGTAAACCAGAAAACATAGATCTTCTGGGACCTATTTTTTCCCCAGGAAATCTTAGATGGAGATCTGGGAGCTCAATCTCAACTTAATGGAAGACAATTCATAGCAATTGTATGGCTACTTCTTTCAAATTCATTTTCATAGCACCAGTAAGAAGGAACTTCTTCCCTTGTTACAGGCCAGGCTGGATAGTTTGTGTAATCACTGAAATCAGGATAAAGAAAATCTGTCCTTCAGGAAACTGAAGCAAAGGTTGTGGTTGGGTCAATGACTTTCTAAATACAGGCAGAAAGATATATATCCAAAATTCTATTTTGCAGAATAGATCATGTTAGTGTCAAGAGATAAACACCATCTTGGTCTGTTTCACTAACATGGACTTCTTCATTTTTAAGGGATTTTGTATTTTTGTGTACTTTCTCAAAAGAAGGTGAACAGAGTTTTCAAGTAGCAACTGTAGTCATTAAAATAAAAAGGAGAAGTAAGAAGGCCAGACCATTCCTTACACTATATATGATAAGAAAAGAAGTTTTGACTTGTTACTGGGTAGGAGACACTTGAAATTTTCATGAAAAGCTGTTTGAAAAAACAACAAAGAAAGGCAGACAAACATCCCACATTATTAACTAATATAATATAAATTTCAACATGCAGCATGCACTACAGATAGTCATGGTTTATTGTTACAGTGAATTAATAACATTGTCACAATGGATAGCATCACATAACTCTGGCTACTCAAGTGATAGGAAGCCCATTAGGGTTTCACAGAAGCTTTAAAATTAAAAAAAAACCCACAAGCAAAAAAACTTCCCAATCAACAAACAAACCAACTAAAAAAACAAAACCAACCACAATCAAACCAGAAAAACCAAATCCACCACTATCAAGTTAAATTCTTTCTTGGGTGGAAAGCAGTGTAACCCCAGCCTACGCTGGCAGCAGAAGAAAGAGTGCTCAGACTGCATTGCCTGTTTGCAGGAGATACATGCTTTGCATGCACATCGAAGTACATTTTAATCTTGCTAATTTAATTTATGGTAGATACTAAAAGCCAAACCCGTCACCTTCTCTGCACTTCATATTTTTAGCAGAAGGAAGACTAGCTAGTGCAGTATCTCCTCCATCCTGAGTAAAATAAAAATCCACAGCACCACTCCTTAGGCTTTAGCTTCTCATCAGTGCCTACAGAACATACCACGGTTTGATTTGACTTCACTCCTCGCCTCCAAAACAGACTTTCCAAATCTTTGTCCACAATTATGCACACCATCTTTCAAAGATAAACATATTCTTTCAAATATCAAAAATATTGTTTCTCAAGGAATAACCTAGATTCCTCTTCACCACTTATAAATTGGTGAGACAAGCTTTGTTAATATAAGTGAATTTAGACAGCTAAGGGACTCATAATCTCCCAGGTTTGCAGCATTCATGGATTCCTCTGGGAGAAAAAGGATTTTTCACTTTCTTTTAGGAAAAAAAAAGAAAAAGAATGAAAAATTAACATTTTCTTGTAAATTGCCTATTGAAATTAAACTTTAATTAATACTTTTGGAAGATGAGAAGGACTTAAACTAATGTACTTATTCCATAGGAGTAATACTTGGCATAGTTATATATTAATAATTATAAACACTTTCAAGCAATAACAAACTTATTCAGCATTACAGCAATGAATTCAGCATTATATTGCTGTACACAAAGGCTTCCTAGGGGGATTACATTTTTTGTCTATTATGTCTTTCCCATACACATCACTAAAATACTGAAAATACCTGGAATATATTCAACATATGGACATAAGAACAAGAAAATCAGGATTTGTACAGCTCTAGGTGGCATGTAAACAGGATTTAAAGTTAGAATTTATCTACAAACCCCACATATTAAAAAACAAAAGATATGCCTTGGAATACTACTATGATATCATCATGGTTTTGCCATAGAGGCTGTGGAATCTCTGACCTTGGATAAGTCAAAGCTTACCTGAGCGAAACCCTGAGCAACCTACTCTAAAGACAGCCCTGCATGGAGCAGGGGGCTGGACTAGGTGACATTAAGAATTCCCTTCCAGTTTCATTTATCCTATTATTCAGTGAGCACTTAACCCAATACAATACTAAGGAACAATTGTAAACTCAGTATCTAAATCTGCAATATAAAAGAACTGAAAAGATCCTGTTCTGTAGGTTGTGAAATACAATACCTCCTTAAAAATTTTTGTAATTATAGAACCATTTTGATGGATTGAAGTGGATCAGGAGTAATATCGGTTTACACGTTTCTAAAAGAGAACTCACTGTTCTCATTGACAGAAAGTATTTCAACCAAACTTTCTAAACCACATCCTCCAGTCTTCTCTTTCTTCTATAGCAGTTTTTTCTGTATAGTTTCAGTGGTTTTCTTTCCTGAACCCTAGGCCTCTAATTCACATCATTTTTTAATAATACTGAATTTGAACCAATATTACACAGGCTGCTTTACCACATACATTCTTTTTTACTTTTACAAGTAAACGAAATGTGTCCCTTTCTCTGTGAAACATATGAATTATTCATTTCTCATAATTTTGTTTCTTTGCAGAAAACTTTATGAAAAAATTTAATTCCTATGAATATCTTGACTGCATTGCATTAAAAACTACTATTGGTTTAGGTAATAGAATATGCAGTACTGAATTAAGAATATTCCCCATAGAAATAATTTACTTTCACTGCACTGAAGAAGAAACAAAAACATTAAGCCCCTTTACTGACAAAGGTGCTTGCAATCTCTTTTTTTATTAATAATTTTCAAATTCTGACTAAGATTGCCACTTCCCTTTGGTGTTCTTTAGTAAATGACACATTATTATTCTTTTCATAAGAATCAGAATATTTTCCTAGATGCTTAAGCATCTTATTACATCCATATGAAATTATATGGCCATTAAAGATTTTCAAAGAATGTAAACAAGTTGAGAAAACAAATCCCATATAATCCCAAATCATGGGGGGAAATACAGTAGATTTTTTAATTCTGTATTTACTTTTTGTGCCCTGTGCACAGCATGTGGGACCCATTGGATGCAGACACAAATGAAATATTTGTCTTATAGCTGACTTCTTATGCAAAAATGATGAAAACCACAAGCTGCATATATCTTTCCACTGATTTACTTGTTTATGTATTTTAAGATTTTTTTACTGAAGACTTATGATAAGTCTGTCCGTAAGCCCTGCTGATACTGAGAAACACTCAAGTGTACTTTTCCAAGCTGTCATACAACATTTGTAATACTGTATATTATTATTATTAATAATAATAATGCTCAGAAAAACCAGCACTGTATTTTGGTAGCAAACAATTTGTTCTGCAGTCTGCTTTCTAATTGAAATATTCCCAAAGAACAAATAGTAACCATCCCAATCAGGCCAAGTAAACCTAACACAAATGAAAGGAAGTAAACAGCTGCAGTCTTACTTTTTTCCTTTCATCAAGTATATGGCTGCCATCAGCAACAGAATGCTTCTGTTTAACTGATTCACTGAGAAGGCAACCAAATATCTATGTGGTCTTTGAGGTGTGATGGTGTTTAATGTGAAGGCAAGTCCATACCAAGAAAAATCTCATATTATGTCGAGAATTTGAAAGCAACTGATGCTGTTACAGGTTACTCATACTTTTACAGGATGCTCTTACTACTTATGGTGAAAACCATTAATGTGGCCCGCCTGTAAATATTTTAGTAGCTGCCTTGAAATTAAGTTTGGAAGAAGTATTTGGATGACACTCTCAGGCACACGGTGTGACTTTCAGGGCTGTCCTGTGCCAGGCCAGGAGATGGATTTTGATGATCCTTGTGGAACCGTTCCAACTCGGAATGTTGTGTGATTCTGTGAAGTGTCTAATGTAGGCAATACTTCCACTCATTTCTGTCAATGTAACTCCATGCACAGCTATTGCAAAGCTGACCCCAACATACTCGAAAAATGTGGTTTTACATTTTAGTAGTGGAGGCACAATGGCTAGCTGTGCTCAGCTCCGCCTGTTACATTTTTGAGTCCCAAGCTTCTCCTTGCTCTTAGGGCCCTTTGAAGTTCTATCCCAGTCGTAGAGTCCCAAACTTGGAGTGATTCCTCTTGTTGATGCTTCAGATTCCTAGGGCATCTCCAGGACATCTGGGCGCATCTGTGTGCAAGACTGGCTGGCTTTGGGATGCCACCTACCCTTTAATCCTTCAGTGGCCATCCCAGTGAGGGTTGCATAGCAGTCACAGCATTCCTTCAATACTGCAAAGTGCTGACATCAACACCCACAATATAACAAAATAGTCAGACTCCTCTAAACCAAGATGTTACCAGAGAGATTGTGAAAGAATGTTAAAAAAAACAGGATGAAAATTGATGGGCAAGGAGGACCATGTCATCTTCCAGCCAATGCCACCTTGAAAGTGGGCCAGAAATCTGACAAACAGCTGCCAAGTTCAGTTTTGCTAGCTCATGGCAGTCATGACTTTGCCCAATGATAAAGCTGCTGAAGGATGGCTACTAGAGAACTGCTAATTTACAGGTGTGGTCTTATGCCATTTCTTAAGAAGCAACTATTACTTCAAAGAGACAACACATTTTTTGCATTGTACAGCTCCTGGAAAGTTCATTTCTCTGAGATGTGGCACAGCACGTTAGCTGCCTTATCATGGCAGTGGGGTGTTTGTGGTGTGTCCCAGTGCCCAGTGCAGCTGTTCAGGAAACAGAATGACCAGATGCACTGGGTCTATCCTTGAGACAAGTATGCCTGGGGTCTACTCCAGGGAACCCTGCCTTTGGTGCCGTCGCACAGGATCTCTTTCAATCTTTGCCTGCACCTAATGGTCATGGGCTCCTGGTACATGACCTGTGCAACCTGCTCTTGGTGAAGCTGCTGTAGCAGGGTTTTGGACAAGATGATCTCCAGAGGTCCCTTCTAACCCCAATCATTCAGTGATTCTGTGATTATGCGATGCATGCTGTCTATCAGTTCCACAAACTAAACTTCAGGGATGTGAGAATAACCACCTCCCCTGCTTTCAGTGTGTCCCATTTGCGTGTGACCTGATGAGCATTAATCCAAGATATTCTCCCAATGTATGATCAACTCCTGGTGAGTTTAGGCAGCTCAGAATTTGTTCACAATGCTTTCAAGATTGCTTTCACAATAATGTTCACTGACAACCAGTTACTTGTCACAAAACAAGCAGTGCCTGTGAGGGCAATGATAAAGCATCTGCTGTGAATGCATCTAGGGAAGCAATCACTCCAGAAGCCTCTCCTGCAGATCAGCTCTGAAACTGTGTGTGCTGTTAGCTAATATGTTTACATGTGCATATGCATCTGTAAATAGAGATTCCTCTATTCATATACAGTGGCTGTGGTTTCATTTGCCTTTGCCCTGCCTCATATAAAAATAATAAATCATTGGTTTCCCCAAGGCTTGATAAAATCTGGCTGTCAGATTCACCCACATAAACCACTAAGCATCTTACATTCTCTTAAAATTCTTAACTGGTGGCTAAAATTTTCCTTTTTTTTTTTTTTTTTTTTATATAGCAACAAACTGACTGAGTACCTATGAGGGAGGGAGGTAGAAGCTAATGTGGATCTGCTGTTTTGCTGTTTGGCTGTCATAGGGCTTAGACGTGAGAACTGAGACCCCGGAGACTCCTTGTGCCTGCTGCAGCAAACACTAAAGGATGAGGAAGAAAGAAAGAAAACAAAGATGGAATGATAAAGTAGACTAGGGGGAAAAACAAAATGGAGGACAAATAAGAGAGAGGGAGAAAGGGAAAGGAGAAAAGATGGCAAATGACAATGTGAGGTCAAGTTGTTATAATAAAAAGATAACACAGACTTATGGTGCAGAAAGGGTCTGAATTAAATTTTCCAGATCTCTTAATTTTTTATTGTTTTAAGTGTTGGAAATTTGAAACCCCACTGCTTGGTGTTTAACCTTACTCTTCCTTTAATACAATCTTTGCAGTGAGTATACCATATAAACTCAGTGTTAGCCATCAAAAGTTGTGTCCAGATCCTGAACTGAGCATTTCTGATTCCCTGGTTCAGATAGTCCAAGATGTTGGTCTGTATGACTGTTGTAGATTTAATTATAAAAGAAGAGGGAGCAGGTAGATTATAATACCTGGAGAACTGAAATGCAGACTAAGTCTTCAGTGACTTGCTCCATTTTTTGGCTAACAGAATGCTGAGTTTTAATCAAACACAATGAATTATAAAAGCAAGTATGTTCTTTTCACTTATTATGGATAGAAGAAAATAATTTATCACATTGCACAAATAATATTATCTCAGATAGTATAATAGTAATACCTGTAAAGGAACATAACTTTCATCATTAAAAAACCCATCTTTTTCCTCTGAAAATATAGCTCCTCTCTTCAGCATTTATCATTCAGCTGCTGTCTATTATCCAGTCACAACGTTCAATTTCATTGAAATTATCTCCTAAATTGAATCATAAATGTGGGAGATATCTGTAACATAATAGACAAATGAGGTGTTACTCTGAATGAGCTGGATATTCCGTTCCTGTCTTTGCTGACTGTTGCATTTGTTAAAAAGGAAACACAATTCCCACATAAATGCATACTTCTAAAGAAAGGTTCTGAGCACCAGGTGTTCCCATGGCTACCTAAACACTTTCTGTTCTGGACAACTCAGAGCCATATCACAGTATACTGGGGGGTTTATCCTTGCTTCATACTTAGTAAAGTGCTTTGGCAGAAGAGCACTCTGGAAATTTAATCTGTATTTTTTGACTCTGACAAACGTGGCAATTGTTTCTGGCTTTCGAGTCTTAGATACTCAAACCAAAGAACACTCTTATCCATGAACTCATGAACACGTTACAGAATGATTTGCAACTCCTCATGATTTTCCTAAATGCTGTGCAAATCTCTCCAGTATCAGAGCCATCTCCGAAGCCAAAGTATTTCCTTGTAATTGCCAAATTTAATCCAGTGAGCACAGAGACCTATACTTGGAGACACATAGCATTACTCTTCCTTTGAGAGCTTCAGTATGCTGCTATTTGATTGGGAGGTTCTGGTGGGTAGCATGGTAACTAAATAAAATGTTGTATCTTAAAAATTCTTTATTTGTTTGACATTATGCCATAAAAAGTTAATTACAAAACTCTGCCTGATCTATAGCATATCCCTTGTTGCTGACATAATTGCACACTCTTCAAGGTAGCCTTCTGTATTTGCCACTATGCTTGCAAGTGTTACTCATCCTCAGACTGATGCATAAAGGAAAATCTGGGTGCACAGCTGTGTTTCCTTCATTGTGTCATGCTCGTAAATACCTTTTATCAGCTAAACTAGGACCAAACATGCCAGAGAAATTATAAATGCTGCAAAATTTATTTGAAAATAAAATAATATAATTTTGGGGATCTGTGCGCCTGAGGTCTGCAACAGGTTGATCTCATTGGTAGCAAAGGTACAGCAAGGAGTGAATAACTCACACTGAGCAAAAGTGTTCACTGTCTGAGCAATGCAGTTGAAGAGGTGGGGCAGAGAAGAAAATGCAGCTGGAACTTTTTTCCTGTTCCAATGGTGAATTTTAGTCTAGGCTCTAAACATAATTTCTATCCTCATGCATACAGAATTCTAAACCCCAGATGTGAAAAATGTAGACATATCAAAACAAAGTGGGCATAGAGAACTACTCTATGCCAAGACAGCTAGTGAGAAACCGTACCTATGAAAAAGTGCTTGTTTTCATTTATATTAGGAAGCTGTTATGAAGAAGTACTGCGTAATTTGAAATATACACCAAGTTGAATCTTTTGTTTTATCAAAGAAGGTTGCTTTGATTAAGGGTTCAGGCTAGCTGGACAAACTAACTTGCAGAAACATGTTTGTGACATGGCTTGTACTCACTGCCAGCTCACTTTCCTGATTGTTGTCCCACTGCTTCCTCACAGCAGGATGCATCAGTGTTGGAGTCTAATCTTGGACAATGTCTCAGTTGCAGGCATCTATCCTTAGAAAAGTTGGTTTTACAAAACCATTATTTTAGGTAATGTTTCCAGTAATCCTGGACATTAACTCACAGGCTAGTCTGACCTCTCTGTGCTTGATGAAGGCATGATTTCAGCCCCTATTTCTTTTCTAAGTATAAAATGACAGGCATCTGAAGCTGTATCCCCTTAATGTAGGATGAGATGGGGGAGGAGAGAGGCCAAAAATATGTCCACTGCCTCTTACATGTTGCAAACTACAGATCTTCACAAGAACAAGTAACAAGGCTTAAATATGCTCCAGGGCATCTCTTAACCTCCATTTTAAATTCAGCCTTCTCCACTGCCTGGGGAACTGCTGAGGGAAAGCCAGGAGGTGGAAGTTATGTGAAAGTCAAGCACTTTTTCCTTCTTCCCTCCCCCTCCCCCCCTTCTTCCCCGTGAAAGAAGGCAGAAGCTGTGCGCAGTTGTTATTGTTCCTTTGTGCTGGGTTTCACCTCCTGTTTTCTCACACCCCAGGGACTGCCTTAACAGCTTTCTGTGAAAAAAAGTCTTTAGAGCAAGCATCATCCTTCCAGCCAAATGCTGTAAAGGAAATTCACCCTCCCAAGCCTAAGAGTCTGCTCTGACATCCTCTGATTAGTGGATTTGCTAGCATGGTTAACCAGGTGAGATGGGTGAAGGACCAACACTGGGAAAATAGTTTGGGTTTTTTGTCTGGTACCCTATCTGGGATGACAGATCTCTATCTGGGATGAATGTCATTACTCTGGTTGTTTTTAAAACACTCCCTTGTATTTCTTTAATGTGGAGCACATCCAGTTTGGGATCAGATTGGCATGGGGGAAAAAATGCAGTTACACTTTTTTCTATAAATAGAATACATCTCCTTTATATTTTCTTCTAGTTTGTATAGGCCCAGTAGTCTGCTGACCCTTAACCCTTGCATTCACAATGGAGAATGTAGAAAATTGTTTTCTCCAAGGATAAGAGGTGGAGCTAGAGCTTAATGCCACTGTTGAGTGAGGCAAACTGTACCAAGAGCCCAGATGTGCTTCCCAGGCTGGAAAACAGCAGCTGACATAGTAGTATTAAAGCAGTACCTCAAAATTAAAGAAGCTTTGCTCTTATATAGCTGCTCTGCACAAAATCTGGCTTAATGCTGACATGTTTTGCAGCAGAGCAAGATCTCATATATGGAGATGGAATTCTTCCTGCTCAGAGCTCATTGTAGACTTGGGGTTTCTGTTACTGCATTTGTAGACATCTTGGCTCCAGGCCTGCTCACCAGTGTGGTAAAATGCCCAAAGTTTGCAGCAAGAGCAGAATCAGACCAACTCTAAGAGTTAGACAGTTAAAAGCAAAATAACCCACTCTCCCACCCCCACAAAAACAGCGTAGCATATACCATGCAAAGTGTCAATAAAAAATACAAAACAATGATTAGCTTTCCACATAAACATTTCATCCCATCCTTTTTCAACACCAATCATTGTGACAGTCCATGACAATATAAACGATGACATGTCTGAGGTGCTCTAATCCATCCAGCTTGTGTTGCTGTACTTGTCAAGAAAAAAAAATCCTCCATAAAACCTCTAACCAAAACAAAACTCCACTATCCCACATATGTTACCAATGCTTTCTAAAAACAGCCATTCAACAAGCTAGGCTCCATACCATGACTTCAAATTAAACCATATGTTCATTTATAAAATTAAAAACTTCTGGGGTGAATGAGCCCTGGAGAGGGAAATCATGGTTTTCTACAGGGCAAACTTAGGGTGATCTCTATGCCCATCACACAAGTAGCTGGACACTTGTGATATTGTGCCATAAATTCTGGCTTTCTCATAAAGGCCCTCTGTTTGCAAAGAAGGGCTCAGTTATGTGGACTGAGGGCTTGATTTTTTTCATTTTGACATTACTTAAAAACAAGCTGCTACATAATCAGTCTCAGAGACTTTGCGGGCATTGTGTGGAAAATCTCTGACATTCCCAGCCTGCAGCTCACACCTTTCACCAAGGTCCAGAGTAACCTTGCCTGTAAGAGGAGATGGTGGAAAGAAACCGAAGAAAATTTCATTTAGCTCAGACAAAACTTTTATTATATTTAGTTCTTTAATAAATAAGAATTTTAAAACTGATGTGGAATTAGAAGGAGGCTAAATCAACAAACAATAATTTAAATGCTACACAAGCTTGGTCTCCACATCTTCCCTCTAAACCATGCATACTTCAAGGGCCATAGGAGTTATGGTAGGAACATTTCTCCTTCTGCCACTTTGACTTCCATGAAATTCATGGGGCCAGACCCGTGAAGCAAGTCATCCTGGCAGCACAGCATTTGGCTAGCTTTGGGGAAGAGATGGCAAGAGAAGGTGGGTCAGAAAATGGGAATGGTAGGACTATGAAATACATGGATGCCCCAAGGAGGTTGATGCCTTTACATTACCCTTCTCCCAGGCACTCTAGCCCTTCATATCCCCGGGGACCTATTCCCACCACATCGCCACTTTCCTCAACTCAACCCACAACACAGGGCAAGCTCTGAAAAGATAAACAAGGGGTCAGAGAACACAGGGACAAGGACACTGAGGCCAAACAGCACTGAGCAGACCTGGGCTGGACTTCATGGGGTTGCACTACAGCAGCATCACAGACACAGAGACGGCACTGATACCCGGGTTTGGCTTACTTGGTGTTGCACATGGTTAGATTCATAATGCAGCACTGCTATGAAGATAACACATACCCAGGCTGAAGGATAGAGCAAAAGCCCACTACAGCATAAGCAGAAGAACAAACAATCTCACTTTCTGATCTGCCTTGCATCTTACAAAGGTTGCTTGTAAGATGCAAATAGCACTTTGGGGCCATTTTAGCAGGCGTAATAAGTTCCGTTTTCATGACAACTGTTCCCCATTTCATAGCACAATGTGATACCCTTGAAGAACATTTTCCACATTGTTCTAACAAGAGGGAATTGCATATTTCACTGCAATAAGATAGAAAAGTGGGAAGGTGGTGCAAAATATCACCTACATATTCTTCACTTCTAACAAGCCACTTATTAGGATGGCGAATGCTGTGGGATGCAAATGTCCTTGCAGTTCACCCTTTACATGTTGGACTTTTTTCTTGCTTAGCTAAAACTTTCTGCCTCTGAATTTCCTTAGCCTCAGGGCTGCTCTAATTTCCAACTGTCTGCTCATGGCCTTAGAGGCCTCTTATTGTTGTTGGGTTTTGCTGGAAACAGCACATCCTCACCTTCTATGTCAGACTGAGAGCTTGGAAGGCTTAGGAATTAAAATGACAGACCTGTAATGTACCTAGATTACTCAGTGTTGATTAAAAAATAAAATAGGGTAATAATGCTTCTATACCACAAGGATAAAACGCCAAGCACTGGTGGAAAGCAGACACTCTGCTGCTGCAGCCCTGAGACTGAAAAGACAGGCAGGGAGCAAGAGAAGCACAGCTAGTGCAGACAGCCAGCCCTCCACGAGTTGTTTACATGCTGGCCGAGGCTAAAGCGTGGTGGCAGGAAACAGGTTTGTTTTTTATAATCTGAACGTGCTCTGGTGGCCAGCCTGCCTGACCCCTCACGGGGTGAAGTTTCCACGTGGGTCCACAGGTTCACCCGGGACCACGGCTGACTCACCGTCTGGGAATCTGGAGTAGGCATGGCCTTTGTAAAAAAAACTATGCTAAAAACTTACTGTGCAAGATAAACAAGGAAAACATGCTCCTTGGCACACAGGCGGCTCAGATGTTGACTATTGTGTTCTCCTGGAGTTAATCATCGCCAACAAGGCCCCCCTTTGTGGCGGGAGGTGAGCTGCGGCCGCTCACTCAGCGCTGAGGAAGCAGGTGCAGCAACAGCCCATTGTTACAATATTGTTTGGGAAACTCGATAAATTTCCCCCCCCCGCCTTGGGGGAGCAGGGCAAAGCTTGGCCGTGCCGATGCAGGTGGCACAGCTGTAGGAAGGGAGGGCAGGGTAAGCACGCATGGCCACCTCACCTAGAGACCCAAAGCTTTTTCTCACACCTGTGTTTTTCCTCACTGCCTTGGAGGTTGACCTTAATCCCTGTTGGAAGAACTGGCCCTCTGCCCAGCCTGGTCACACTTGTCTCCCAGCTTGGGGTCACCACCACGGTCATTAGCCCTTACTCCAATTACAGCTTTACCATCTAGGGCATATCCTGGAGGTCATATTAAGCAGACACTCAGATAGAAAGTCTCACATGCTCCCTGGGCAGTAAGCCAGACACAGGACAGGCTGAGTCGCCCTCCTTCCAGAGGCTGCGTGTGTGCATCTACCACCAAGTAGATCCCAGCGCGCTGGCATTGGGCACCTTCACCTGGGAGACAGATATCTTACTTAATTTCTTCTCCTTCTCCCTCTCCGTTCCTCAGTCCTTTCACATAATGCAGTTAATTACACTCTGCTTATTAGACCTCACCTTCATTGCTGCTTTTTGCAGCACTGGTTGTACAAGAGGCCTTGTCAACAGGAGACCTCCCACTCCTCTCAGTCCCAGTCTGCAGGGGCTAAAGGTGATGATAACTTGATAGCCACTTTTTGGTCTATCTGAAACAAGCATGTTTACATTTCATCCTCATTTCTAAGGGACAGATGGGTGTGTTCTTGCTACTTGTTAATTCTTGTTAATTCTTGCTACTTTGGCTAACCTAGCTGGCAGTGGGTTAGGGAAGTCACAGTCACACAAGGATGAGAGGGCAGGACTGAGATACATGTTGGTGACACTGATAACCCATTCTGATCCTCTTCTGTGATCGTAGGAAGGGCTTCATTTCCCAAAGCTCCTCTTTCACACTCCTGTGGAATAGCAATGTTTTAAGGAAGAAAAAAGAACACAAAAGCAAGACGGCTTTTCAGTCTTTTATGGATTTTTAGCTCTTATCTAAATGATTTGCTACTAAATCTTCTTTGTCTCTGATTCCTTGACAAGATAATAAAGGGTGTGTACACACACACTCGCACACACACACTCGCGCGCACACACACACACACACACACACATCTGCATTGGAGACATTTCTGGAAAACTTAGCATGTGTAACTAGAAGGGAAAAAGGATATATTAAATTCAAAAGGTTTTGGGGTTTGGATTGCAAAAAAAATTATTTGGGGTATAAGTCCTTCAGACAACGCTCCTCACAATGTGTCAAGAAAAGGCAGAGATAGGAAAGCATTAATTTTGACCCAAATCCATAGGGCTTTATTCTCTGTGACTATAAAAAAGTAGGGGATAGCACACTTCCTTTATTAGTAAGAAAATAAATGGCCAAGATGAAAGTGGCAAGTGATAAGATTAATACGCAACTATGACATGAACATCACTGTTCAAGAATGGCTGGTAAGGTAATAGTAACTTCTCAAAAAACCCTGCATGTAGTTGTGCTGTAGGATTTTTCTGTTGTCTTTACTAGAAGAATACAAGGAACTTTTTCGGCTTAATTTCTTGCTGTACTGACTCAGTTATCTGTGATTCTGTGATTCAGTCTCGACTCTCAGCTCTTTTATGAGAGTCCACCTATCTGCAAGCTCTTCAGATGCCTTTAGGTGGTCCCTGAAGTGAGTAATAAGAGTGACCTCCTGCAGGTGTCCTATCTGTTGAGCAATTCAGATGGCCTTATAAAGCACTTGGAAATCAAGGCAGAAGCTTGTCACATGAAACATTAAACCCTGTTGTGCATAATAGCCTTGCAGGTTGCAAACCTTAAGTGTTACAACCTTATAAGGAGCTCTACAGTAATTTGTCTGTTAATGTACAAGAAGGAAAGGGATGAAGGTATTAAATTCAGTTAAATCTTTTTTTAGTTGTTATTTATTTAGATATTTCAGGCATGCAATTTCTGTAGATACAGCAAATGCCAGATGCTGTACAAAAAATCAAATGCTCTGTAGGTTTTTCTGTCGTTTTGAATATGGAGTCACCCAGAAGACTCAGAATTGGAATAAAATCCTCACTGTAAAAGGGACAGCAAAGCTGTGGAGCACAGAAGCACAGAATATGACAGTATGTCATGTGGTTACATGCAACATGAGAACAGGTAGATTTTCTGTTAAATGCAAATTCTCAGAGCTGCCAAATGCCAGCATCTTCAGCAAATTTAGCAGCTCTGTGGATGCTTAAAGTCTCTTAGGATTTTTTGTGCCTTTTTTTTTTTTTTTCTGGTGCAGTCGTTAACTTCATTCTCACTCTCTCAGCCCACACTGATTGAAGTGTCTGCATTTAGACAAACTCAAAAATCTCAGGTGACGCTTGTTCACTGAAATTAGTTAAACTAACCTTTTGTTTTCAATGCACAGCCATTTAAACAATTGGAACTTTATTGGAAAGTGTTGCAAAGCCAATAAAAAATTTGCTGAACATTGTTAGTTTGTTAGGACCACTAGACAGGCTTTTTAAAGTAAAATTTGTTTGAAGGTAGAGAAGACTGAAAAACCTAATCCTGTAGATTTGCCTTTTTAGGTGCAAATTGAAGATTTAGGCTGGTGAGATAGAATTGCTGTTTAAAGATAACTGTTAACATTAAAATAGATTTTTTTCTACATTCCCGCTATTTTTTCATCTCAGGTTCTGTAGCCTGGAGTAAGAGAAGTAGACTGAGTGTTTTTGCAGTGGAGTTAAGCGGTTGTTCTTTCCTTCTTCATTGACAGAAATTACACAATTTTCTGAAGGAAATTTTTTTCTTAAATTTTGATAAAGGAACTTCTGAGGAAGCTGAGCTTATAACAGAGAAGGGAGTAGGGTGTAACGGTAAATCTGATGAAGACCTAGAATATTTGATGATGTAGATGTGCGAAAAACCCAAGGATGAAAATCGAGACTTCATCCTCTATAACGTTCAAAAAGATTCAGATGCAAGTCTCCAGTTTCAGTCCTTCTCAATCTAAAACTTATTAACAAAAACTAGGTGAAATTATCTGGTATGTCCTGTACACTAGAAGAATTAAAAATTTGGGAATTTCCAACTCTCTACATTACAGCATTCTGCTACACTTTTAATATGGAAATAATGAACAAAACCATCTGTAATAAATAACTAAGACCCCTCAGACCAACACCCAATACATGATGTTATCCATGTACATTTAAGGGAGAGGATGAGCCCTCAGCTCCTCTTTAGCCTTGTTTGTGCCCTGAGCAGAAGTACTGTGCCTCCACTGGGATTCGAGTTACAGAGATCCATCAGCTGATGGCACAGTTGAACAGAGAAGTTGATATTGAGATGACTGATGGGCCACCTTCAATAGATGATCCAGCTTTGGCTGTTGCACCCTGTTCCTGGAGTGTTTCTTGTCTTGATTGGGAGAGGACCCATGACTCTCTGTCCTTTCCCTAGGAGAGAAAATCTGTTTAAAATTATGTAAGTGACTGTTATCTTAACCTTGTGCGCTTGAGAGCAGTTCAGATACAGTATCAAATTTCTCAGCAAGCCAATCTCCTTTTATTCTTTGTGAGTTTACCAGGATATTCCTTGGTATTCCTGACTTAGATATTCAAATCTTTATTCTCAAAAAATGTCCTTAAAGCTATCTCTTCTATACCTTGCTTATAGATGACAAGTTCTTTCATTAAAAATAGAAAAAGCTGTCCCATTGTAGTTTTCTACAACTTTTTTTTTTTTAAATCTGTAAATCCAACATACTGCCATAACTTGCATATGCAGTTTTCTAAAACTTATCCTTTGGATTGAGTTCTTCTGCTTTTGCTGTATCTTAGACTGTTATTTTCTAAATGCATTCAGCTGCTGTACTGGTGCTGTTATCTTACAGATTTTTTTTTTTTTCCTTTTTCTATTTTGTGTGTGCATTTTGGTTTTACAGTGTATTAAGAGAACACTAAAAAAAGCTAGTACTAGGAGTCTTTCATATCAGCTTTCCAAAGCAAAGAGCTGACAGTAGGAAGAAATAATACACAGTGTGCATTGACTAACCATTCGTGGATTCCTTTGTAAAGCTTAGCAGGAAAACAAATCGGTAAACTCAAGATGGGGTCCTGAGACAAAGACAGGATGTAAATTCCTGCTTGGTACTTGTTTCCGATGAGCTCAATCAGATTGCTGCTAACAGTATTTCCTTCAGAAAAGATATGGGGGAGTTCTGCAATTACCTAGGATGCTTCGGTTTAAAGTGCTACTGACCATAACTCTTACTGTGTAAATTATGAAATATTTGTCTGGGTAAAATTCACTGTAAATCAAAAGCTAAATTCTTAGTCCATATTGTTTCTCCGCCAGTTTGCTAACAGCTCAGGGAATTTACAGCAGTCATTTCACTTTGAAAGTGTATTCAAACACATATATTTTCTTGCATCCTTCTGTAAGGAATCCAAGTTATTTGAACTGGACTGTTACAGGCAATTCACCTGCTGCTTAAAGACTAGAGAATCTGTCCCCTGGTGAACTTAGTTGAAAAATTAGAAAGTTTAATTTAAAAAATGTTAGAATGCTTTGTCTTTCTGTTCCTGACATTTATTTTTCCTACCTCATCAAATGTGGCTAGAGCCATTCGCCAAAGTCAATGCAGAGTATTCACTTTTCTGACAATTTCACTATTTTTCATGCTCTCCCTTCAAAAAAGGTTATAGCAGCCACCAAAAGGGAAAAAAAAAGTGCACTTCCACTCATGAATAAATACATTTGAGTGGAGCGTCTACTATCTCATAATTTCTCAAAATGGGTGTGCAAGTCCTGAAGCAGACATTGAAGAAGGACAGAGGAGCACCCATCTGTGCTGCAGAGTACAATGCTACTGTATTCCTGTCTCTCGAATGTAAAAATTTGGGCTAAAACCTAATCTAGAGCTTCTAGTCATCTTGTGATTGCTAGCAAGTGACTATAGCACACTATAGAATGCACAGTGATAATTTGAATTTTCTCTATTATGAAGTCTTCTTCTTCTTATAGAACTGTCTTTTGGGCTGTATGGTGAAATGTGATAGTGGCATGCTGCTGTGGGATTGCTTGCAGAGCTCCAGATAGAGAATTTTTTCGCCATTCTTTTTGCTGCTTCATCACCACTGTGCACTGCACAGAACACTCAGCTTCTTTAAAAAGTATAATACAACTGCGGCTATAGGGAAAGAATATGCTAAGAGTGTAGACATAAATTAAATGTTAATCACACAGAAATTATTACAGTTTGATAATATACAAAAGGAATACATCCCCCTTGAAACTAAAGCAAAATTATTTAAAATCTCAATATGCAATCAAAATCAAAACAACTTTATAAAATGATATTTTAATTTAAATTGCTTAAATGGAATGCTTTAGTGTATTCCATTGGCAGACACACATAATCCCAGTACTTGTATAATAAGCTACTTCAGTTAGACAGCAATTAACTTTTTTAATTGAGTAAGTATTACAAATTGTCAATTGCTTTCTGAGAAAAAGTGTCTAGAGAGGAGATCAGGTACTTCTGACTGAGTGTAACAAAAATGTACTAGTATTAGCTAATTCTGAAAGATTGTCTATATTCAAAATGTAGTAAAGCTAATGCTTTGAAATTTTAGTGATTGACTATTGCTCCCTGTTATTTTTGTAATGGTGTTTAAATTCCATGATGAATTGTGGCTAAATTTTGCATATGGTTTAGGCTGATTAAGTTTTCTACAAACTGCTATATGAATAGATAACTGGTTCCTTTTGATTTACAATCTAAAAGGGAACTAAAAGCAAGGGCAATTAAAAAAAAAAACCTTACAGAACTGTTGAACAGGCCTTTTTAGAAGTAGCTTGAGTAGGTTAGGAAAACGCCATTAACCTTTGGGGACGTTATGTTCCTAAATCTCCTTGTATCCTTTTAAGATATCAGCTTTGGTACTCTTTTGGACTAGAACACGTTGCAAATGGGAGAACAGAGAGAGGCTCACGCTGGAAGAACTTCTCACAGGGCTGATGCAAAGAGCTTTTAAAGGCAAGAGATGTTCCTGCAAACTTCACTAGGTTACTTCCCTGACAGGCACGGAGTACCCTCTGTTTCTGCACTCACAGTGCCTGAGAATGGGTTACATTACAATAACTTTTAAACCTCTGTGCTATCCCTCTTTTGCAGTAGTGTTGGTCTGAGTCCTCACTGATAGCTGGTAGCATGTGAAAGGGGAAAATATGCTATCAAGAAATAATGCCAAAGCAGCTCCTAGGTGCTTGTGGGTAGAAACAGAGAGAGTGTGGCTGTGTAGCATTTGATTCCCTAGAAAACCAAGAGAAAACTTCAGCATATTGGCTAATGTCAACAGCTCTAAAATATAAGTGTTTTGTTCTGTTATGAGACTTGTGAGTCTCTGTCAGCAGAGGGATGTAGAGGTCATTGTCTCAAGGAGGTTGACTTCCCTCCTGGGTTCCTGTTTGGTTGCTCAAAGTACCAAGTCTTTACCTTTCCCACCTTGCAATTGGCATTCCTGCACACATTGAAGCTGTCTGCCCGGAGAAAGTCTTATTTATCTAAATATTCATTAATCTGATAAGCAACGAACAAGTGTTGTCACTTGCATAACACTACTAAACTGGCAGACTGAGAGCATTTTACACACATTACCCCTTCATACTAGAAACACTGGGAAAAAGTAGCTGGTCAGGGAATTACAATGAGCACACCAGTAACAGAAAAGAGACAGGGAGAGCCTATGAGGCAAAGGGAGAAGGGGGATGCTGCAGGCGGGCTGGGGGAGGCCTGGAGAAGTGATGTGAAGGTGGAATGGGAATGAGAGCAGGCTGGCATGCTGTCAGCAGCACAAGCTGTGCTGAAGGGCAGAGTGCTGCGTAGGTAGGTGATATACAATAAGGAAAAAATGTATATTGAAAGAGGGCAGATGAAAAGAGAAAAGTTCCGGCCTCCAGGATTCACATGGCTTGCCAATAGTTGTCCATAAAAGTGTGTGAAACAAGCATGGTTAAGGGTTTGTTTCAGTCTCACGAGGAATTCCAGCAATGTAAAGTATAATTCTAGTAATGTAAAGAATATCAGGCATTTTGCTCCTTTTGTTCTCTTGAATATCTTGAATATTTAAGCAAGCCCCTTAACAGAGTGCAAACAAAACACTAGATGGTTGTCATCTTTTTGGAGCAAGTATTTCTTTTAGAAGTGGGGGAAAAAGGTCAGTCCTGCCCATGGAAGTCAAAAAACCCCCCAAAACTGATGGGAAAACTTTTTGGAAAAATATATCATGTATATAGTTATTTATGCATAAAGTAGTATACACAATAGGTCACAATAAAAAGTCAGATAAAGACAGGATAATCTCACAAATTTCTTTTATCAACTTCTTCAAAATTTCACGTGGAGAACATTAACCTGATGGAATAATGAGGAAGACGAGAGAGAAAAAAAGCAAAAAGAAATAATTATGTATGAGTGTCATTTCAAGTATTAATTTTTGATTTTTTCAGGAGAGAAACATCTATTTTATGATTCATCGAGGAAACAATTAGGTGATTTGTCCTATGAAAGCATAATTTTCTTATTTTCAGTAAGAAAGGACATCTGTATGCCAAAAAGCTGAAAATGGATTTATTGTCTACTGTAAGTAACTTTCTAAAATCTGTGGCTGTCCTTTTTCTTTTTCAAATATCATTTCAACTTAAATAGAATTTCAATTATATATATAAATGGAGTGAGGTGAGGATACAGAACCACAGAATCGTTAAGGCTGAAAAAGAATTCCAAGACCATTGAAGCCAATCTTTGAACAATCACCACCTGGTCAGCTAGATCATGGCACTGAGTGCCACGTCCTGTTATTTCTTAAGCACCTCCAGGGATTGTGACTTCACCACCTCCCTGGACAATCCATGGCAATGCTTAAGAACTCTTTCACTGAAGAAATTCTTCCTGATGTTCAACCTGAACCTTCCCTGGTGCATCTTGCGACTATGTCCTCTTGTCCTGTTGCTGGTTACTTGGGAGAAGAGACCAACCCCCACTCAACTACACCCTCCTTTGAGGCAATTGTTATCGTCAATAAAGGTATTAAACAGGACTGGCCCCAAAACTGAGCCGTGGGGAATCCCACTAGTGACTGTTCACTGACTGGAGGTGGCACCACTCCAACCACTCTCTGGGCCAGGCCATCCAGCCAGTACTTAACCCAGCAAAGAGTGCACCTGTCAAGTGTGAATACGTTCATTCATATAGAGGTATAAAAGAAGATATTGCTTCCAAACAATTGTAAAAATGGACTTCTCTATGGTGTCACTGCCTGAGAATTAGGAATGGACGTCAGCTGATTTCACATTTATCTGGGAAACATTGTTGTCCCAATAACCTTTTGGGGCACAATTTTAAGGTTTGGCTGGCTTTAGTAAGGTTTTGGAGAAGATGATGGCAAAACAGATCATAAATATCAAAATCTTCAAGTAATTTCAGGAGAAACTGTCTTTCTGATGGCTCCTGATGTGACCTGCTTTTAATGAAACGGTTTTCCATTATACCTTCCTTCTCAATGCCACGCTGCTCAAGTACATTTCTGGATTCTTTCCAAGTACCATTCAAAGTAGTAGTGCTTTGGAATGAAAAGAGGGGTGGTTTAGCACATGTTTAGGGCTCACAAATGTAAGCTACAAATTCCTTGAGAAAGGATTTTTCTGCTTTCTTTCTTTTTTCTGCCTTTTTTTTTTTTTCTGCTTTTTTTTTTTTTTTTTTTGGAGGTACCCACCTCTAATTCATACGTTTAAGTTACCCCCCAAATAATGACAGATGTGTTCAGGATGACTTTTCTTATGGGCTGTTTTAAGAATTCCTTTACCCCTTGTGTGTTGTTTGTTTGTTTGTTTTCAATTAAAATGTCATCTTATAAAAAGAGAGGGGAAAACCCTTTTCCAGACAAAAAAATCTACCTTTAATAGCAGATCTATCCTGTCTTTCAAATTTTCATTGCACACAGCATTGTATTATGCCATCGGTAGTCTTGCTGACAATAGTACAACCTCATTCTTTGTAATGACTGTAATTCAACTTCTTGATGAAAGTACTCTTTGACAACACTTACCACCATAGTAAGACAAGATAAGAAGCATTAAAAAAACTCTTTCAACAAATCTTGTGCTACTCCTCTTTATCTTCACCTGCAGAAAAGCTGCCCGCTGGTATGGAGCGGGTGGACATTTCACTTTGTTTTATGATCACTAATCCTCTCCAAGTGAGTCCTTGGTACCCTTTTAGTTTCTAACTGGAATACTGCAGTAATAGATGGGGAGCTGCAGTAATTTTTATAAACACGCTGTGTAAACAAGTGAGATGATAGGAAATGTAGCCCCACCGAGACCCTGTCTGCGGAAAGAAAATTCTCCTGCTTGCTTGTCTTCATTTTTTTCAGCATACAGAGATTCAATCAGATGAGCTGCTTAGTTAAAGGTCAAAATGGAACCCTTTCTCACTCTTTTTCATTTTTTCAAGCCAAATATTTTATTTGCTCTAGTGCAATGAAAAGAGAAGGTAAAAAAGTGACAATATAACCTGACTAAACTAAGGGTTATAGCTCATTTTAAATAATTATGAAACATTTCCAGCACTTTTAGTTTTACTTTTTAATAAATCAATCAAGCTAATTCACATATTTTAATTGTATCTGAATTTACATTGTTTATGTGACAGAGGCAGCCAGGACTGACTTGACTTTGGAGAAAGGTAAGACAAATTGTGCACTGACTTAACACACCTTACAATTCTACTGAAACCAATATATGTGCATATCTACAGAACACAGTCCAGTCAATCACTTTGTGCTTTCTTTGAACAAATACATGCATGCATGTACACATTTTTAGTCCTTTGAAGATTTTTCTCTTAAGGCCTTGCTTAATTTCAAGTTACAGCAAGTATATCCTATTTCATTATATTTATCATCATACCACCCCAGCCTGCACAAAATGTGCAGGGTCAATAGCACCAGCAGAGTGAGTCTACCTAGGTGCTGGAGATGAAAGGTCAGGAATAGAATGTTATTCCTGATAAAAGAAATCTGCCGCTTCTCCTTCCATTTCTCTGCAAAAAGCTATGAGCCTTTTCAGAGCTGTGTGTTCAGACTGGTAGAGACCACCTGCTCTTTAAATGATAAGGAGAAATAAATGAATTTAATACTGACAGCTTGTTAATCCATCACCTGATGGCCACTGCACTGAGGCCTGATCACAATTTACAGAAATTCATGTATAGTTGCCTGAAGCCCTATTTAGTAATATCTGTGCAATCTATGAATGAATCCAACCTAGAGCCAAATATAATAATCATAATGGGATTAGCTGGCAGATATTAGCTCTCACCTTCTGATAACCCAAGGAAAGGTTTTTCCCGTCATTCTTTCCAACAGGGTAGCTGATATTAAATTTAATGCATAGCAGAAAGGTAATACTTTTTCTTTTCTAACAACTGGAACACATAATCCAGTCAGAATGGGTAATCCCTTGGTATTTATGGGTTATTCTTAATTGCAATTAGCAGAGTTAGTGGTGAGAGCTAAACATTTTTTTCCCCCACATTTTAATATTGTTTGTATTTTTAACTACAAGGTAGTTTATGGAGAGATAATAATTTTCTACAGGCACCTCCAATTATTTTACATGCATTTGTCAGTAAAACTTTTTTGGCTAAATCCTAAGGCATTAACCTACTGTGTGGGACTGCACACTTAAATCATGTGAAAAAAGAATACACATTACTCAGCTTGAGGAAGATCTCTGATTTTGACCAAATCACTACATACACAAAATTTTCAAAGATGGAGGGGGGCACATTTGCTAGGGACCAGGGCTGCTTTGTTGGCGCTCCCAGCTGTTTGGGCACAATGCTATGCAGAGGTTACTCATAAGAGATGATGGTCAGCCTCTGACTCTGACCTGGGACCTGGTGTCAGTGGAGTAGAGGAGCACCTGAAGGACAGTGTCACTGCTTGCATTCCCAGTGGAGGATGTGTGGCTTGTTTCTTCAGGTGCTCGTAGTGCCAGGAAGGATGCCCTTTCCTGTTGACCGCAAACTTGGTTTTTGAATAAGTGCTCATCTCTCTCCAACCTCTCCACAGAAGCACCAGTTAAGGAACACGGGCTTGTAGATGCTGCACGAGTAACCAGCTGGCAAAACCACAGAGAATCATGAATCATTTACTTTAGAAAAGACCTTTAAGATCTTCAAGTCCAACCGTTAACCCAGCACTGCCAAGTCCACCACTAAAACATAACCCTAAACTCCACATCTACATGTCTTTTAAATATCTCCAGCAACTCAAGCACTTCCCTGGGCAGCCTGCTCAAGTTTTGGCAACCCTACTGATGAAGAAATTTTTCTTAATGTCCAATTTAAACCTCCCCTGAAACCATTTCCTCTTGTCCTATCACTTATTTCTTAGCAGAAGAGAACAACCGACACCTTGCTACAACCTTTCAGGCAGTAGTAGAGAACAATAAAGTTTCCCCTGACCCTCCTTTTCTCCAGGCTAAATACCCCCAGCTCCCTCAGAGGAACTGTGCTCCAGATCCTTCATCAGCTCCATTGCCCTTCAGAAGCTGCGTCTGAACCATCCAGAGCTACCGTGTTCATTACAGAGGGTTCTGGTTGTCATGACACTGAGATACCTGTCCCAGGGAACTGCCAGTACCTTTGAATTTCAAACATTTGGTATGTTTCATTGCTTCTCTGAATCGCATGTTTCATTGCTTCTCTGAATCACATGCTTCTACCTATCCATAATATTTTATATTTTAAAAGAAAGGCAGAAAGATAGGTCACATATAATGGAACTAAATAAATTTGTTTTGGAGGCTGCATGATGAAATCATATCTTTTAGATAAATACTTTTAAAACATCCTGACTTCAGTACAAATCATGAAAAATTGAGCCCTCCAGGGTCACAAAATAGGTGCAAATAAACAGTTTGTTGTGCTTCTTTCCCTCCATACCTGAATAATCTAAAATGTTCTTCTGATTGAAAGTCACAAAGACTTCCTGCCACTGCAAACATTGTCAAGAACAGGTCAGATCGACCCCATGCAATTCAATGTTGTGAGGGGTTTAAAAGCAAAAAAAAAAAAAGGGTACAATTACCAGACGCCAGGAGCTCATTTTGCATTGCTAAGTTGTTATGTCTCTGTTTCTGCTGCTTACCGCCTGCTGTGGGAGAATAACAGCGTTATTTCATGAGCACTTACATGCAAAGTGCCTTTAAAACCCTCTCTGCTCTTCTTCTCAGTGCCAAAACTGAGATAAACATTTACTTTTTTACGAATCATAGAAATAAGGAAACAACTCCCTGCTTCTACCCCCACCACGTGACAGTCTTTATGAGAGGGTACAGAACTTCATCAGCCAAAGATTGCTTAGGACAATGGCCACATAATAGTCCAAGGAGACTCACAGCCTCCTTTTTCCTTTGGCCATGTACCACCAGCAGGCATCTGCCTTCTGTGGCCAGCAGGGAGTTTTGGTACCGTGTACCCAAGCAAGCAGGGAAATAAAAGTTTGTCGTGTGTAACCAATAACATAGCACAGAAGTCTGGCACTGGTAAAATACCCCTTGAAAGTGAATTTTACTTCTGCCTGCTTTTCTCTCATCCATTTATTGGACTGTGTGCTGACTGGCAAAAGAGAGAAACCAGAAAAAGGGGAAAAGCAGAATCTGCCTTGCATTCCAACTTATTGCATGAGAGAATGAACCTGACTGCATGTAAGGAGAAGTCCAGGGATGACAGGAGAAAAGCGTGTTGGACAGCCAAGGGACACCCTACCCCTGTGAGGGATCTCTCTTTCTAACTTTCTTGTTAATAATTAACTGTTCCAGTTTGTCTGCAGCATCTCTTTACTGACTTGGTCTGTCTTTCCTCAGCAGGCAGTAGCAATGGTATTAATGGAGGCTGAAACTAGAAATGCAATATTCAGTAACTTTATGGAATATATAATTTTATCTCATTGGCCAAGGGCCAGGATAGGACAGCTTCCAGCAGAAAAGGACATGTGAAATGTCACTGATGGATTTTGTGAAGAAGAAAATAACTGAGAAGAAGCATTATTGGAGTGGCCTCATGTGAAGTGTGCACCAGGCACTCCTAGTAGGGGGGCTTCTAATCCCCACAATGAGCATTTTAAAACCTGCTGTCTTAGCACTTAACTCCAGCTAGAAGGTACAAGCAAGTGATTTTCATTTGAAAATATTCCTTGGGATGAGCAAGGGGGGAATAAAGTAAAACAAATTATTAACTTGCAGGGAGGCCTCACCGAAGTTACCAATGTTTTCCTACTGTAATATTCATGTCAATCAATTGTTTTCTTTTCAGCTTCACACAGCCCCATTAGGTAACGTGTTGTCAACAAAAAGAATATAATTTCAGCATCAAGGGCTTTTTCTGTGATTATCCAAATCCTATTAACAATGCCTAAGGAGCAGGTTTACTATTGGGTTTTACTGCTGTAATACATAAGTGCATGCTTGAGGCATACGTTTGAAATTCTCTGATCTGTTTTAGCTCTTGTATTACTCAAGGTACAACTAGATGGAAGAGATTAGGCTCTTAGCTGCTTAATATTGAACAGTCTAACTATCTACATCATCTCTCCAGGTAATTTGGCAATACTGCACTGAATATCTGACCATTAACAGACCTTTCTCACAATACTACATTTTTGATATTGTCACTGATGATATAAGATTTCGAGGGGCTGAAGTATGGCTTTAAACATACAGTCCACTTGAACAGCTATAGCATAAAACATAATCCCAGCCCAAATTGCATACTGCCTCAATTTCACTGATGTTATATTCTGCCAATAAAATGAGGCTAAAAAATAACTGAGGCACTCTCTAGCTTACCTGTTTGGTTTTTTACCAGTTCTGGCCACTCCTGTTTATCCCTGACATTGGTATCTTCTGTTGCACTGAAGAGCTCAGAGACCCAGTCTGTAAAGGATACTTCTGAGGAGCTGGAGTAGTCATCTTGTTAATTACTCTTCTCTCGATTTCTCTTCCCTTTTGTTTCATTGCCATTCACAGAAGGGCTGAAGCAGAGAGGGAAAAAGTTCAAGATGAAGCACTGCTGGGAGAGAAGATGTCACAATTGCCTGAGTGTATGGAAAAGAATAGGGAGGGAGTAGTTTGTAACAGGGTCTCTGTTCCTGTGAAGCCCATGCAGAAAGCTGTTTAGCTGTTCAGTGTGCTATATGCACCTGAAATAATGCATACGGCATGTGTACCCATGCATATGTATATTTTATACTGATATTTTCTAGTCTCATTTATATTCTGGCTTTGGCATTGTTTGATAGCAAAGCACTTGGTGGAGACTGGAGGAAGAAGAATAATTTACATTGCTCTCCAATCTGAATAATTGACTTGGAACTATTTTTTTAGGACCTCTATAAGGAAATGTAGATGCAGTAGAAGAGCTGATTTTAGTTTGGTTTCCATAAGATGTTGTATATGTACTACAGAAATGCTGGGTACTTGAGTAGAAGTCTTGATGATATAAAAGGGTTTTTTTTCCCAGTTAACTATGTGAAATTACAATTACACAGCTCAGAATTGTCAATAGCTATGCAGACACAAACCTGGAGCTCCTCAATGTTGTTCCACATCCTAGCAAATAACTACAGCAATCAAGGATCTCACTATGAGAGCTGTGTGTGCAAAAATAAAAGTGTGGTGTGTCCTACATTATATTGTAAAAAAGTGCGCCTAGGATCAGTACAGAAGCAAGTCACATTCTTGAGGTAAAAATGGCATTTTTAAATTTGACATTCATGAAACTGTTTCCGTCAGTTAGGCTTATGAGCCATGCCTGACATTTCTAAAATCACTGTTAAAATCACAGTCGCGCCAAGATCAAAGCCTGAGCCTGTGCTAACTCCAGTGAGGCCAAGATTTCATTTCTTGATGTCAGCATCTTTGAATATCTACATCCCCAAACTCAGTTGTGTGAGTTATCACACCAGTCTCAGTGCATTTTCAAGTGCTGGCTCTGAAGGTTGCTCTGTCCTGAGGTAAATTGGTATGTCTGCTATCTCCAGAAAAATAGCAAAAGTGTCTGAAACCTTTGAACATCATTGTGGATATGTCCTGTGCGGTCACACTAATGCTTCTCCTTGCTTTGAGAATTACAGCAGAGTGGTGAAGCAGGTCAACAAAGGGAAGTGAGAGTGCATATACATATTCCTTGTGAAACACTTGAAAGACTGAAGGTATTAATTGTGCCTGACAGTTTTGTTACTTCATATAACTCATAAACAAATCCCCTGTATCTGTGTATCTCATATTTGCACTTGCAGTTTAACCTAAGTGCTTCAGAATTTTTTCCACATTTTCTAATTAAAAAGACATTTTCAAGGGTCCAGCAGTGCTGAGTACAGGGGGAAGATCACTGCCCTGGTCCTGCTGGCCACACTGTTGCTGGTACAGGCCAGGATGCCATTGGCCTTCTTGGCCACCGGGGCACACACTGGCTCGTGTTCAGCCACTCCTGTTCAGCCAGCACTCCCAGGTTCTTTTCTGCTGGGCCACTGTCCAGCCCCTCTGCCCCCAGCCTGTAGCGCTGCCTGGGGTTGTTGTGACTGAAGTGCAGGACCTGGGACTTGGCTTTCCTGATCTTCACACAATTTGCCTCTGGCATTGTTCCAGCCCGTCCAGATCCTTTTGTAGAGACTTACTATCCTCCCCCAGATCAAGACTCCTGCCCAGTCAGTTTCGCGTTGCCTGCAAACCGACTGAGGGTGCCCTCGATCCCCTTGCCCAGATCATTGGTAAAGGTATTAAACAGGACTGGCCTCAGTACTGAGCCCCGGGGAACAGCACTTGAGACCAGCTGCCACTTGGATGCGGCTTCCTTCACTCCTTCACTTCCACTCTCTGAGCCTGGCCCGCAGACAGTTTTTTACCTGCTGAAGATTGCACCTGTCCAAGCCAGTTCCTCCAGGAGAATGATGTGGGAAATGGTGACAAAGGATTTGCTTTCATAGCCTTTTCCCCATCCACTAAACAGGTCACCTTGTGACAGCAGGAGATCATGTTACTGAATCTAAAAACACCCCTTCTGACAGAACGCAAGATAGATAAAGGCCACAATAGATATGGCAGCTACACTCATAAACTGGACAATGACATATATATCTCTATGTGCTAGAGCAATAAGTGCAATACTGAGTATTTCCCTGAAAAAGGGTAAGAAACCTTTGATGTTGGTTTCCACTTTTCTTTTCTCTCTCACTTTTTTTTTTTCTTTTTTTTTGGCTTCTGCTCTATCTTTTTTGATACAATTTTGTACCTCTTCTTCTTCACCCAATAAATCCATTTGCAACTGTAGTAACCTCTATTGTTGTACAGTAATAAGAGTCTTGCTGACTCTCAGACCTGACTTAATGGGCAACAAAGGCCCAGCACCTTAGGCTCAGTAAGATAAGAGGTTGTAGGAGAGAAAAAAATCAAGTGGTGTTGAACTGAGAGTATTTCCTAGAGTACTGTCAATAACCTTCAAGACAATATGGGGAGACTCCATGTGAGACAATGTGTACAATTATGATGCTCCATGAGGAGGAAAGAAGTACTGATATAAAAGAGTAATAGATGCAGAAAAAGAGCTGACAGAATGAATAGGACAATGGTTAGAAAGTCTAACCCACTTGGTTTGTTTTGTCCTAGCAAAGTGAGAGCTAAAAGACATGTAGTGGTGGCAAAAAAATAAGTAAATACAGACTGATGAATGAATTTGGGGTTGAAATTGAAAACAAAAGTCCCACCCCAGAAATTCAGTTCTTGAGCCAAATCTTATTACACAAATATGGGCAAAAGTTGTAACTTGTATTATAGTAAATTTGATCAGTTTTGATGGGAATGCTTTCCTTTTCACAGAATGTATAAATCTTATGAACAGTGAGATACAGTGAAAGGATTCATTTCAGAACGTGACCACTGCAGACAGAGGATCCATTTTCCTTGGTGGTCAGCTGCATTCAATGCAATGACAAATCGAACTGTTGCTTCATCATCTCTAAGAAGAGTCTGTATTCCATAGCCTCATGTTTCGGTTTTCCATGTTTTCTTAGTTAAAATGGAGACAGTGGTGTCCTTATGGATCTCCATTTTGTAAGGAAAACCAAAGTATTAAACAATTACTTTTGCAGAAAAAATGGGAATATTCCATATAATTTCCCACATTCAGACTTTGTCACAAGTAGTTGCTGTTTTAAATACAAAAAAGAAATTTTAAATTAATCCTTCCCTGTGATGCTCTTGTAATACTCACAAATATAAGTGCTATAAACTTGCAATATGAGTGATTAAAAAGGCCTCCAAATTATCAAAACTAGAACCACTCACAGAGTAAATGCTAATTATTTCTGCTTTTTCTCTTTCCTGAAGAATATCCCCCAGTCCAGTTTTCAGTCCTACTGTAATTGGAAGTGGGGGGTGTGTGTGCTGAAATATGTACAGAGATATAGGCACATTATTAAACATTCAAATACTGCACACATATGTGAGTTGGGCAAATTGTAACTGGGGGAGAGGGACAGAAAATGCAAATTTGTCCAAATAAAAAAGTTATATGGATTAAATGTTGGAGTTTGCAGTTATAACCAAAGGAAATGTTGCACAGTCCATTACTACAGAACCGTCAAGCACTTTGGAATGCACCTGGGTCCCGCACTAAGCCCACATTTATTTGCATTTGAACATTTACTCCTTTTCTTCCTCCATTTCCCAATATTACCAGATAGAGTTATCTCCTCTTGTAAAAACTAGCTTCCAAAGAGAGCTCGACTCCATGTCCATTATGTTAAGATGTTAGTTTAGGAAGAGGAAGGCAAAAGTTGTCACACCAAGTTGGTCAACACAGGGGCTTGCACGTGGGTCCCTTGTTAGCCTCCAAATCTATCAGGTTCTCTGGAGTGGTGTGTCTTTTCCACTAAAATATTTTGGCACAATTGACACTGGTCTATATTAAAACAAAGCAAAAAATTAACCTCTGTAATTTTCAGTGAACATATTTGCATTTTATTCAGAATTTATACGGGTGCTTGTACACACACAACTGCAATTGCAAACAAAACCCGTATTTGGGACACCACTACCCTTTTTATAAATGCAGGAAACAAACTCAGTCAGGTTACATTTATGCCAGCTGTCAACTACCAGATCATTCACGAATTTTGTCAAATTTCAGTCTCTGTTGCAATCAGGGTTAGTTAGATCTTTTGAAGCACGTTGTTTCCTTGATCTTACTTCCCTTAAAAAAATCACTCTAACTGTCCTTTTATTTTAAAATGGACCAGCTTCCCTCTTCTATGTTTTTTTCTAACCTACCTTTTTAACTTTGTTGTGACTTGTCAGTGCTCTTCTGGCACAACCTGTGAACTTTTTCGAAAGCTCGTTGCTGCTAGTGGCACCAGTTATGCCACAGTGGGGATGGGAACAGTGTTTCTTTCAGATTGCAAGAACACTCCAGCTGATTCTTAGACATGTTTCAGCTGTGTGAATTATCAGGTTAAAGTGCTCATGTAGAACATGGCACCAGCACAGCCCTGACAGATATAGACTGCTATTTTATTTTTGGAATATCAGCCTAAGGCTATTGTGGCTGGCTTGCTGACAGACATCATGTGCTGGTATTCCAACAGAGAAATGTTAACTATAAAATCAACTAACCCAGGGGTTTGCTATTATACTTAAATTTTTAATAAGTTGTCAAAAGCCCTCTTTACAGCGTTCATTTAAAATTGGACTGAGGAGCCCCACTGTCACTTAATAAGCACTTACCCACTGGAAATGCCAGCAAGGGGAAGGGTGGCAGGTCTGAAAACCTCCTTTATGAAAAGAATTCCTGCTCTTTTATTCCATGTCATTTTGACTGGCTGGGTACATCTACCTCAGATGGTCACACTGGATTGCAATATGGAATTCTTATCCATACCAACCCTCCCTCAGGTACTCAGCTCCTTTCAGTGTACTTGTGTGATTCAGCCGCTTGTTGCCATAACATAACCTCAGTGGTATGGTTGCATTTTCCTTACCTCTCTTTGCCTTCATTTCTTCATGGATCTTTGAACAGCACTATTTCATCCCTCCCCTCAGCAAGGCGGAATACCTTGAATACAATGTCATGGCCCATGTAGGTTTCTTGCTCCACAGACAAGAGGACTGTGGGTTGCACCTCTCCAGCAAGAAGAAATTGGTATGAGCTGCTTTTTATATATCAATGCTCTGTAAAGAGTTAAAGAACGTGCGTCAGGAGAGACAAGCTATGTTTGCATTGCTGCTGTAGGACTACTGCACTGTGTCCTTGTGTGTTACAGATGGCTTCCTTCACACATTTCAACCCTAAGCAGGCAAGGTATGGCACTTAACCACACAGCAAGGTGCAGACCAAGTCTCACCTAAGCAGAGATCTGGCTCCTTAGAACAAATTGTCCTTGTTTTGCTGGCTTCAGTCCTGCAAAAGTGTGCCGTGCCCATACGTGTGGCCTTTGTGAAGAAAAGCCACACCAGCCCTCTTCTCTTCACCAATGTTGAAAGGATGTGACAGACGGGATAGGAGGCGCAGGGAAAGAACAGGGAACAGATGAAAAAATGACAGAGGTTATGGTGATGTGGGAGCTGAGCTATTTTCTAAACTGTCCTTGTAAAACCAGGTGATGAGTTGGAGGGTAAGCCAGATAATTGTTCTAAGCTCCATCGGATGTTTGTGTGAAGGATATGGAATGCATGGGGTTTCTGGCTGTAGCTAGCTCACTGCCACCACGTGGGTTTTGGTGATGCCCCTGTACTCTGCTTTCCCACAGGGGAGACAAAGCCATTGGAGTGTAATACTTTTAACAGCACCTTGTGAAAAGCCCCAGTAAAAGCAGTGATAAGTTCTTCAAAGAGGAAGATGTAGAAGATGTAGGGAATGTAAATGGCACACAACTATTCATGCTTCTGTCATGTCTTCAAATACACCGGCAAGAACCAGGTCCTCATGTGTTTGCCACACTTTGTGTGTTTTTCTTCCACAAGAATGATAACTTCACTAAATCTAACAAGCAGTTCTGAGTCAGTTCTAAAACAGTCCAGGGTTTACTGTTCAATGTGGGACTGAAATGATGGCAACACTGAGTAACGAGATTAAACACCTCCAGAATCTGGCACTGAAAACTCTACCTGACCTTCACACAATCATCTTTGAAGGGCCTTGTTGCAAAAAATATTCCAATCCTTTAGACTCTGCTTTCTGTCTTCTATACATGGGTAGTGATGATTATATGCATATTATCATATGCATATTAGCATATATATGCATATTATACATATTATCAATATAAAGACTGATTATTTTCATTAGTGCTGCTGTGAAGTGATGAAGGCATGCAACTCTTCTGTGATAAAATATTTTATTGCCAAAGCAGAAATAGTGGAATCAATAGAAGAAACATCTCGAACTATTACTAACTCTTTTAATATATATATATATATAACAATGTATTGTGTAATTATTTTCTTCTGTAGTGTCTGTAAACTCTTTATTGCCTTTCTCAGCCATTGTCTCTTTGGAGTCTTGTGTGGGAAGATGTTTTCTATGAGAACACAGACTGATGCACTCACCGGTTCCAAACTTCTACTTTAAAGCAGTCATTAACACTTAATTAGCTAAAAAGCCCTCTATAGGTCTAATGTTGAGATAAGGCTACGCTTGCCAGATGTCCTAGACCCAAATTTGGGTGCTGACTTCACCAGGCCTGTAGACATTACTGGGTGTGTCACCAAACCTACTTGCTATTAACAAGGGACTTCTAATGGTCAGGATTTACCTTAACGTAAAACCTAGCCTGAAGCTCTAAGAGACCACTCCAGTCTTAGCAATCTGACAGCACTGCTCTTTGTTTTGAATAAACAACATGCCCAGCCAGAGAATAAGTTAAATCTTGCTGTTTCATTATTATATCTGTCTTGCTGTCTGTCTACCTATCATCAAGCTGTCAATTAATCAAAATGAGCTGTCTAAAAACTGTATGGTGCAGCACTATTTGTAAACAGACATATAACAAGCATTAAGGTAAAATGTGCCCACAACACTGATTTTTTTCTCCCCTGCTCTCCAAAAGGTGGGGGTAACAAAATATGTCTAAGAAGGAAACAACAGGGGAAACCTTCATCTGGGAAGGACTTGGAGGGAAGGGGATTTCTGGAACCAGAAAGATGAAGCCCAGTGATGCATCCAGAAGCACGGAGAGCAAGAGATGCTGCAGTTGAAGGTCGCAAAGAGGAAGAGGGCTGGCAAAGCTGTGGCATGAGTGTGTGTGCAAGTGAGGAGAAAGTGAGAAAAGGATTCATCCTCTAAACCAGCTGATAATCATTGCTGGGTATCAGCTGACAAAGTGCACAGAAACAATTCCCTGCCTTGCCAACTCTAAGCCTACAGAGGATTTGGTGGTGATTTGGCTTTACCAATAAGACTGTGAAACCATGAAGGTCACTTTTACAGATCATGTTTTGTCCATCCCATGCTAAAATTTACCTGTCACACATGCATTAGCTACATAGCTGTGATCATTCACATGCTTACAACCATTTTTGGTAAATGCTCTATTCGTTGAGACTTTCCAATGGAAGATTCAATCTCTCCTTACCCCCTGGATTGTTTCTACACTGACTGTTTCCATTATCTCCTTAGGATTCTGTAATTATTGAAATATAACCTGGATTTTTTACTCAATAGGGAAAGTATGTTTTTCTTAACTACACTTTTTAATAACTTTTTTAACAACATAACAAAAATATTCAGCTGCAGGCAGGGAACAACACTGAAAAAATGCCTCTTAAAAGGTGAATGCCTCAGAACGTGATGAGATACTGAAGAAAGAAGTGGAAACATCTGGATACTATGAAGGGTCACAGCAACTTAGAGGATGGAAGAGATGAAAGTTTGTGTGTAAGCTTCTAAAGGCAATAGTTAGCATCCAGCCCATGGGATAAGTCATTACCAGATTTTTATGATTGTAGCTTTTGTTTTCATCTTTTTTTAATTGCTCGTTTCTCTCTTTAAATCTTGACTTGTTAAGCATCAGAAAACATAAAGAGGATCAGACTTAGGAGATTTTCAAATGGCTTGAGTATTTGTTAATATGCAGTCAAGATGTGTCTCATGGCAGTGGTGTCTAACTTTTCTTTGAGGAACTGAAATAACTCAGTTTCTGTCAGCTCAACACTCTCAGACAAAGCAAAAGGGAGCAGAAGAAGAAAAGGCAGGTTGAAGAATCTTATGCCAAGTACTAATAGCTAATAGTAAAACATCCTGGTTTTAGCATGTGGCTGTGAAGAAGAAAGAACAAAGGTGCTGGAAACAAATTGCTGCCCATTCTTTTGAAATTTGAAATGAGGAATTTAAATTCTCCCAGACAAATAATCAGACTGATTCCCACCTGATAGCCATTAAAATGGTGATGTGCTAACAGGGGATCCTCAGTGCTTCTAGTAATATTCTGCCACTAAACATGAGTGAAAAACTGGGGTAAATTCTTGGTCTCTGGTGTTGATCACTTCTCCCACCAGGTATAATCTCAGAAGCTCCCTTAAAAAAACACTTGAGAGAACTCACCCCTTTTTTAATGCAATGGATGTCAATAAATCTTTTGGAGGAGAGACAGGATGCACTGAGGCTCCTGGAGAGTAAAGAGAGAGAGGAAAGAAGGCTTTCTCCTGCTATACACACTCCTTCACTCCTTGCAGAAAATAAGCACAAGTGTCATTGACACACACAATGACCTACAGTCCCTTGATGTTTATTGAAAACTAATTGCCTGCCCCCAGTAAAACCATTTCTCAAGTGCAGGAATGCCCTGGAGGCAGTGTATGGGGACTGGTGATGTTACCAAGGCCAAGGACACCAAGAGATTACCCCAGGTATTGTATGGAGAAACACCTTGTACTCCAGGCAGAAGTGGGGTCCTCTGGCTGTGCAGGCTGATGGACAGTGCTGTCCCTCAGAGACAAGGCTATGCAGGTGGTAGAAGGGACCATCCCCATCAAACGGAAATATGAAAGGACTTTATGGTGAGCAGGGCTCTTTTCGCCCTTTTGAGCCAATATTTTGCTTGGAACCGTCAGGTTTTAGTTAGATAGCTCTAACTAAGGCCTGCATATGAGATCTCCCAGATTTATTTTGCTATTGGTCAGAAATTGTCTTAGTGAGCTATATCTGATACGTTGACTCTATTTTGTTGTCTGGGGCCCCCTAAGCACAGGGTGATGTCACATAGGCAAGTTTATGTTAATTCAGCCGAGTCTTCTGTAGATGAAAACACAGTCTCTGCAGTAAGAAGAGAAAAAGGGGACACTTTTAGCATCTGGGAAACTAACCCCTCTGCAGATTCCTTACATTCTGCAGAGCATGCCCACAGACAGCGCCATGGAAAACCATCAGGCCTCAATCAGTTGTTACTACATGTCTTCTACACACAGGAGATTTCTGGTAAGTCAGATACAGGAGACTCATAATTGTAGGAGCCTTCATGCATTGCCTAAAGGAAAAATAAATCATGTCTCCAAACTGATCTCTTCTATCTCACCAAATGGATTGGCTTATTGATCACAAAATTACTTGTCTTTTTTTGGTCATTGCATTGTGTTACATCTGTTATATTGCATTCCACCATTATTCGCTGCACAGCCAGTGTGATACAAGATGCATGTCAGCCAAAAAAAAATCAATAGAACAATATCAGACATGCAAAAACCCCATTGATCATACAAACCAAGTGTCTGCAAACAAGCACAAGAGTGCTTTGAATTATGGCCACTCAAAGAATGTCTGTATCTATGACTTAATTGGGAATAACATCTTCATGGAGGAGTGGACTGCGGATAACAGAAACTACTGAGCCATAATACCCACAGGAGACTTCAAACACCTCTTCATATCAAATACTGAAACTCCTTTCCTATATTATCATACTTCCAGATTATTGCAGATAGAAGGGAAAAAAATGAGCACATGCTTCCAGATAGGAGTTTTTTTTGCAGTTGTTGATACTGTTTTTTTATCTTTTTGTGGCTGACACTGTCTTTTTATCCTGTTTCTGTTCTTAACTATCCCTATGGACAAATTTGCTCTTAATGTGTAGGGTGAAATGATGAAAATGAAGCCTTAGGTGTGTGTGGAACTTCTACTGGGGGTGTGATAATTTACTGTTTGAATATTAAGTCATTCACACAGATAGCAGATAGCTGTATCAGATCTTCAATTTTTTCTCACTGGTAAGGACCACCTTCTTCTACAGCACTCAGACTTGCTTGAGCCAAAATGGAATTGCAATAGAGCAGGTACTTAAAATATTCATTCCAGGTTCTTCTTATTATCATCCGTAATTACCAGTTCTCTCTTGCACTATACATCACATACAATACATATTTTATATTATGGAGGATTGAGTCAGTAGGGGTTGAACCTCTGAGATGCAAAGACTGGTGAAGCTGTGAAGCTCCTTTGTGTAGTCAACCACCGGCTGCTTGACCCTGAGTTAGAATAAAGCAGATATCTTGCAATTTACTGAGTGACTCCCCCACCACAATGTGCATCGTTAAATTATGCAGCTGTTGGGTCATGAAGCTGCTAGTTTAAGCTACACATCAAAGTAGATTGAAAAGGTGCAAAAATGAGAGGGTGAAGTGGAGAAAGAGGGGGAAGATCAGGTAACAGAGAAACTCTCAAAACTGTGAAACCTCTGTGCCCTCAGACAACACCTGCAGAGTTATTCCTTGTGAGTCAGACTTCAGAAAGATTTTGTGCCAGAAGCCCACAGGGTGATTGCTTAGCAGATTGCATAAGCTCACTGCTTTTGTGGTGAGGACCATACTTCAATTAAGCCACAGAGGTATTACGGCAGCATTCAGGATGCACAGCATGTTCACCTATGCTATCAGCCCATCCAGCATTCACTGTGGAGACCACAAGATTGCTCTTACTGGAATATTTTCATTCCATCGTGTGTGTGTTTGGAGGGTAACAGAGAGGGCCATTCCACACTTGTTAGAAATATGTTGGCAGACTTGTGACATGCCAAATAGGAGTGAGGCACAGTACAGGTCACTCAGGAGTGCATCTTAGGTGCTCTGAAACATCCACATGGTTATTTCAAATAGCCCTCAGGACACCCTAGATGGTATTCCATGTGGTTTACACTATGTGGACAGATTGTTGTTCTTTTGTTTGTTCTTTTTCCTAACAAAAGAGCATTTTGGTTTTGATGGCTTTAAAATGTCTTGACTCTTTCTTCTTGACCCTTTCACTATGGAGAAATAAATTACTAATATTTTGGTCTTTGAGGGCTGCATCCATTTTAAATTCAGACCCATAATTTTTTCTCATATGATTTTTTTCCATTTTCCTCACAATGCTTTTCTCCAGATAGCAGACATTTAAAATCAAGCAAATCTGAGTGCTTCTGATTTGCTTGTGTTAAGGAGGAAAAAAAAATCATATTAAACTTTGAGGATTCTGTCACAAAACACTAAATTAGTTTCCCAAATCCATAACCCATCAAATGGCTGAGTGATAGCAGTGTCATGAATGACTTTACCATTCTGTGAAGGGCCTTGATATTAATTTGGAAGCAAAATCCAATACCTTCAAGATTTCTAACCTAAGGATATTTGTGCCTTCAAACTTCATGAGCCGTGCTGCTGCTTAATGGAATAAACCTATTCTGTGTACTTTTTACGGATTTTATTAAAAAGAGTAAGCTGGGAAATATATATATATACGTAGCAAATATAGTGCTGTTTGTATCACAAATTTCCTAACCTTAGGTCATAACTCATAATAAATCTTTGAGCAAACAGGATCTATTGTCAGATTAATACAACAGGTAATTAGGTCCAATTAAGAGGTTGTCTCTAGGAGAAATAATTGTGCTTTCACGTTGTACAGGATAAACTGTAGAGGGAAGTCTGGTTAAAAGCCATGGAAGGCTCTCCAGCACTGCAGAGTCATCGTTACAGTTGATTGATCTCTCTGATGAAGGGCATTCGTATCTATAAGATGGAAATGCTCATAGGATCTAAATGTCCATTCTCATACTAGAACTAGTCAGATTAAATCACTCAAGCAGATAATACATGTTTTTTGACTCAGCTGAGAAAAGAAATAGCAATTTAAGGGCTCACAGCACCTTCAATTTTAAACCTGGTATCTTCTGATCTCTTATTAGATATTCTTAGTTTATTCTTATTCTTCTCAATCATTTCCTGATGATTACATCAGTCTTCCCTTTTATTTATCAGTGCTTTATCTAGACACTCTTAAAAAAAATTAGCCCAGGGAAATTAAGCCAATGAAAAGAAAAGATAGCTGTGGTTAGTGCCACTACTAAGGGCATCGGTCCTCTTTGTTGACTTTTGCTATAAACAGATATACTAATGCTAATCAAAGAAATTAGAAATAAAGATTTTCACCCCTACACATAGGAGAAAATGTAAGAAAAAAATTTGAGCTGCTGCTTCATTTCTTAGTCTAAGATCCATAGTTAATTTTCTAAAACAATATGGTGGAGGCTTTGCTAGAGTTTTCAGTCCACACAGTGTCTTGTGTCATGCTGCAGAATGGTCAGGCTGCTCCTGACATTGCTCTTCCCAAAAGAAGAAGCTGAGTGGTCCTGCACTGTGTTGGCAGCATCAGGAGATGGAAGTTACTTTCCCTCAGCATGCTCCTTGCTTTCTCTGGAAGGACTCCCCATTTGTGCTGCCTTTGGAGCACTCTTTTCATCCTAAGAGCACAGTAGAGATTTCTGCCACTGAACAGCTTTGATTTTTGTCAGGTCAGCCAAAGAGCACAAAGACCACCCACAAAAGTTGGTAGAAGAAATGCCTAATCTAATGAACAAATATATATTAATTTCTCTCGTGGCAATTATACTTCAGAATGTGGACTTTTTATCAACAAGCAGAAGAGAAAGAATACTCATAAATGCACAGCTAGCTCTAGGAGAGTTTTACTGGAAGCATAATTTGCTCTTAAACTTCCTCAGGATTGCTGCTCCTTCTAAATTTTCTACGCCCACATCAAATTTGTGTCCTTATTTCTCAGAAGCTGCAGAAAACTTCACTGTCTGAAAACTGTGCCTCTGTTCCTTCAGGCTGGATTCAAGGTATGGAGTCAATAAGCCAAAGAGCAATATCCACCCAAGTGCAGATGCTCAAACAGCCGGAGCTGTAATCAACTGACATTTGGAATTACACACGAGGAGTCGAGGCAAGGTTTTTACTTTATTAGGTGTTAAAGAGCCAGATACACAGATGTGAGACAACACAGAAGCAGTGTCAAAAAAATCATTTTACCCCTAGGATCTGGCAGCTGAACACTGAATACCAAAGGTATTTTTTTCTTAAACAACTAAAAGGCAGTTTTAAACAAGCCAGTGGATCATGGGTTCAACATATAGTGCAGGTGTAGACTTAAACATTCTCCAGACAAGCTAATTGATTAAGGAAAGTCATTACTTATATCTCTTGAGTTTACTAATGGGAGGCCCAAAGAGTTTAAAAGCATATCAGGTTTCTGAGAGACTGACTCTGGACTACATTTCAAAGTACGTCAAATGCTGCTGTACCTTGACTGGATATTTGATCAGCACCGTGCTGCAGAGAGGCAGGACCATGTTACAGCGGTCAGGGGAGGCGGGGAAGCACTTGTTGCACATCGCTGCCGTGGGGGCCTTGCTGCACTTTTCCTCCACGCTACTTATGCTTGGAGTAATCAAGCAAAGCACCCAGACAAGAGCCATCTGTGTTTAGGGTCACACTCTTCCTCTTCATTTACTTAAATAAAGCCTCTCTAGTCTCAAAGACCCATCCTGGGTGGGCCAGATCTGTCCCAAAAGGGGGAGGTGCAGTCTGCACCTGTCAAACTCAAAGGGCTATCACAGTCCCAGCATAACCTTGAAAATCTCCAGCAGATTTAGCAGTGTTTTTTTCAGAGGTTGTGCTGGTGGGAGAACCTGTGGAAGAGAAGTCTTTGAATTAAAACTACATGTGGCAGTATTTGAAGTGTAAGCCACCTAGGCTGGTCTTTCAGGATATGGAAAAGATGATGCACTAGGTATTTGTCATCCCTAATCTTTATTACAACCATCAATACTCGATTAAAGGCAAAGTTGGATGCTTCTGTTCAAATTACTTCATCTGGAACAGTTAATAGTGATATTTAAATTGTCATCATTAGGTGTCAGAGCCAATGCTCTTCTGAGACAAATGAAGTTGTTAACACTTCTCTAGAAAGTATTGCTCTCCCGACTGTCTGCTACGTCTGTCAAACACCAAGGTTATTTCTTAAAGAAAGAGGCAACGTCCATCTTTGTATAATATGACAAATTTGCAAAGCTTCCAGAAACAGAGGGGGCTCTATTTCCACCTGACTGTACTGTGAGTTAAGTGTATAAAGCTTCACATATCAAGATGAGATAATAGCTCTTACTAAGTTTAAGGGTAAACTAAATATCTGCTTTGATGTTGTATGCCAAAAAAACCCCTACTTATGCTCAGGACCATTCGTGACCTAGGTATGTTTTCCTAGGAGGCATTCATCTCTTTTGTGTAGCTATTAGCATGAAGCAAAGGGGAATCAAGAAAAATAATGGTCAAATAAAAATAAAATAATTCCATGCTGCTGGCTCCTCAGGTTTTCTTACATGAAATAAAAAGCAGGTACCCACTGAGGGGGGATCTTGCCTGAAATTAAAATGATACTATGTCAAATTGCCACAGAGATTGGCAATGCTTTAAGGGACAGAACAAATGAAGTATGGGATCCAAACTGCAGTTTGCTTTGTCCAGCATTCTAGCTGCAGAAATGACTGACATTTGTTGTTTTGGGGAAAAAGGAGGAAACCCCTGGCTCCGCCTTTTCCAGTGGGCAGTGGTGGCCCTATAAATGTCTTCTCCAAACAAATGTCTTTCTATAAATGTCTTCTCCAGCAGTTAGAGAAAGACACCACACCCTTGCTTTTTATCTACCTTCTGATGCACCTTTTAAAAGCTTTAACTAACATAGCTATGCATTTGGAGGAGAGCAAAGCACGGTGTCTGACCACTGACCTGGCCTGAGGGGCGGCACTCTCATGGAGCTGCTCCCCTGGGGCCCTGCAGTGTGCCTTGTACGTGAGGCTCTTGCAGCAATGAGCCCTGAGGCATCTTCTTGGGGTATTAAGTTTCCATCCCTGAAGGTCCTCTGGAATTTGAGGTTATGAAAGATGTATGTCATTCAGTTCTATGTCATTAGACATAGAGAGATCTATGTCATTCAGTTTATCACAGTGACCTCTTTTATGGCCAAGAGAATTTTCTCTGCACGCTTACCCGATATGTTATCTGCCACCCCTTTGTAATTTTCCTTGTGCTTTTCAGAAACCTTTCTAAAGTTTATGTTTGTGTTGAGATGACAAACACGACACCCATGATTCTGAACAAGGCTGCGCCACTGTCTTAGCTTGTGTCCCAACTCCTTTTTCAGAGACAAATATTGGAAATCTGCAATGATGCTATCCACTGACTATAAATGCAACTGATGTGTCTTTTTGTGTGCATGTGACATTCATTAACAAGGACACTGTAAAGGAAATTACAGAATATGAAGTACCAGCTCCTCGCTTTCTACAGGGCCAGGAAACTTTACACTGCCTTGTGTGTAATTCCTTACACAATACTTATCTGTACATGTCACAGAATTACCAAACCCCTTCCCCGGCTTGTAAAACGCGATCCCCAAAAGCATTCATGTCTCCTTTAGGCATCCAGCAATGGAAGATAAATAAGACTTGAGTTTGCTTTGATAGCATCATGTATCAGTAAAACAAAGGGACATTCCAAACCAATGTAATAAACCTGTGGCAGAGAGGTAGTCAATTAGCTAAAACATTAAAATGAGATTAAAAGAAGTTTAAAAAAAATCCATCTTATGACTGGAGTAAACACGAAATTATGTAGGATGGTTGGGTTTTTCTAAATGTCATTCAGTTGTGTGGGAATGTAGCAAACCAATTAGATAAAATTAAATTTCAAGCCTGATTGAATTTTAAGTATTCAATTTGAGCACTGCATTTTGTGTTTATTGCTTTGCTCAGGAAACATCTAGAAATGGTTGTTGAACCAAGGAATAATGAAACTTGCACTGTCAATAGCCTGGCTGGGGATTCTGTGAGAGCATGATGGCAGTTCTGTTTTATTCAGTGCCATTAAACACTGAATATCCACAGAACACAGAAATATAAGTCAGAAAAAGGACACACTGGCTGCTGGAGTGCTTTGGCATTTATAGCTGGATAGCACTGGCAGATAACGAGAAGTTCGATGCCATGGAAATGATAACTATGAAATATGTAACAATACTAACCCACGAAGATGGAATGTATATCATGAAATATTGGAGGATAATTCAAATCTGCACAGCAATCTGCTTTTCATTTCAAGTGTCAAGCCTATGTAAGCCATAACTTATCCAGGTATTACTCATGTGGGAAATAACTACAAATTTAGTACAACTCATGGAACAATAACAAAAAAAAAAATTCCACATGGGAAGAAGAGGAAGGATGTAATGTTCCCTCTCTCCCCACCCTGTCTGTCTGTGAGAAAGAAAAGGACTTCTCTTAGAAGAACACACTCATTACTTGTAGAAAGAGTGGAAAACCTGTGACAGCTACAATGGGATCCATCTGCTGGAGAGATGCATCCCGACAGCGTGAGAGATGCATCCCTACTACTTGCCACCTGCCCAAGAAACAAAGAGTAACATGCACTTATCCCCAGGTCTCCCCTGTCCTTAGCACTCTTTGACCACTCCGAGATGCTGCAGAGAGAGATGTTACACCAAGTACTTTGTTATGGCTTTTGTCATCTGAGGCTTCTTTCCTCTGGGGCAAAGGTGTCATTACTGCTTTTCATGCTGCATTTGATGCTCTGGGGAATGGGCTTTGGACCAGAGGGAGAAGGGAAGAGAGGAAATCTATCTCAGGACTGAAAGGCTGAGACAATATATCATATTAAAATTGTTTTTTCATGCTTTTTATGACAATCCGACACTCAGTCAAAGGTCAGAGTTTCCCATTATCCTGTTCCAACATTATCAAAGCCATGGTAAGAAAATATCTGAATGAAAAGCTACTGATACCTTCTTTTTTTTCTCCCCTGCTGATAAAATAGAGCATTTCCAGGCAACAAAAAGAGAGAGAAAGAAGAGATAGATCCCTTTCATTCTTTTATTTTCCATTTTTTTTCTGCTGTAGTAACCTTTATACCAGCAACCTTTCTATTCTCCCAAGGCAATCAATTTTCTTGTTCAAGGCAAAAGGTACAAATGATGAATTACACCACTGCAATGGAACTTGCCCAAAATCACCTCTTTGTCTTCCTTCAGTCACCAAATTCAGAAATTTTATTAACAACTGGAGGATCCTGTAGAAAGGGATCTTGTACATGCTGCTGTGCCTACCTGGAGTGGCAGGAATTTGTCATTCAGTGTATCCACAGCAGGACTATTTTAAGTAAAGAAAATGTATTGCCAGAGGTTTCAGAAAACTTGGATTTTATTGTCTTTATTTTACTGCAAGATTATACTGACTTTCTAAGCTGACTATTTCTTCTTGACAGAATGCACAGACTATTTTACTTTCTGGGATACCACTGGTAAAATCTGTGCAGTCTCATTAACAGATCCCATTACAAAAGAAGTGCATCATTTTCAGCATAACTTTACAGAGAACCAGCCCTCTCAAAATAGCCATTCAAGGTAGTTCCTGCTAGAAAACAGATGAAAAAGATCACTTTGACACACAAGCTATAACCAGCCTAGCCTTTGGCTCATTCCCAGAGCTGAGAATTAAATGTGTGTGTGAAACAACCCACTTTAGATAACGGTATACATATTAATGTAGTGTGCATGCAGCTTTGCTTTGGTCCTGGACCATGATCCAGAGATGAGATGTTGTTGCGGAAAAGGAAAAAGTCATGACAAGGCAAGGAGAGTATTGCCTATGGAACACGTGAAACAATCCTTGCTCTCCACAGCTCTCCCTCAGCCTCAGCTGAGATCTCTGCTCCTTCGAGAAAGATGCGGTCAGTTGAGCAGAACCCAAATTATTTGGTAGTCTTGATAACACGACCTGTGAAGAAAACTGATCAAATTGAAGTTACTAAGCCTAAAGAGAAAACTGGAGAAATAACATGAGAACAGTCTCCAGACAGGAGGAAGATTCCGGCAGAGAGGGATAGGATAGGAGCAGGACAATAATTAAAGCAAAGAGGTTAAAAATATTTTCTGACAGCAGGGACAGGGTACCAGTGGGCTAGACTGTTCTCAGAGGATTGTCAGCGTAGGATAATTTTGAAGATACATTAGACAAACATTGATTAAGAATAAAAACAGATACGTAAATCCTTCCTTAGGACAGGGCTTTACTAGATGGCCTAGGATTCTCTGGCCAGTGATATTAGTGCAGTCTTTAGTCAGTCATAACCTCTACACATCACACACCATCCAAACTACTTCCTTTGAGAACTTTTTATGCATGGCCTGCATGGACCAGACATGTGCCCCATGAGCGTTCACCTCTGATACCTGCAACTGGCTCTTGAAATCTGTTTCTGGGGCTACTTTCAGAGGCCCCTCTGAGTGGCTTCTCTGCTGTTTCAAGAAGAGTCAGTGATGAAGCAGATGACCTCCCCCCCATAACTGCCTCCATACCACGGTAAGTATTCAAAGCTCTGCCTCCTAGCTGGATGTCAAGACAGCTGGTGATTGGCAACCTCTCAGTTAACCTGAGTATTTCAGGGCATGGAGTTGGGAAGTCTAGCACTCCATGTGGGAAATGACTGATTCTGGAGGGAAACACAGGGTCTTTCATGAAGGACGCATCCCAAGGTGAGGCAGTTTATGTATGCCATGTGCCATCCAGCGTCAGGGCTGCCTCTTTCCCTGCTGCCCAGATACCAGCCCGTACCTGAAGCCAGGGAAATGTCATGTCACTGTCAGATAAGGCACAGGAGGCTGTAACACATTCGAGTAGCAGAAGAAAGGTGGCACACGCTTGACTGATGCTGACAGCCTGACATTTGACAAATGTGTTTAAGATGGAAGAATTTTTCTCAATGCTAGGGAGCACCTTACAAACATTCACTAAGCTTCATGGCACTTCTCATACCACTTCGTTCTGACAACACAGAAGCTAAAGTTCACCAAGTACTTTCAGTCCTGGAAGAAACAAGAGGTGGCTTTGTGTTGGCTGGACACTGGTGGTCACCGGCTATCATTTTTCCCACCCTGCCTTCAGCAGGATATCCTGACCAGGTTTAGGTAACTCACCGGGATGCCCAGCATGCCCTCCAGGCTGGGCTGACATGCAGGAGATCCAACGGGCAGCAAGCAGCACTTCTCCGACATTACCACGTGAGGAGCTTGTGTGCACTTATCACAGAAATGGGCAGGACAGAAACCCTGGAACAACATCCAGAGCCCCATCTTCAGGCAGCTGGGAGGTGCACGAATGCACTCCCACTGCCATCCCATCCATCACACTCACACATGTTCTCACAGGTTTGCAGAGCTGGAACAAAACTTACTTTGTTTATGTCTACCAAATTAACCCAACCCTCCACTTTAGGTATAATTAGACACAGATGTGTCATAAGCTAGGGCAAGCTCCAGACCTGTGTGAATAATTGTTGTACAACAGCAGCAAAGGGCTGTGCATCAAAAATTAGCAACTTTGTTGTAGTCACAAATTGGCTGTTTGCCAGTGAGGCACTATTTTTGCCTTTTCTACTTATTTTTGGGTGTGTGTGTGTTTGTTTCCCTGCAGCCCCACTGAAATTATGACAAGAATTTTGTTTGTCTGTGGGTTTGTTTTTGTTTTTTTGTTTTTTTTTTTTTTTATGAGAGCCACTGAATTCCCAGATGCCTAGCACTTTATTTTAATGTCTTTGGAGTCTCATACCCCTTTCAGTGAATGCTGTGCCTCTGAAGATGTTGCCCTTGAGTGCTGTGCTGTGCACTCTGGAGCAGCTGAGCCTGGCATGAGCACAGATCCAGTGGTGCCTGCTGTTTTCTCTGCCCTGTGACTGAGATAGTGGTACCAGCAAACTTCTGCATGCTGGCTAAAGAGAGCAAACCTCCATGGTCACTCTCCTGCAGAAAAACTGTGGTAGTGATGCTTTAATAACACAATATTCTTGCCAGGCTCCAAATGTTTTATCGGAGCTCAGCAGCAGGAATGGTCTTTGAGAAATAATTCTGCACTTCTGGAGCTGCTGGCAGCTTCTCTGCCAAATGTTCCCCCCACGCAACTTCAAGTCTCTGAGAGTAGGGCTTCCCCTGGCAGGCAGCAATTGAGAAGCCCACAGGAGCTGGCAGACCACAAGTAGTTTTAATTTCCCTTTCCTCCTGCTTGAGTGACAGAAAATCCTTCCATGGTGAAATCCAGATCGGAGAGAGACTCTGCTCTGGAAAGCTGAAGAGCCATGCACCCACAGCAGAAATCTGGGCTTCACGCACAGCAGTGGGATGGGTATTCATGGACATTCAGCAACCAAAAATTCTGCATTATCATCACCATCATGGGAGAAGAGCACAGGTTTTTCATGATATCTGACTGCTAAGTCAACATCATTAATAGTCTGTACTTGGCTTCGGCAGGCCCTCCGTAAAGCTGTAACATTACTTGCTTTTTCATTAGTAGCAGTAATACTACTGAGGACTGACCACTGACTTGGGAAGGAGTTTGAATTCCTCAGTGATTTCCATAAAAACTGGGAAACTCAGCAAAAGAGAGAAACCCTACCTCTTGGTTATTACCTGTGGGCAAGTGAAAAGGAACAATATGAAGTAGTCATGGAGTTCTTATGGGAGAGTAATTGGAGAACCAGCTATAGCTGGTTATACGTTGGGTGCTACCGAGGCAAAATTTGGAAGTACTTTCACAGGGGATGAGCTGATGTCATCATGTTAAGAGCAGACACTGTGATTTATCACTAGCTAGAAATCTCACTCTGTGGTGTGCCTCTGATGGTTCTTTACTCATGCACTTTTCTGACATCGCTTTTTAGGGCTCTACATTTTACTGTATCAGCAGATATTGATCCTATAGCCCCAGAGCTCTCTAATCTGCTACCTGAATGCAAAATGTGTCCATGGCTCATTGTGAGACTGCAAAAACAGTGTGGTTTCATTTTTTAAAGAGAAGACTGTTCTCCTCATTTTTCTTAAATACAGTTCTCATTGTACTTTGGAACATATGGTCTTTATTTTACAGGTGCTGGGCTTTTTTCCTTCTGGGTGTTTTTTGTCTCTGCCCTCACTGCTTCTGGGCAGAATGAGGGGACTTGCCTTGTCTATATGTCAGTATATGTTACTGACTTCTAAAAAGCAAGTTACATGACAGTTCTGTAATGCCACCAGTTATGGTTACTTACATACTGAGCTTGTAGGAAAATACAACTTAACATTATCACAAGTGCTTCTTCCTTTTTTTACTGTAAATTGCTGAGGTGATCCCCAAACCTATTGTGCAAAACTGTCATGCATATATTTAGGAATTAATTTGATCCATTGGCCAACATTCATTTTTAGAACTAATTCTTTAAATTTAATTCTGGCACTAGTTTGTGACTTGAGTTGTACACTGTTATAAACAATATCTGTTGAGTCAAACTTCACATATAAACTGAATTTTTAGAAGACAAGTTTCTGCAGAATCTAAGAACCATCAAAGTATTTCTCTGCAGTTTATTATTCCAAAATAAATGTGCATTTATCTTTAAATATATGTAATAAACAAGCAGTATAAATGCTTGAAAATTAGGTAATGGTTGTTAATATTCAAAAATAAATGGTGACTTATTTCTCCTTGTAGAAAGATGACTCTCCTGAGAAACGCCCTGGTCTGAGCAGGAGTGCACTTGATGTGGATCAAACATTAGCTGACTTGGATTTGGGAGGCAGTGGTTCCAGACAAGCTTCACTGACTCCATCAGCTAAACTTGCTCTATTTCAGGAATACAACATCTCACCTCTAGAGTCTCATCTCAGCATGGCTGATCACTTTTCACCCATCCTGCACACATTCCTCCATCTCTCTTGGCCTCCATCTCCTTTAGTCCATCCTTCCACCCATGATGAAAATTGCAAAGTACTGTGGGTTTGCTCAGAGCCTGCCACTGGGAAAGAACTTCAGGGCAACAGTGAGAACAGCGGTCATGATTCCTGCCATTATAAAGTGCTAAATAAATAAATAATGAAATATTTCATTTTTATCACCGTTCATCTCTCTTAGATCAAAGAAAATATTCTAAATGGGAAATAACTTCTACAGTGAAGAATGTGCTGTAAGGAAGTCTGATTTAATGTTGTAGTATGAATATTAACCAGAAAAACTCTAAATCACCATACAATTATTAAGGAAGAAGAAGAAGAAAAAGAAAAGAGGAACAATTTCAGAGAGGGTGTAATTTTATAAAACGTGAAAGCAACTTGGGAACAGAATTTGTGGTGCAGATTGTGCCCAGCACCCATTTTGGCTTCCCCTCATTTCCCTGCCATAACCCACAGCCTTTTAATGAGAGGTAGAGGTTGTTGTAACCTTGCAGTGTAAACCTGCCTCTATGTTTCTATTCTGCATGACAATGGCGTCACATTAGTGTCACTGATATGTCATCTCAACAGTCCTTTCACAGTAGCAGTAAACCTACTGGATAGTGACTCTTGCCATGCAGAAATTCCCAGAAAAATCTATTTCTAACTCTGGTAAGTATGCATTTACCTCTGAATGATTGCAAACACTTATTTCAAAAAGAAACCAAAGCCTCTGACTGTCTCCTTTGGTGTTTTATTTTTTAGGATACAATAACTCAGCAGTTACATCTCCTGTCTTTTGCTGTTTCCATTACATATTAAATGCTCTCAGTAAGTTTTCCCAGACCCAGTGTGCCTGAAACACTAAATACATATAAAACACTCTTGTATTTCTCAACTGCACAAAGCCTGTTTCTCTCCTTAAGCATCTGAAAGCAGATGTTTGTTTACAGGCTCTTTTAAATGTTGACTATAGGACTGGCTTCCTCCCCACCCCACTTTCCCTATTTTTTCCCATCTCTCCCTCCTCTTCCTGACGTCCAGCCTCTGCTTATAGCAAGCAACATGCAAGGAAAACCATTCCAATGCTGATTTCCCTTCCATGTTCACCCCCTCCTCTCTTTCTCTTTCCCTTTCCCTTCTTCCGCGCAAAGCATTTGCAATATTTAGTTTGCTGACAATTTAAGTGTCTGCAGATGACTTGGAATAACAGTGACACATAATCTGGCTCCACACAGGATAGATAGGGTTACGCAGCTGATGGGAGAGTTAAAATCCCTTTGAAGAAAAGCCAAGGACACACAGAAGGGAAAAGTGGGTGCCCCTGTCTAGAAATCTACTCCACAAACAGGTGGGTTACAGGACACCGGGTTCCATTCTTGTGTTAAGAGCCTGTTAAGCATTTGGGTGTTGCTACTGCCCGTGTGGTTTATTTTCTGCCGCACTCTGAATACAGCTCAGCATCTCCCCTCAGTCTCCAAGGGGCGAGGCTTCTGCTGGGACAGCGGGCTCAGCCAGGCGTGATGGCAGGACAAGGGGACCGGCTGAAGCAAAAGGCTTTTCGATTGGGAAACACTGTCAGAGAAAAGGGAGAGGTTGGGAGAGGGCAGAAAGGGGAGAAGGAGGCGGAGAAGGGGAGCGGGACAAAGCAGGCTGGTGGGTATTCAAGGCATCCTAAACCCCTCAATAGGGCATTGTCCCCAGGCGGGGGTCCCGCTGGCGGTGGGGGGCAGGGGCTGCTTCCCCCGGAGGTGGCCAGCTGGAAGGTAGCCTGGGGGGCCCAAGGTGGCCCTGGAGGCACAGCCCCCCTGCAGCTAGGGAAACATGGAGCGTCTTCCCCAAAATTCACGTGGTGTTGGCTGTGTTTGTTCAGGCCCCAGCGACCAGCTGTCAGCAGCCAGTGAATGAGGAGAGATTTTTTAATGATGGCGCTTTCAACTATAATGATCAGTTTGTGTTGCTTTTTATTTTCAAAGCCGTTTTTTTCCAAGAGAAAAGGCTGAAACCTTCCTTTAATGAAACACGAAGCCCAAGACCCTCCTTTGCATGTGTGCTCCTCTCCACTCCCAGTGGAGGAGCTCATTATCATGGGCTTTTCAGGCCCACAAAGACAGGCTCTGCTAATACTCCACAGCCCATTTCACATGTTCATGCATGCCCTTTTTTTATTAATTTTTTTTATCACTCTAGTTTCAGCAAACAATCTGGGGTAAGCATTTTTGATTTGGGCTTTAGGAGGAGGAAAGGAGAAGGGGAGATTGTTTCAGATCAAGGGAAGTGGTAAAGCTTTTACTTAACTACAAGCACATGAATATGCTCACAGAAATCACTGGAAATGCAATATACCTGCTGGAGGCTTTAGTACTTTTCCCAGCTCAGTCATTCCACAGTGCAAGTACCACAATTCCCCACCTGTAAAATATGGCAAGCAGCACTTTCCTCCTTTGTACAGTGTTAGGCGCCTAAAAAAGGGCCCATAAAAGCCAAGTAACATTACTATCTGCATCCATAAACTCAGCAGTAAGTTCGAGCACTTTGCAGCATCGATGTCCTTGAGCCTGAAAAGTGGGTAGAAAGGGAAAAAAGAAAACTGAGTATAAATGAGCCATTTAAAACACATTTGATGTTAAAAAAAAAAAAGGAACCCAGTGATCTGACTGCATGCACTACTTTGATCCCATATTTTTAGCATGTTTGTTAACATATAGAGGAGAGACTGAAAGGAGATTGAAACTGAGGAAAGGGCTTCCAGTGATTTCAAACAGCATTAGACAAGACCACCAGAGCCTGTTGCACCAAAAGAACAAAGTATGCAGTTGGTATGCAGTTCAAAAATGTCTGCTACAAGATGCACAAAGTCAGTGGCAATTTCCAGCACAAGGTCAATCTGTGTCAAACATACCCTTACTGTTATTTGAAGATCTTCCCCAAAGTTCAGAATTGACAGCTTAAGGGTTATTCCTGCAGCACCTTGGCACCTTGTTCCTCCTGTGGGATCCAGACCAAGGTGCTAAGCACTTCAGTGTTACATCAGTCAAAGAAGAAAATGGGATTACTCAGAATAAGACCTGTAACACATAAGCAGGAAGAAACCTAAAAAAGACAGTGAAAAGGCTGTGAAACACCAAGCAGGAAAAGAACCTGACTTTCAGCTAGGGGGGAGGGTCAGAAAAGTTGTCTGGTCAGAAAAGTCTGTTCCTCTTGTTGAAAATAGGGGAGCTCAGGTGGACAGCAATGTGCCGATTGTGCTACATGGTTATGTTTGATGGTGCTGAGTCAGAAGGAATCAAATCCCTCTGAGGAACAGTCTTTTTAATTTACAAAAAATGCTAATACTTTCCATAATGGCCAGATCATGTTGATCTGCTGGTATCCATTCTGTAAATGAAGACTAATTAAACATTTGCTGAGGCAGAATGGTTTTGTTTTGGTTGCTCATGTGCTTAAAATTTGCTATCTGTTATTAGTTTGCTGAATTGCCATTGCATGCAAAATGAACTGAGGCAGAAGTTTCATCTGGGCTGTCATTTCCCTTCCCTCTGTGTGGCCTTAGTATAAATCCAGCGCGATTTAAGATTCCTTGAATTTATGCTGATGAATATAGGATTGATTGAATTCAACAAAGCATTTTACACACATATCAAGTCTATCTTGTGCTCCAGCCACACTTCCTCTTCTCCATCAAATCCCAAATCACAAGCTGAACCTCCCTTACCATGCTGGCACATCTTAGAAAACTGTCATGTTACAGCAGAGAATTGAGGTTACTGATTTTACACTACAAAAACTTTTCCATGGTTATAGCTTTATTGTCTTAAGTAACTGTTTTTCTTATTTCCTTTTTTCTTTTTGCTGTTTCTGTTGAGAAGATGAAAAAGGAATACAGAAACTTGAAACATGAACTGAACCTTTCTCTAGATGATCAAATGATGAGAAAAGTCAAGAGAGAGGAAGAAGAAAATCAGATGCTGGGCTCAAAGAGAAGGATCTTCTGATCAGTTAGACAGAAAGGTAGGACCCAAGAGTCACAGATGCTTTTGTTTATTATTTCTCCATAGCAAATGCCTGGATACAGAAGAATCCTCTAAATAGAGAGAACATGGGGCAAAAAGGTCTCTTGGAAAAAAAAATACCTGTCACCAGTTCCCCAGATGAGAGACTGCAACACCGAAATGAATTAATCTGGGCCCCACTGTTGCTTCTCAGTGAGCTATGAGGATGTGACAAGGGAAGTAATGGGGGGGCTTAGTCGGTAAATGGGAGGATTCCAAACACCAGGGCCGTGCTGGGGAGCTCAGCCCCCTCTCCACCCAGCACAGGCAACGGGAAACTCAATACCCTGACTGGGGACTGCCCGAACTTGTTTTTCCCTTGTGTGGAAAACACACAGGGCATGGTCTGTCCTGAAGAAATTAGAGACTGAGAAGACCAATTAAGTCATTCAGTTTGACTCCCTGAGGCCAATTCAAAGACTGTTCTCTCTCCTGGATACTCTATTGTGGCTTTTTCAGTGCATTTTAAAAGTCCCAAGTGACAGTGCTTTCATTATTTCCCTGAGGACATTACTCCACAATCCAATATATTCCACTGTCAAGAAGTTTTTCTTGAAATTCCTCTGAAAATTTCACTCTTAATATCCTTCCATTTACTGAGTTGTATATTGATTTTTAGCTATACTAAAAAATTCATCTTTGCTTTTAAAATGTTGATGGAATGTCAAAGTATCCTGTCTTTATCATTGTTTTGCCAGAATGAGTTTTATTACGATTTTGGGGGGTTTTTTTAAGTCCAGGCCCTTCCTAAATTATGTTGATCCTCCCTGGGCAGCTTTCCCATACACAGTGTATCTGCTGTATGATCCAATATTCCAGATGATGGCTCTCACACAACTTTGATGCGTAAGATATTTCCCCTGCCTCTGCAACACATTGAGTGTGGAGGGTGGTTTTGTCTAACTCCTGTCAGCTTGCACTTGAAGTGCATGCCTAATTTCTCTGCCCAGTCTCACCAATGAATGTCTGGCATCAGCACCAGGCCCCAGTCCTCTTTCCTTCTGTGTTTGGAATTATATCTCCCAATGTCCATCAGATCATATATTTTCTAAAATATCACAATTTATGCTCATTTTTTTCTGCATTAGATTTCCCAGTATGAAGTAATGCATATTTGTAATAGCAATCTCATCACATAATTTTCATGGACAGGGTCTTTCTCTATGTCCAGTGGTGTAATGCAGGATGTGAATAACTCCTTACTTCATTATTCATCACTATACTTTACTTTTGTCTTTTACAACTTTTGATATATGCTACACTTCCTTGTGTAAAAATATCTCAGTTAGGTTTTAGAAGATTTCAGAAAATACATTATGAAGAATGCAGACAAATGTAAGCACATCCAAACAAGGCAATGAAACTTCTATAGTTAAACTGATCTTTTTTTTTTTTTTTTAATTTCTCTTTCTTAGAGATGTGAAGCATTTTCAAGGACCCCTCTTCATTTTATTTTTTTTAATAATTGTTATATGTACCATTCTGCTCAAGGTTTTTGAACATTCTCCTATCCCTTGTTTATTTCAAGAGTAGTTGATATTTAGGTAGCAGCATTATTAGGTAATTCTATTATTTTTCTAAGCCAATACTGTCATCTAGACTTGTAAACTTCGAGGGAATGATGTTTTCCTAGACTTTTTTCATCCTTCATAGCAAATGTTATGTTGAAAACAAACAGTTTTTCCCTGCAAATTTTATGAAGTCCTTTCCTGCATCCATGCATGGAGTCAGTGCTGATCCATTGAGCACCACAAGAAAAATTATGTGTATGGCAGCAGTAGATGCCTGAATGATCCTGATTATTTGCACAGAACAAGGCATCCATATGTCACTGTTTAAGTCCAAATGAAGAAATTGTCAGGAAGAAGATAAAGTCACCCAGATTTGCCAGCCTGTCTTATTCTAACAAAACCCTGCTTTGGCAAAATGTCTTTCTGGACAGAGGGTTCATAATCTCTTATGACAGTCACTGGAGATAGACTGTGTCAATATGAATGACTTTACCTTTTATAAATGCCATCTGTATTATGAATGTTAATTTGAAGGTGACATAATTTTCTTGCAAAACCCATTAGATTTTTATGCTCTTGGCAAGCAGCTCTGCTTTGATGATTAGACATAGTAACTCTTCTTTTAGCAAGGAACCTTAAATATTTGTCTCGGCTCTGTAACCAGACATGATTAAACTTAAACTTGTGTTAATGATCTGACACGTCTTTCTACATTTAGCTATTTAAGCACAACACTTTAATTATGGCTATATAATCATCAATATCTATAATGACACATTGCGGGTAATGCTGTCAAACAGGATAAGCATGCTCCTGCTCTTTCAAAGCCTTTGTGATCACACAGCATCTCTCATTCAGCACTAAATTACACTAAACCCTACCTCTTTGACATCTCTTTCTATCAGATGTAATGACTGCTCCTCAAAAAAAGAAAAGTTTTCAGCTCCACTGTATGTTTTCTGAAAGTTGGATATTTTGCCTCCAAAGCGATCACACTTATGATGGTCACTACAATAAATCCTCAAACAATAACTTCAAAGGGGTGAGGGTTAAATGTCCAAGGAAATTCAGGTGCCCCAAAGATTCAATACTCTACAGCCAAGGTGGGAGCATGGGAGTACATTCCATTTCTTACTGTATACAGATTTCAGATGTCTCCAGCTCTAGGCAGAAGATGTGAGAACGTGCTGAGGACCTATATTTTAATTCCATCACTTAAATTTCACTTCAGGTAGCTAATTTCTTTTATGGTTTTGACCTTGGTTGACTAATTACACAAGAGGGAGGAAGGAAGTATTTCCCTTATTTTACAAATGTGAAATCCACTATAGAGAGATTAAATGCTTGCCTAAGGAAATGTAAGAAACTTGAGGAAGAGTCAGGAAGGCCCATTTAAGCTGTTCTTCAGATCTACATCTCCTTAGTCTCTGATTCCAGTGTCTTAACGAAAAGGCCTTTCTCCCTCACTTGTCTCAGCTATGTCAGCTCAAAAATGCTCCAAACTGGACATGTTGACATGATAGACTGTAACTCCATTTGCTTCCTTAGTTATTTTGTTTGTTTGTTTGGATTTTTTTTTTTTCATTTTCTAGTGAAGTGGCTAATTCTTCTCTTTTATGTAGGTTTTTGTACTGTGACAATCCCCCGTTTTGCAAGTGCCATTTAGTAAAGCTTTGAGCAACATAGCTAACATCTGTCTCTTTGTATTTTCCTTGTCTCCCCAGGGAAGGAGTGTTGTTTCAGTACGATTTTTGCAAATGCATGTGCTGCCAGGTATTTGTGTCTGAGGAGGCAGGTGAAAGTGCACCTTTCCCTGCCAGCCATGGTGATGAGGTTATGGGAGTCTCTTTTCTCCTGGGGAGCCTGTTGTGGGCAGGGCTGACTCAAACCTCTTGGCAGCACATGCAGGATTTTGTGTTTCTCTGCTGGAGTGGCATTGTCAGAGCTGGGCTGCTCCAGGTGTGGGAAAGGAAGGCGGGGAGGGCAGAGTTGGAAAGCAGATGCAAGGGAGGCCTCAGAGGGCTGGCATGTCTCCTCAGGGAGAGGTGTTAGGTGAACAGAGAGCAATTGCTGACCTCACTCTCTGGCAGCAGCTTTGACTCCCCACAGGTGTGGCACAGACAGAGTGGGCAGCATGGCTGTGGTCACTTCGCTGCCAGTAGAACCTCTGCCCAGGCAATGGCCTTTCTCCTAACCACCCTGGCTCCAGCCTTTGCCTGTCCTCCAAGCAAACTGAGGACATTCTTGCACATCAAGAGTGGTTGCTCTACCATCTCCCAGATGGAAGTACAGCTGTGGGGCCATGAACCTCAGGAGCAGCCACAGCCACAGGCTCACTCATGGAAACTGGGATGTCCATACCCTGGAGCCAATGGGATCCAGATAATGCCTCTGGCTTTTAGGTGGCAGAGTTTAGGAAACACATTTAGGTAGGGCTGGAATTGTTGGCTCTTTAGAACCAAATGCAGCACATCAAGTGTATCTCCTTGCAAGCCTACTGACCATTCACACAAAGTCTGGCGACGCTTGTTCTCTTTTCATAGAATGTATCAGGTTTAGTTATAGGGTGTTCTCTAACGAAATATAGCTTTATTTTTAAAATATCCATCTACCTCTCTTTTGGCCCAACCACTTCTGTGATGCTACCTCCATCAGACCTGACGCTGGCTTTTGCTAGCTTCTGGATAAACTCAGAGCTATAAGGCTGGATGCCAGCTGGCCAGAAATGAGGTCTACAATGTAGATTTCCTCAGCATTGGACTAACAGATGGTCAGAAAGAGGAGGCCTCTCTGTTTGAGTGTTGCACTGGCAGCTGCCCTCAGGAGTGGTACCAGCTGTTTAGCATTTTCTTTCCCAGGCTGAAGAGGGGCATAGGCCATTTCTAGGGGCCCAAATTGTGGCTCCTTGAGGGTGTCTGTTACTAACTGAGCTGGGTGAAAGTACTGAATTCAGCCAACATAGGTGGGCTGTTCATTGCTGAGTGGGAAGGAGCTGGTCTATGCAGCTTGGAAATCTCCCAGAATATGCATGATATTATTGGCCAAGTAGAAGTGGCCCTTGCCTAGAATTCAGCTTGGTTACATGCCATGGCCATCCAAGTCTGATGAAGTATTTTTTCAGGGTGTTCAGCAATCTGGGGCATGGTTCGACATTTTCTTTAGAGGTCAACGAGAAGCCTCTCTTGGCTTATTCTTTCACATTCGTCTTAACGCTTTCCTTCCTGCCCTCCTGGTTCTCTCCTCCAACTGTGGCTTCTGTTAGACCTTCAAGGTGGGGTGCCTGCAATGATGAGACACAAATGAGCCAAAGCTGATCCCAAATTTTCCTTACTGTTTTCTTTCTATATAAGAACATCTTCCAAATGCCTGTAAGCAAGCTGAAAATGGTAATCTGCACAGATCTAGCTTCTCCATAATTCAGGTTGATCAAATAAATCTCAGCAGACTGTTTTTGAACTGAAGCAGAGACCTACCGTATTAATGTTGTGATGCCACAAAATTTTTCCTTCTGCTTGTTAGGAAAAAGGTACACTGATGTTGCTGTCATAGATAAATTGGCCCAGGTGTTCTTTCTAATATGAATGACTTCAAAGCTTTGTACAGAAAATATGCTGTCCCCATGACATGATTTTGGAAAAAAAAAATTTTTTTTGAGGCAGAGGTTTTTTTAATTAAAAAAAAAGTCCACACAGCAACATTGCTCATCATTCCCTGTTGAACCCTCAAGCTGACTCTTGAAAGATAACAGCAGGTTATAGGGAGACTAAACTGCATCCCACTCTAACCAGTAGTGAGCCTGATGCTGGCTTAGGCAGTATGTTAGGAATACTTCTGCAGACCATCACTGAAGAGTAGCTGTCTCCCTAGACAGCTGTGACTCTGGGGAAACACTGTGGTAAGGGAACTTTTATGTCAAAACCCAGTTACGCTTAGAGAAAGACAATAGCTAATTTTCAAATAAGCTCAAATAAAGACATACTTAATTTCTCACTTGTTTCACCATTGCAATTTGGAAAAATACAAATAAATTCTAAGGTCTCAATGATTCAGAAACTGGCAGCTCTGTTAGTGTGGCAGAAATCTATACTATAGGCACTTACTTCTCCTTTCCTCTTTATTCCTGTCACCTCTGCCATTGGAATCAGATACTCTCCAAATTGAAAACAGGTATCTGATCCAGAAGAGCGCATTTCCCATTAAATGCAATGAATCCTGATGCAACCTGATTGGACACAAATGAACTGCAGAAAATGAAGGAAAAAGGCCAGGTTGCAATGTAGGTGCAGTCCTTTAATATGTCTAACTGAAGACCCAGGCGGCTGCAGAAAAAAGGCCAATCAACTGCTATTACTGCAAGTGCTCAGAAAACCTAAATGCCTTCCAGAATTTCCATCATTAAGTGTGAAGAATCTGGATCCGAATAAATTCTTTAGTGAAGCTGTTTTTTTAATAAGGACTAATACTTTTTCAGAAGAGAGTTTGTGGGTTTTTTTCCTTTTGAAGAACATTCCTGCCCTGTAATACGGGCTTGACCCAGTTACCACTGACAGTGGTAAAAGTCAGCCATAGCTGTGTGAATACAAGAGATATGCTTATGCCCAAGAGAGGCAGTGTTAGTTGGATCAGGCCCCATGTGTGTGAAAACAGGCCACAGAAAATCTATTGCTTTAATTGCCTCCTAAAAGATTGACATGGTCTAATTTGCTTATGGTTAAACACAATAATTTATGATGAACAGGATGATTACCTTAAGCATTCAGCACCAATTACTTCTTCTTACCCCACCTCACATCCTCCAAATATTGTTTTACTTAATTTTGTTCATAACAACAGGAACATTTTCAATCCCTCAGAATACACCTTTGCTTGAAAAAAAATAATCATTAGCTAAGCTAATTCCTGGGTAAAACTCTATATTTCTTCCCACATACGCATTCTATATTGAGGTGCAGCACGCTCTGACCGTCACTGCAATTTGCTGTGTTTAATGGTTGGAATATTTCACCTCCCTGTTAAATATCCCTTTGCCCTTTGTTAAGTTTGTTGCCTAGTAAATTGCATGTCTAGCTTTGAAGCTTATGTTGCTGCACCCCTGCTGCTTTAGCTCCTTATCTCCATAGGATTTGCTGTAGCACACACAGCCAGTGGATGAATTTGCACATATTTGCAGTGCCGAACCTTGACTTTTACTGCTTGAATGTAAAAGAAAAAAAGAAGGGAAAAAAAAAAAGAAGTCATTTCCTTTTCGTGATCAGCAATTCATCATCACTAAAGCACTGGGAGGAAAACAGTTATCAGCTTCCCACTTCAGGTTATAACTTCAAAGCAAACCTTTGATTTGAATGCCAGACTCTGAATGCTGAGGAAAGGAGGGGGAAAGAAAGTGGGGAGAGGAGGGAAGGAAGTAGGAGGGACTGGACCATCACCTCATGGTGATGACAGCATCCACCATCATGGAGAGAAAAACAGCTTGCGAAGGTACCAGAAAAGCCACTGGTTTCCCACTTGCCTTGTTTATGTTCATTCAGGAATTAAGGGAGGCACTTCAGGAGTCCATATTCAAATCCATCCTTACAGTCAAAACTTACTCTGATTCTTGTGGAAATGATCTGCCTTTAGGGTATTAAATACTTACCTAATAAGTAAATGAAAAAACTGCATTTTCACAGACTTCTGGAAGACTGACTGCATTGTACCCTCTATCTTGCTTTTTTTTTTTTTTTCATTTGGAGCGGTTAAATTCAGCATCCATGCATGGAGATACATATTTTTGACTCATTTCATTTAAAATCATGGACATTCTGTGTCATAAACAGCCCATTTTATTCCTACAGGTTTTTAGAGTAAGGTGGAGAATTTAATTCCCTGAAGAGCTTGTTTAAAGGCTTAAAGTGCCTGCCTGAGCTCAGATCCATCTTACAGAAACCTGTTTTTCTGCTTGTTATGGAGCAGCCCTTCGTGAGCTCCTTTACTTCCTCCTTTTCTGCCTCTCTCATTCTCTCTCCCTCTTTTTAATATTTTATCATTCCATAGCCAGCATACTCAAGGCTGTTTACAGTACTGATACCTTGCTACATTAGTATTGCATTGATTAGGGTTGAAAATAATCTCAGGAAGTCATGCGTAACTCCCACTCCTTGTCCTTTCTGCCATGTAAGCACATTCTTTTTGCCCGAATGAAAGGAGAATGTTCTGTATGCAAACTCTTTCCAAGCCTTGGAAATGTTCTGCATAGGTGCCTTAGAGGACTTTCTTTGGCCTATTTTTGTGTCAGTCTCTTGAAATTCTCATATGTCAAAAGCTATGTTATTCCTTCATTCAAGTCCATTGTCCTACCAAAAATACTGCTTAATCCATTTCCTCTGATGGGAGGAAGTGGGCTGTTGATTTTTGAAATGTGCATGCTATTCGCACGCACTAGGTTATTCAGTAAAAATCCCTATTAAAAGATCATTAATATACATGTTCTGGAAACACCTTTACAGAAGTCTCCTAGGCTTTTAAAGACAGCGTGGAGAGCCTGATTCCTCGGAGCATTTTGCCATTTGTTTCTATCAAAGCACAACTCAGTGCCAGATAACATCTTACCACAGTGTCTATTTCCACAGTAAGCAGATATGCCTAATGAGACATTGGCAAGATTTAGACTCTAAATCACAGCTCATTCCAAACCCTAGGCTGCCTGTTTAGGATCTTCACCTGTTTCCGTACAATCCCATCTTTAGTGGAGCAGCACCTAACCCTCTCCTTTCTCAGCAGAACATTCTTTTTGGTAGGAGGGTGTGAGGGGGAATTAAGGGGCCCAGCCCCCAGCTGTATTGCCGGTAGTCCTTTATTTGCAGCCTGCTGCTGCTGTGCTCAGCAGAAGGAGGGATGTTCTGCCCGAGGGATGCTCTGTCCCAGCGATGCTCTGGGACTGGGGCTCGACCCCCCTTCCACCTGCCACAGAAAGGCAAGAGCTCCCCCTGCGCTCTGAGTGCAGACTGTGTCCTCCGGAGAGGATCTCTCCTGCTTCCCCTGAAATCCACGCTGTCATTTTAATCAGGTAGTTCTGTCTGTGTAAGGGTGACAAGTCATAGCTGGCATAAACAGGGCCTAAAACTATGTATCTGCCATTGGCAAACACGAAAAAGGGAAAGAAGAATTGCTGTTTTGCTAGAGCCATTTGAAATTAGTGGGGTCATTAAAAGCTTTTATTCAAATAAATAAATTCATAAAATTGCCTAGAACTCAATAGTGCAGGATGTCTAATCAATAGTAATTCATTTTCAGAATTGCCGTCTGTTTCACAAGCCAGGAATTGCAAGAGGTAAATCATGACAAACACTGCACGCACAGACAGGATCCATTATATCACAGCAGGGGTCACACTGGAATCACTTCATCTGTTTTTAAGGTTTGAAAGCCCAGGATGCAGTGGATTTTCAAACAGGCCCATCTGTGTGATATTTCTGGCCACAGATCTCTGGTTGCCCCACCGACAGTGGTAACTAAATCTCTGTGATGTACTCCATGCCACGGGCTGGATTATTTGCATTAGGAGTAATCTTCTGGTGACTCTGCAGGTGTCTGTACCCAGCAGAATGAATTACAGGGCTGTGCCTAAGGAACTTTTTTCTGAACATGATTTCGGCTTGAAAGTCATTAGAATGGGTAGCTGAACTTTTGGAGGTGTAGTCTGTGCCCTGTGCTGTAATTGAGGACTAATTTCTTATGCAAAAGGGGCAAAGCTGGAGTGAGGCCACTGTTTCTCCTTTTTTTTTTTTTTTGCTGAGCTTTCTGAATAACAACAACAAAAAAGCTAAATGCACATAACTGGAATTTTCTGACGGCAAATTCCAATTCATTTAAAGTCCTGTTTTTAATTCTGTCCATAGATGACTGTGAAAAATGCACTTTTATAGTTTGGAGGCATTCCACCTGGAAAAAAATAGCTCTGGAAAATGAAATTTCCATCTGTTAAAAAATGGGAGGGAGTGGAGGGGGCAGGGCAGGGAATAAATGATGGTCTATGTAGATTAGGGCCAACATTTTCAAAAACAGGAACTAAAGTTAGCCTTGTGTATTCATACTCAGACACAAATAAATATATAGTGCTTTGGGAAATTGTGCTAAGCCTCTGCTAGCTCTGCTTGTTTAACCTGACCTCATCATTTCAGGCCATAGTCAGCTGCCCAAATGTGGACGAGAGAGAAAATCGTGCTCATCCTTTTTTGTGACGGCGTTGACCCATGTCCCAGGGAGCGGAGCCTGTGCTTCTCTCGTCCTGCAGAGGAGTGAAGTGCCAGCCCAGGCTAGATCCTGTGGATCTGTTAATGGATAAAGGTTAAGAACTACAGTCTCTTTGATGTCCAGAGGGCAGACTTTGGCCTGTTTAGGAGATTGGTTGAGAGAATCCCTTGGGAGGCAGTCCTGTAGGGAAAAGGAGTCCAGGAAGGCTGGACAATCTTCAAGAAGGAAACCCTAAGGGCACAGGAGCAGGCTGTCCCCACAGGCCAAAAGTTGAGCCAGAGGGGAAAAAGACCAGCCTGACTGAACAGAGAGCTTTTTCTGGAACTCAGGAGAAAAAAGGAAAGATTATGACTTTTGGAAGAAGGGTCAGGCCACTCAGGAGGACTACGAGGATGTTGTGAGGTTTTGAAGGGAGAAAATTAAAAGGGCCAAAGCCCAACTAGAACTTAATCTCACTACTGTCATAAAAGACTATAAAATATGTTTCTATTAATACCTCAGCAACAAAAAGAGGGCTAAGGAGAAGCTTCATCTTTTACTGGATGCAAAGAAAAACAGGGATAAGGAAAAGGCCAAGGCACTTAATGCCTTCTTTGCCTCAGACTTTAATATAGAGACCAGTTGTTCTCTGGGTAATGAGTCCCCTGAGCTGGAACACAGAAAGAGGGAGCAGAAAGAAGACCCCAAATCCAATGGTAAATGCTCAGTGACCTGCTACACCACTTAGACATATTCAGATCTATGTGGCCAGATGGGATTCACCCAAGGGTACTGAGGGAGCTGGCGGAAGTGCTCACTTTCCATCATTTATCAGCAGACCTGCTATCTATGTGAAGGGCCCTAAGGAGGAACCAGAGAGCTATAGCCTTGTCAGCCTGACCTGGATTCCAGGGAAGGTCATGGAGCAGATCACCTTGAGTGCCACCACACAGCACTTACACAACAGCCAAGGGATGAGGCCCAGCCAGCATGGGTTTATGAGAGGCAGGTCCTTCTTGACAAGATGTGCTTGTTTTGGCTAAGGTAAGGTTAATTTTTTTCACTGTGGTTCGTATGGGGTTGTGTTTTGGGGTTGTGCTGAACAAATTGATTGATAATATTGTTGATAATGTAGAGATATTTTTGTTATTGTTGTGCAGGGCTTACAAAGAGCCAAGGCCTTTTCTGTTTTCCATACTGCCGCACTGGCAATGAATGTGGGGGTGCTTGGGAGGCTGGGAGGAGACACAGCCAGGACAGGTGACCCCAACTGACCAGAAGGGTATTCCAGACCACATGACATCATGCTTAGTATATAAAGTGGGGGGAAGAAGGAGGAAATGGAGGACACTTGGAGTGATGGCATTTGTCATCCCAAGTAACCATTACACGTGATGGGGGCCTGCTCTCCTGGGGGTGCCTGAACACCTGCCTGCCTGTGGGAAGCAGTGAATGAATTCTTTGGTTTTCTTTTCTGGTGTGCAAGGCTTTTGCTTTTCCTATTAAACTGTCTTTATCTCAACCCACAAGTTTCCTTGCCTTTACCCTTCCAGTTCTCTAACCGATCCCTCTGGTGGGAGAGTGAGTGAGCAGCTCTGTGGGGCTTCACTGCTGGCTGGGGTTAAACCATGACACTCACCTAATCTACATCTGTGACTTGATCTCCTTCTGTGGCTTAGTGGGTGAGAAAAAGACTGTGGATATTGTCTACCTAGAATTCAGTAAAGCCTATGACATTGTCTCTCACAGTGTTCTCCTGGAGAAACTGGCTTCCTATGGTGTGGATGGGTGTACTCTTTCCTGTGTGAAAAAATGGCTGGATGGCCAGGCCCAGAGAGCAGTGGGCAATGGAGTTAAATCCAACTGATGGCTGTTCACAAGTGGTGTTTCCCAAGGCTCAATACTGAAGCCAGTCCTGTTTAATATCTTCATTGATGGCCTGGATGAGGGGATCAAGGGCACCCTCAGTTCACAGACAACACCAAATTGTGCAGGGGTGTTGATCTGATGGAGGAAAGAATATGGATAGACTGGATCAATGGTCTCAGGCCAGCTGTATGAGGTTCAACAAGGCCAAGTGCCATGTCCTGCACTAGGGTTACGAAAACCACAAGAGGTATTACAGGCTGGGGGCCGAGTGGTTAGAAAGCTACTCAGTGGAAAAGGATCTGGGGGTATTGGTAGAAAGCAGCTGAACATGAGCCAGTGTGTGCCCAGGTAGCCAAGAAGGCCAATGGCATCCTGGCCTGTATCAGCAACAGTGTGGCCAGCAGGGCCAGGGCAGTGATTGCCTCCCTGTACTCAGCACTGGTGAGGCCACACCTCGACGGCTGAGTCCAGTTTTGGGACCCTCACTACAAGAAAGACACTGAGGGGCTGGAACATGTCCAGAGAAGGGCAATGGAGCTGGTGAAGGGTCTGGAAACAAGTCTTATGAGGAATGGCTGAGGGAGCTGGGAGTGTTTAGCCTGGAGAAAAGGAGACTTGAGGGAGACCTCATTGCTCTCTACAGTTGCCTGAAAGGAGGATGCAGCCAGGAGGGGGTCTTTTCCCAAATGGCAAGAAATAGAACAAGAGGAAATGGCCACAAGTTGTGTCAGGAAAGGTTAAAATTTTAGGAAAAATTTCTTCACCAGCAGGGTTGTCAAGTACTGGAACAGGCTGCCCAGGGAAGTGGTTGAGTCACCATCCCTGGAGGTATTTGAAAGACTCATTGGTGTGGCAATTAGGGACATGGTTCAGTGGTGGACTTGGCAGTGCTGGGTTAATGGCTGGACTTGATGATTTCAAAGGTCCTTTCCATCCTAAATTGTTTTGTTATTCCGTGATTCTATGTGTCGATGTTGAAAGTCTGGCTGGCTACATTTCCTCTAACAACAGCTTCCACAGGAAAATTACAAACCCACAAATTTTTGCTTAGTGTTTTAATTGTCTACAATACATTGCTGGGAGCTACAGTGAGTTTTGTAATTGGCACATGTAGCTGGTACTGAAAGACCAAAGTAATGGCAAGTCCAATTTAGCCAACGCCACTTAGCACAAAATTACACTCTGCTAATCCTCCTGAAACAACCAAGTCCAAAATGTCAAGACCTGACTGTGCTTTCAAACCCTTGTGAACAGAACGCAATTTTTTCTACAAAGTTATTTGACTACAGCTACTCCTGTTTTCTCTGTTTGTTTCTTGTCCAAGAAAGACATAAGGTACAGCCAATGCTTAGCATTTGCTGCCTTTAAATGTGGGATTTCTAGGGGCTGATGTCAAGGCCCTTGTCCTTCTTTCATCCCACCTTTGTGAACTGATGTTTAATTATACTTTGTACAGTTTCTTTTGTTATTGTGTTCCCGTGTTTTATATCATGTATTAACTGTCTCATGCTTTTCATGTCTAAAGTATCACTAGATAAAAACACCAGCATCTACTTAAGCCTATCTCTAATTTTCCCCAGGTAAACAGCTTCATGGAGAACATCAGGGCAGTACAGAGGAGCTGTGTTCTCCCTGAAGTGTGCACAAAGCGTGATATCACCTGGGCTGTAACTTCTGAGGAGATAGATTCAGGCACTGATAGATTCATCTTCTCTAGTAAAACTGCTAACCTAACCTTCCTGAGTGAGGATTGAACACAGTGGCTCTAAACCATACTGCAAATAATTCAGCTTTCCACTGATGTAAGGGAAGTACAACTGAAATCCATGAACACTCATCATATCAGACTCACAATGTGTAGGTGTGCAGGCACATTGGTGTCCCTGCCTATGCCTGTTTATTCAGGAAAGCTGCTCTCACTCAGGAGGGACGCTTAAAACTTCTCAAATTTTATCACTATTTTTCATCTGTGGCTCTTGTAGATATGAAAACTAACACACAAGGGGAAATCCTGGCCCGTGGAAGCTCTTTTCCCACACCATTTCTAGCTTGAAAGACAAGTAAAGCAGCCTGATTTATGATCCTAGATTTGTAATAATCTTGTACTGCTTAGCCAAGAGACTACATCCTACCAGGTATCCTCTGGACTTGCAGGAAGCATATATCCTGCAGTTTGGTGGGTTTGCTGCTGTTTGCCTTTGGCTGTAAGCATTTGGCATGATCTAACAGTTCAACACTTTCTTCTAACACCAGATTTCACAAAGAACTTGCAAACGGTTCCCTGAGACCAGAACCTGAAAGTCAGGCACAGCAGGGTTTCCTCCACTGTGGGATAGGACTTTCCCATGGCACATTCTTCTGTAAAGCCTGGGCTGAAGCATGCATTGGTCTGCAAAATGAGAGTTCCACTCCTCTGCTTTAATGATTTTCTTCTCTAGAGAGTTAGTGCCCTGCCAAATGACTTAAAGTGTTCTTTCTCACTTTGAAGCTGTAAGGTGCTGGAAAAGAAACAAGTTTAACAAGAGTGGGGTCACAAATGTACACAGCAATCGGGGAGGATGATTGTGATCAAGGAGAAAGGAAGAATAGGTGAAGAAAAAGGAGGAGAAAAGGAAAAAGGGAACCAGAAGGATAGGCATAAACACTGCAAAACTGAAACTTGGCTTCCTTGGACTTGCATAAAGACATTAGGTAGAACAATGTCCTTTTAACCCAAGTTCCTGAAGAAAGATTGTTCTCTGTCAGTCCTAAATGTTGAGGACCTAAGAGCAGGCAAGCTACTGTCTTACTCCACTGTCTACTATCCTTCTGGTCCAATCTTATTTTGATTTGCATTGCTTTTGCCCTAGTTTTTCTCTGAAAGAGGATATCTAAAGATATGTCACAAAATAGTTGTGGCTTTACGTTTTTGCATCATCAAGACACGAGTGGCTGTTCCACAAAGATTTAGGTAAAAATCTTTTGTCTCTTCCTTCCCCTGCAGTAGCTTGAGACTTGAAGCAGATGCCAAATAGCCACAAACAAAATGTGTGAAATAGTTTCACTGGTGTAACCTTGCACTGTAATCAAAGAATGAGGAGGGGATAGAATCAAATAATGCAAAACTGATGAAATCACTGTAGACACACAGGGTAAATAAACCAAACCATTGTCTTTATTTCTCCCATAGCTGAACTAGTGCCCTACACATAAATATCTCTCCATCTGAAGAAAATATGAGTAGCCACATGAACTTTGCGTTTCAAAGCTACTTCTTATTTTAAAGGTTGCATTTGCTGGAGTGCCATAAATACAAAGCTAGTTGTGTTTTGAGCTGGAACAAGTACTAGCCTATGAATACCAAGTGGTCTCAAGACACCTGGTGACTTATGTAGCTGATTGCTAGGGGAAGACAGGGTATTTTCCATTTAAAGTGAGGGAATGAATGAAACGGAGAGCTAGCAATGCACAGAACAGCCAGTTCAGTAATCGGAGGTGGAAAGGGACCTTGACATACTCAGTAGACTTCAACCTAGAAAGCTTTCAGAAAACCACTGTCTGTTACTTTGGAAGCAGCAGGGCAGTTTTGGTGATAATAAAGGTTGGATGTAGACTGCAATAGAGATACTGCCACATTGCTACAATATCCAACACTAATGTAGCCACCTCTTACTGAATCTTGTCATTGTTGTCGAACATTTCATGGCACTCGCAATTGGGTCACAATGATGAAAACAGCTTTTCATATGAAGGCTCGCTATGACTGGCATAAAATCAAATATTTAGTTATCTGTCTTCCATTATATACTGAAACATATTATATTTATGATGTAATGAAATATTCAGGCTTAATGCTGAGGCACTTATATCTTAGTCTTAGAATTCTGCGAGCTCCTGAAGATGTACTTTGCATACACAAGATGTATATTTCATATAAAAAGATGTGCACTGAAATATTAATAATATTTCCCTGAACTCTCTGCATTGTATTCTGTAGAATATGACATACTTAAATGCACTCATTACATCAGGAAGTTTACCAGCTTCCACTAAAATGTGCGGTATCACTCATCTTACTTATGTCATCCATGGTCTGTCACCCTCATTTGAGCCTAAGCCCATCCCAGCTTTTCTGCACTTTGCCCAGTAGCCCCAAATCATGTGCTGATCTCTAAGAAAAACCTCTGAGAAACAAGGTTCATCCTATGCCTGTCTCTGAAATGTACTTCTTCTACCATGCACAAACAAATCTTATCAAAAGTGCTTTTTTCTTTTTTTGACAATAGTGCTTGCTGTTCAGCTTTCCTGACAAGCAATGAAGATTTCCCTTTTCCCTTCCATTCAATTCACTAAAAAAACTGATTGTGCTTGTTAACAATGAAAGCATATCAAACCAAGACAAAATGTTTAAATAGCTCTTAGCCACCACATTATAGCTAACTGAAAAGAACCCTCTTTCTAATTTATGCAAAAAAAATGCTTAGTTATCTCACAGAATAAAAAGAGAAGTGCGTTTTTCGTAGATAAAAACACCATACTATGGGGTCCTTGTTTAAGTGAGAAAAGAGACAGCTCCTCAGCATATCTAAAAATCTTTATAAAATCAATTAATTTTTATAGGAGAAAGATAAAAAGGATGCAGGAATTCTAGAATTCTATCACATATTATCTGAACAGACACATCCACATAAATTCTATCTTTGGTGGTGAATTCGGTCTCCATGAATTGATGCCATGATAGATTTTCAATCAATGAGTGGTTTTTTTTCAGGGAAGTTTCTTTTTTTTTTTTTTTACTTTTATTTTTTCTTTTCTGCAATTGCTGTCATTACATTGCTAATGCAGAAGTTGTTATCAAATCACTTTGAAAAATATGTTTACTCTTTCCAAAACATTTGGTAAACTGTTTCAACATCAGTAAAATGTAAAATGCACTCACTTCAGTCGTTTCTCATTATGTTAGTTGAGTCATGGACAATTATAGTTTTGTCCCAGTGTTTTCTGATTTGCCCACAAGATGTTTGACCAAGATGTTCAGAAGTGGTTATTGACCCCAGCTACTCACCAGGAGGCAATTTAGTAGGATCTAATTTGGACACAATCTAGCCACCAGTCCTCTTTGTAACTTAGTTTAGCTGTCAAATTACCCCAGTTATTTTAAAAACTGACCTTCCGGGATTTTTATTTCTTTAGTTTCATCTACTTGGCTCGGGTTTTAGAATGAAAGTTCCAGCTTTGTCTTCAGTGTATTAAAACCTATTAAACTCTTCCAGAGTTGAAGGAAATATTTTCATAAATGTGTAACAGTAACAAATAATTACCTTTATTTTGTTTTTATTTACAGTAAATTTTAATTCTTAAAGTATTACCAACAGACTTAGATGGAAAACGGAAGTACTCTGAAAAGTTGTCAAGTAACTTGCAATGTCTCAGCATAGGACGAAAAGTGGAAGAGAGATTTGGAATGACAATTGACTGCTGAGTGTTACAACTCCACCATGTACAAGCTTCATCTCACAGTAAAGGATGCCAGCTATATTGCACTGTATTCCTTGTATATTGAACTATTTTGACAAAGACATTTCATAATCAGGTACACAGTGGATTCCAGAACATAATACACCAAATATGTGGCGGCTTTATAAATATTTCAGTATATCCTACTGGTTTTTATGTGAAGTGCATATTTTCATTAGGTAACACACTTTTTTTTTTCAGCTTACAGTGTTTCAGTGTGGCCTCATGATCCTCCCACTGTAGCAGTTTCCAGATTTTGTGTATATCATACATATGTTTCAGTACACAATGCAGGAACTTACTAAATATTGACATTCTTAGGGAAACCAGATGTATTTTCTGATGGCTTTGTATGGCTCTGTATAGGATTGTGATCTGCGGGCCTGTAGTGGTTGCAGAGATGAAGTGTCAAGGTCAAACTACATGCCCTGAAGTTAGGCCTTGCTAAAATGGAATGAGGCTTGAATGTTTTTTTCATCAGTTCTCCAAGACTTGTAACATTTTCATGCGTCTATCATGTTTGAAAAGATCAAGTGTGTTGATGACATCCGTTAAAACTCAGTCTTGGTCAAGTGTTAAAAGAATTCCTCCCAAATGGAGCCCATCCACGGCTGCAAACCAGAAGACAATACACTTTTTATTTTACACTTTTTTAATAGGCAAATACAAAATTAATAGATTCTACCCACTGGGAATTCTCTGCACCCATAACTGGTTTCACAGGGAGAGCTAATGATGTGCCTGTGGCACTGACGGATTCAAGCTGGGGTTAATCTTTGGATTTTGAGTGCATGAAAGAAGAGGATTGCATCTACTGCAAGGAAAATTGTTTCTCATTGATTCTTCCCCTAGTGAGTAACTAGCATGTATCATCCTTTAAAAGCAACAGATAATAATCCCCATTCTCCTAAATTCTACTGTTATTAATTAGTTATGACAACTAAAACATTTAAGTGCAATTATGTATCTCCCTGACCAAATGAGTGAAAGAGAGAGTTTGGTAGCCATCATTATGCAGTAACAGAAGTGCTCTAAGATACTCTGAGCCAAATGAGTCTGAGTCCTAATGCTGTAACTCTGACTCCATCCCTATGCCTCAAGAAAAGAAAGCTTGAAAGCTTGTGCAGTCTACACTAAACCACCACTCTGTTACTTTCTTCTTCTCAGGAATTTATTAAAAATGCACTCCTGATTGAATTAAAAAATATATATATATATATGCATATCACCAGAGTCTCAGTTATCAAATACGAGCAGTCACCGGAACTCCTGAAAGCCATAATTTCCCCCTATTCAAATAGAAAAGCACATTTTCCTATTTAGTGTGGCTTTAGGCCAGTGTATATGCACTAACTTAAAACTTCAATTTAGATGTGGTGATAAGAAGGTAAGAGCTCTGGTCCTTTAGAGTTTTGGAAGAGAGGACTGAGTCAGGTTAGTCACTAGTCAGGTGCACTACCTTCCCTTCTGTCTCAACTTGGAATAATAGTCTCCCTGTTTTCCTTCATTAGAGAGATCCTTCTCTTCTCACTCTGCAAAGTTATTCCTTCCCTTTGGTGTAAAAAGGGTAGCACCTCTGCAGTCATGGCAACTTGTCAGCCTTATCTTACTTGACTTATCTTGTATGTAAAAAGTTCTTTACCCCTCTTTTAGGACAGGTCCTCCACTCCCTTTTTAGTTAGTGCTAAGGGTCAAAATCCAGCCAGGTATGTTCAAGTCTTCAACGACTTTTCTAGTTCTAGTTCAATGGCTCAGAGATACTAGCAAAGATAAATTTGAATTTTCTTCAGAAATCACTGAATTAAGAACGATTCTAATTTTTTTTTCTGTGCCTCCCAGTGACTGCATCAGAGAAAACACTCTTGTCTGGACTGTTCCCAGTTTATGTGTGTCTCCTTACAGAACAGATATCGTTCTTGCTGTGACACTTATGCTAGACATTTTCTGTATTACGCTCAGTTGTAAATGGCCTAAAGAATTGAATTTCTTTTCAAGATGAGTTTCATTTAAGAACTCCTGAGAAATATTAATATCCTTGGTAAAGGACAAAGTGGTGAGCTGCAAACCTAAGTAACCCTCTAGGGATTTGACTACCTGCCTGTTTTCCTTGCTAAAAATCTGTGCACTTTTCAAACTGAAGGTTACATTAACATTACACAGAGAAAGTCAATTAATTTAACAAATTATCAATTTGTGAAGTTTCTTGAACATGCAATAACATGTACACAAAGCAGCTCTTTGTGATCCCACAGATGTCCTGTCCTCAGTGCACAGCTTCATTAATCATGTGATACACATGTTATTGTCTAAATTGCAATGCCATTTGAGACAGGGAAAACATTGGGAAAGAAGTGTTGCTTACCCTTTGCACACTAGTAAAGATTTCAAATAAGCACTATCAAGTCAGTGCTGCAAACATTTAATTTTATTCTTAAAACTACTTTAAAGCCCAAAGAAAATTATTTTTTGTTATTGCGTATGAACAAAAGTGAGCATACTCAGCACCACATATCCAGTTCATGCAAGAAGGGCTGAAATCTGTAGTTACACCTCAGGAAGGCAAAGGAGTGCCCCTAGGTCTGGGTTATGCCTCTAGGAAATCTAGAAAATGCCACTAGGGTTCCTGTGATTCTGATACAGTGATGCTGCACGTCCTCTACCCTTACTGCGATGTAGACGCAGGCACGGGACTAAAGTTGCCTCCTTCCTAAACAGTGAGTGAAGTACTCCTTCACACAGACTTTTATCTCTGTTCTCATGGCCACTGCTGGCTGCTGGCTGTGCTCTCCAGTTTCTTGCACTAGACAAACATATAAACAACTGGCTACACATAAAAGTCATTTCTGATCTATACTGTGAGAGACCCTTAGTAATTTGATATGAATTGTGTAGACCCTTTTGGCCTAATTCAAGGGTATCTGTTGCTTGAGGCTAGGACCTTCTCTGTAGCACCAAGCTAGATGTCAGCACTTAAACAGCAGAGAGATTGTGACTTAAAATGTTTCCATTCCAACTACATCCCTAGCAGTCATCAGTCACTTGACCTGAATATTTCAAAAAGGACTGTTATCTAATGTATCCTGTCAGAAATTCCTCATATAGCTTTTCTCAAATGTAATTCACATGTCCCATGATTCACAAATTCCGTAATTTCTTTGCCTAGCTACCTATAACTACTTAATTTAATAATGAACACAAGTTGACAAAATAGGAAGGATCACATTTTTATCTCTAAGAAGGTGGTGAGCAGTTTACTGCTTGAAGGACAGATAAAATTCAGAGAATTCAAGAGGAGAGGATAGCATGTATTTGCTCAATTTATTTAAATTCTCCAAAAAGCATCTGTCATTAAAAATGTTTGGATTCTTTGTAAAATAGAGGAAAAAAAAAAAAGAACAAATAAACTGATGAAATGAGGATATTGGTGAACAAAAATCCTAAGCAAAACTAAGAAAAGGATGCTAAGAAGGGGTTAAGGAGAGAGAAATCACAGATGTGGACAGAAAGGCCTCTCATTCAATGCAGCCATAAAATCAGTATTACGGATACCCCTAGGGAAGGAATGTTACAATTAGGATCCTTGATCTAGAAAGGCCTACTTGTTACTTCAATCAAGATGAAAAGTGAGATCAGAAAGCAAAAAATGTTGTTTGAAATCAACAGTTTTGTTGGGTTAGAGGCTTAGGGAAAGCCATTCAGCCACTTCAAGCTAAATGGTAGAAGTGACTCTGCACTGTCAGTTCAACCCTCTCTTCAGTCTGATGCCTTATCAGAAGCTGACACAAATTCACGGATATTTTGTGCTGCTGATATTCCTGGTTCTGTTCTGTACAGAGTGTGAGCAACCACAGAGTGCATCGGGAGCTCATATCCCTGTAATCTTGCTAATAATTCATGCAATGCCTGAAAATGGAGAGGGAGAGAGTTAAAATGGACTTCCTGCAAATGGCTCAGAGTGCTGCAAATTGGAGTTGTGGCATGTGTTGTTGAAGAAGTGGTCACATACCCTTTAGTCCTCCAAGGCATTCAGAAGAATACAAATGAAGCCCCTGGAGGAAGGCCAGTAGACATCCAAAGGAACTTTTTTGTAGATTCTAGTAAAACTCTGTGTTTAAAACACAAAAATATCAGGCAATTTTAACACTGCAGCTCCAGCTATAGAAGAGGGGTTTGTGCATATCACAAAGGCCACAAATCCATGGATGGGTTTCTGGATGCTACCTTTAACCTGTTGGTGGAGGAGAAGCAACATGCCTTAAAAACATGTTGCCTGTAGGACCTGTGTAGATCATAGCAACCCAGAAAGCTACATATTTCTTCTCTTTCAGGGACTGTTAGTGGAATTAGAGCTGAAACCTTTGTTTTCACAATTTTTTTTGCCAGAGACATCCACATATGGGCTTATTTTGCTGCTTGCTAAATTAGAATAGATATTGTATCATGAAATGAAATTTAGTTAATGTGAACTGTTTTGTTACTAGATATTCAGATCACAGTGAACTTTCATTTAAAAATGTTTAACATTTTGAATATGAAGTCTTTTTTTAAAAGTCTAAAATTTACAAGTTAGATAAGCCAGAACAAAAATATTTCACATCAGGTCAGCCTAATTTGGGGGGGGGGAGGTTTGAATTTTTGACCACTGAGCCAATAATGTGTCTTTCACACAATTGTGAAAGACTTTTAATTTGCTTTTTAGAAACTTCTTTTATGGCCCTGTATGAAATTTTGAAAAAGTCTCTGTAAAGAAGACAAAGCTGAAACTTGTTTGCAGTGGTTTTACATTGCTTCCATTTTCTCTGTTCTTTTTCCACAAAATAACACCACTTGAGAAATTATATGTAAGAGACAGTGAATACAAAATACTTAATTCTGTGGAGTACATTCTTTCCACGAATTATGTGACAAAATGTCTGAAAAAAAAATACACATATAAAAGGGACACAATGATTTTGTCTCTGTGTTTTTTTTGAAAAAAATGTTTCAAAAATGTAAAAAAAAAAAAAGCAAGAATGACTTTTCACACATGACACTTCACAAAGAGAATTTTATTTTTTACCCAGTGAATTGAATGAAATCCTCTAAAAATTTTTACTAAAGATCCTTTAACTTTTTAAAATTCATTTGACAATTTTTATTTGTTTGTGTCCTTAAATTACATTTCAACTGTCGTTTTACCCACATGGAACACAGGAAATTAATTTTTACATATTTCAAGAATCAAATGTGAATACAAAGCACAACAAACCAGCCTGGAACAGTAAACACCTTTTCAAAACAGCACCATGCCCACCTTGTAATGGCACATTTTTTCCAATGGATTCAGGGGTATGAGATAAAATATTACAGAGCTACAGCTAGTGGGGTGAGACAAACCAAACCCAAATCCCCCAAACCCCTGCATCAAAACCTTTAGTGCTTTGCGTAAATGGGGACCCATTAAGTATGTTTCTGAATTAAATCCTACAGGGATGAAAACGTTAGGCATTGCTTTGCAAATTGCCAGATGTTTCCAGGTTATTTTTCTCTTTCCATCAGAGTCAAGTTAATCATGTTCAATAGGCCACCCTGCACGGAAAAGTAAAAGTAACTTCCTTAGACAGCTGCTTTGCATAAAGTGTTTGCTTTCAAGGAATATTGTGCAGCCTGGAGATACTGGAAAGTAATAACAGAATAAAAAGGGGGAGGGAAAATTGCTCACACATCACCACCCTACTGAGTATCTTCCCGTCCCTCCAAAATGAAACTAAATCTTTGTTTTAATGTTAGGGGAGGCGAAATCAAAATCCATTGATGACATAAAAGAGCCAGCTTGATCCACTGTGAAATACTGTCACCTTCCTTTATGACTCTAACTAAGAGTTAGAGTAGGGGTACTGTCTGAATAGACCTTAACATGTAAATAATGACTAAGTGATAGGACAGTTTGGAAACAGGATTTGCAATCTATGGAGAAAAAAGTACCGTGACAGTGGCTTAGCTCAGAGTGCAGGAACAGACCCAGGTCTGCTTGCTAATTGACTTCTTTCATATTTTTAAATGATTATATTAGCTATCCTCAAACTACTTGAACAAATGTTTCAAGGCCACAGATTACACATGGAGAGATTTGAGACAACTCAGCTGGCAAACACATTTCTTTCTGGGAAAACCCCCACATACATCAATATAAAAAATGCAGACATAATTCTAGTGTTGAAAACTTCCTCAGTTTTTATTGCATAATTATTGTTTTTAAAGAATCAGATTTTAAAAGACCCTTACCAAGACTATGATTTTATGACAAAATAATGGGGTCTAAATTAGGCATAGTGAGTCCCCAGTATAAATGAGAATTTTCATGCTCACAATCATCCGCTTTTCTAGTTTCTCAGGCTATCTTTGTAAAGTTGACATTATTATAAGATTTTCATTACTTTATCTACTGAGTGCAGTTTTTACGACCATAGATGTCATATTGAACACTGACTTATAATTACCAAAGAAGGTTGAGTGCATATACAGTAATTGCCATGCACAAGCAAACAGACACATACATTTGTCTAGGGAGGCACATGAGGGACACACACCTAAATATACTTACACATATATACTTGGAGTGGGGAGGTGATGGCATTAGTTAGTGGACATACAACTCATTGGATCCAATTACATCTCTGAATTTAATTACAATCTGTTCTTTAGATAGTTTTGAATATGATCCAATGATCCGACTCAAAAGAAGAAATAACTTTGTTACTACAGACAATGCTGAACAAAATATACCAACATACATTGAGTCAGTTATGCATGAATTGCTAGTCGTCCCAGTGGATAAAGCTGGGTGGTAATTTTGTATTAATATTGCACTAATTATTAATTAATTATTAAATATGCTGCCTTGCCACACCTGGGAGCAGCAACCCACCACCAAAGGATGCAGCACCCAGGGGGAACATCAGGGACAAATCTTCAAAAGATAAATCAATTTTCAGTGCTTGCCACTAGTTTTGGGTTCATTTAAATTTTCCTGGTTTCTAGGTTTTAATCCTAATGGAGTAACTCCTCTGTATGTGTGTGTATGTGAGTATAGAAACCTTTTGGTCTTCCTTGTGGCACTAACATGTAAAACTTCTGGGCCCATCCCCATGACCCAACCTGAGTTGAAGGTGTTTTCAGTCTTCATATATTTGGGAACTTTGGAACTTTTTCCAGTAGAAGTGTAGGTGGGTAGGAATGAATATAAACCTCCTCATTACTTTCTGCAGATGTCTTCTAGAAGAGTCGCATGAATGAGCATTTGACAATGACTGTGCTTTATCCCTTTTATCACACAGCCACCAAAATTTACTTACTCCCTGGCAGGGACTCCAAGCTGTCTGCCTCCATAAATCAGCAGTAGTCGCCTTAGCCTTCTCCCAGAGGGTTCAGGTTGAGGTGCAACCAGCTTGGGATGATTCATGGGAAACATGACAGCCCCCTTAAGGATTTTTTTATGACTTGATAAATGCACAGATGTGCCAGGGTTTTTGTAGGTGAATGATACTTGGATGTTTGCTGCCGAGAGATTATACTTTGATATAGATGTCCAGTCTCTAAAAAAAGTACATTTTTCAGGATATATTAACCAATGTAGCTCTTGCTTAAGAGTATGCTTTTGCCTCTTTAATCTTAAAAGTAACATATGGACTAAAGCCTAACATTTGTCAAACTGACGTGGGAACAGACCAGACATTTATTAATCTAGTCCATAGGCACATTTTCTCATGTTTTGTTTAATCTGATTGCAATTATGCTATGTTGGGAGAAGAACAGTAGGAGCTAAACCCTAACACCTCAGCGGGGCTAAGATCTGAGTGGCTCTGGAAATGCGAGGTAGAAAACCTTGCATTTGGCAGAGCTACATGGACAGATTTTGCACCAAATGAGCAACCTGATGAGCACGTGCTGCTGCCCCCCCAACCCCGCACACTTCACGCACACTTGTGCACACAGCATGTTCCCAACGTGCCACTTGCAGCAGGAGCTACTGAAAAGGGACGGGCAAGAGCCAGGACACATCTGTCTCTGGGCTGTGAAGAGAGAGGTGGCGGCACAGACATCCTGCTGGGCAACCTGTGCCACATGAGGCTTGGCCATAATATGCAGACTCATCCAGGGTGTTTGGCTGCTTACTCTGACAGCAATAAAACCCCTAAATCACAGTGGCTAATTTTAACCTGGTTGCAGCAGTATGGACCACTGCCCTGCACCTTACCTCTTCCCTTGGCACCCTGGCTTCCCTGGAAAGATGGGAGCCCCACAGTGTTCCTGCTGGCATTTCAGTTTGGCACATGTACCCATGGGTCAGCAGAGACTCAGGCTCTATTTCTTTTCAGGAACAATTGATGTAGTGAAAGAAGCAAAAAGACTCAAAAAAGGAGAGGTAAGGATATTGATTTGCTGAAGAACAGTGTTACTCAGAGCCTGGGCTGGGATAATAGAACCGCAGGACACGTCCTTACACAAGGAGCAGCTATTCATGGCCCTCCTTGAGATGTATAGATTTAATGGCAGCTGTATCGCCTTCTAAAACTGCCTTGTGCTATGAGATACAGTATGTACAGTAAAAATAGCACTCCCCACACAGCAGGTTTCTATTATGGGATTAACCAGTTGTGCCCACGTTGTAAAAACCTGCTAACAACTAGCAAAGGCAAATCTCTCCAAAGCAGCCAGGCAATGAAAGAAAGTCACAAACAAAAGACTAATGACCTAAAAGTAAAATTCAAACCTGGAGATACTACGGAAAATATTGCTTAAAAAGCTAATGGTACAAAACTGCGTGAATTATGCAACTAAACCCAACTAACAACTTCCACAGTTTGTTCCCCCAAGTCCTATGCTTCTATTTCTGTTAATGCCCATGAGATTGTAAAATGCAGGGGGAAAGGTTGCAGGCAAAGTGTGTTTATTTATGAATTCCATATTTAATGATTCTTCAGCTAAACCAGAAGAGGCACAGATAATTCTGACTGAACTGGAATGGTTATGCTAACCGCTTTATACAGTCCCCTACCCATCCCTGCAGTGACTGAAATTTTGCGCAGCCCCTTTAGAGTAGATAACTCTGAAAGAAATTAATTTCATTCACTTCTAGAGTTGACCAGGTCATTCATTTAATTAAACTCCAGAAAGTATAAAAAAATTGCTTTCAGTTCAAATGGTCTTGTATTATATCCTTTTTAGCATATGATACCAGGCAGATTGCCAGCCCTATATGGAAGGGGAAATTCAGCAATATGTTGCAATAAAGCTCTCTCCTGGCTCCCCAGTCAAAACTTACTTTCACCTAAAATATTCTTTCTTGCCCTTTCTTATTTCTAGGATCTCAACATAAAGTCATCAGCATTCATGCTGTAAGATTAGATTTAATGTGTTTCTAAAACCTCCCATTAACCTTTCAGAAAGTCTGACATTTCCTGATTCACCAGACAACTAAGTCTTTTTCTATCGGGGTAGACAGTCTCTTCTCAAATCACTTGCATGTGTCAATAATGACTCCTTTCTTTCCCATAAGCTGGAGGAGAGTGGGGCCCCAGCTTCCTTGACTGAAGGGGGTTGCTTTTGCAACAGCTTGTGCTCAAGCAAAGGGAGGGATGGAGAAATAATGTTAAGCAGCTTCACAATCAAAAGCTTCTGCAGATAGCCTCAAACTCAGACATAGGTGGATTGGGTAGTAGATAATTCTTTATTAAGGTACTGACAGAAATGTAGTCTTTCAGGATGCTTATGAGCCTGAGGAAAAGCCGCTATTATTCTTGAGTTTCCATTCCTGCTGAGCCAGCACCTGTTTGCACTTTTCCCTCATTCTGGTCAAGCAAAGATTCTCACTTAGCATGTAATAAAATGTTGCTTTATTTCCCCTGTAAGCCAAACACATTGACATCATTGGGTGTGCGCCTGGTTTATGGCCTAAGGATTTGGCCTTTTATATGTACACAATTATCTAGATCACTTTTCCTTACTTCATTCCACACCCTCTCCTCCCCTCCAGCCCCCAGACTCATGTCAAAACTGCAAGCTTCTCAGGTATATTTTTAAAGTAATATTTGTGAGTGTAATGTGCTTGCCGATCTATTTGATTTTTTTGAGATATCAGGGTGCAAGAAATTCTTTACTTTTTAGCCATTATTTTGTTTTATAAACTTAGAAGTCATACAGTTTTGATGACCTGGTCAACTTACTTGTCTCCTGCAACTACAAAATTAAAATATTTTCTATAACCTAGATACCATGGAAGTTCTTGACTGAGTTTGCATTTGTCATATAGAATGATTTATCACTTGACAATAGAGTCCCCATTGCATTATATTTTTGAGGAAGGATAAAGAAAAATTTGGTCTTTTGTCCTTGATTTTGTGTTTCTTTCCCACAATCCAAGATGGCTCTCAGAAATATAAATGCTTATGATTTTTCCCACAGATATGAAGTACAAGATATACTATCAGGAATTTAATGCCACAGAAGCTGAAACGAAGTAATATCTTTTATACTTGCTTGGAGGCCACACACAGCTTTTTTATGCAACTCATATGTTGGTTATTGCAAAGAGGAATCCCCTCCTTCTTTCCCCAATGTCAACTCTAACTAAAGCAATTGAGAGGAAGTATGGTCTTCTCTGTCTTACATGCATTTATATACATCTGTATGTCAATGTAAATACACAGTGATCTGTACCTGTACCTATCAATACTGATATCTATATTGATACATGTTTATATACGTATTTATAGATATAAAAATATATGTATATATATCTCAATATAAATAGGCATATGTAGCTGCATCTTAAGAGCACACAATAGGTATCACTATCAATCTGTATTTATAGATGTTGGTATCTATTGATACAGACAGATCTTGATAGGGACTGATGCTTTTTGATCTGCATGTTGATAGCAATAGGCATGAATGCCTGTTGACTTGGTAGCTAGCACTGCCTACGGATTTGAATATCTATTGATAGGTATTGATATCTGTTGATAGGAGTTGACATCAATACTTATTGGTAATATTAAGGCCTCAGTACTTAACAATACCTGCACCAATGAGCACTGATATCTATCAATACTTATATCTAGGGTATTAATACCTACCACTATCACTGATAATACCTCTCAATAAGCATTGGTACATTTTTCTGTCAATGAGGATTGATACCTACCAACACAGTTGCCTTTTTAGATCAATATGATAGGCCTTGATATTTATTGGTTTGGATACCTATTGGTGGGTACTGATATGAGGAGGTATTGATACAAATCGATACCTCCAAATATCCATACCTATTGACAGACATCAGTACCTATTAATTTTAATATCTGTCTACAGCGATGGGTATCTATGTCTATTGATTTGGATCTCAATATGCATTATTATATATCGTATTTGATAACATTTATCAAGAAGATTCAAAACAGTGAGCTATTGAAGTTTATCAATATCAATAGCAACAATATCTATTCATATTTGTAGCCATTGGTACTCATTGGTACCTTCTGGTATTGTAAACAATGAATGAGTATCAATACCCTTGTATTTGGATATCTATGAACAGGTAGCAGTATCAATGGGTATGGCTACCTGTCAGTACATATCAATATCAATACTTGTTGATAGTCATCTATGCCAGCCATTATTGGTAGCTTTTTTCATCAATACCTATCTGTATTGACAGGCATAACTGTCTAATACCTATAGTTTTTGATATTAATTTTGACATCAATAAGCATCAATGCCTACCAATATCAATATATTTTGATATCAATAGCCATCAACAGACAATCAATACCTATCAATTTTGATACCTATCAATTGGTAACAATAGGGATAGATATCAATAAGTATTGACACCTATCCATATCAATAGGTGTTAGATATCCATACTTACTGGTTTCAATGCTGATTTCAATATCTACTGATTTTGGCACCTATTGATAACATAAGGCATACATACCTGTGAACACCAGTGGAGCTGCTCTTCATCATGCTGTAAAAACTCCTTAAATTTCTAAAATTCAAAATGTGTATTTATTTATCCCGTACTAACTTCTGTGTTCAATCAATTTGTCTGACACAGAGAAACCCCACACTTTAGGGACACCTTCTGAGTAGTTCTGTCTGCAATGAAGCCCTGATTTGCACTAGGGTCAAAAAATACTTCTTGGCAATGCTGTGCTGATAAGCCTTGATACAACAAGGAGGCCAGGGAATAGTCTCAGTTGTCAACAAGGACAACTTCCACAGAGCATTTTGATAATGCAATAATGTGTTGGAATAAAATGGCCTGATGGCCTGGCTCATATAGTGAAGAATAAATTATTGATATGGACCACATTTCTAAGACATCTTCATGTAAAGCCTTACGTGACAAATGCCTCCATGGAGATAACTCATGCATAAGTAGCACATATTTTCATTATTGATTTACTAAAAGGATATTACTGCTACTGCAAATGCAGGAAAATTGTCTCTATGGGTCAAATTCCATTTTAGTGTTATTCCAAAGAAGGTAACAAATACACCAGGGATTTTTTTAACCTACTCATCCAGTCCATCAGACGAACTCTAGTTTAGCTGGTGGTTTAATTTTTCCAAAACCATAGCCTAATATGTTGTGAGTTGCACTAAATATCTAAAGAAGAGAATAATAAACAGAAAAGAGCCTACTCCAGACAACTTAAGCCTTAACAAGCAGGTGAATCACGAAAAATGCTAAACACTTCTTCATTGGTGAGCATTTTGATTAAAACAGAAGAGAAATACAGAAGGCAAACACCAGATGATACATCACATGTAGGTGCTGAGCCTGTACTAAGTGCAGAAAGTTAAGTGCTCATTGCTAATTTGGAGGCTATCCCAACCTGATTGCAAGGGCCCAGCCCCTCAGTCCTCCAGCAAAGGAGAGGGACAGACTCAGAGACTGCAGCCAGGTTCAGCCTAGAATCCAGACCATGAGTCACCTCCCTGGGGATGGGGATGGACTGGGACATCAGCCCATGGCTGGGCCTCCATCAATGGGACCTGTGGCCAGGCAAGGCTGTGGGGAGATGAAAACTGCCATTGTTGCAGCACCACTTCATCAGGGACTGATGGACCTAGAGGGCTGGAATGGGGTTCTGAGCCATGGACAGGGTCGGTCGGAACACTCCCAGGGGGCTGGGTAGAGATTGTCAACGTTGGTGATGCCCCTGGGACCATGACAGCAAAGCAGCGCTGCCAAAATTGTGTAGCTGTGCATATACCTGATATGTGTCGTGCCAGGGTTCCCCTACCAGACTGTAACAGAGTGCAATACATCCCTTTGGAGAATGCTTGCACACTTTTCTACCCATTCCTATGGAACTGAGCAATACCAAAAGAGTGTCATAAAAGACCTCCTCAGCATGCTGGATGCATGGTGAGACAAGTTGAGGGGGGGAATTCTGAAAACACCTCTAAGAAAGATTATGCATCAGCAGGAGCAGAGTCAGTGATGAGACTATACAAAATCCCTACAGTGGTGTACACATGATACTGCTGGAAAGAAATCTGAGCTATACAGCTTGTTTCCTTTCAGATCATGAGGTTTCCCAGCCCTGGAGAGGTTTGGTTTCTGAAATCCTAATTCTGGACCCATTATGGTTAAAACAGAGTGTGATAATCCAAGATGATGTAAAATATATAGAGTGCATTCAGATTGCAAAGTGACACAGATATGACGGAAATAAATGCCATCATATTTAAACTATATTTAAGCTCCTAACTGCCAAATCTAAGTCTAAACATATGATTTTGAAATCCAAACCATATAATCACATTTGAAAATTCTATGGTCAGTATGAAGTATTTATTAACTGTTCATTACCAAATAAAGCAAATCATTATTTTAAAAAGTGCTTAGCTATCTAAAATAATCTATCTAGATTTCAGTTCTGTTTTCATCCCAGTGATAATATACTACAATACATTAAAAGGTTTAAGTAAAGCTTTAAGAAACTTATTTTTCCATGTACCTATGCCAATAGTTTTCTACCTTTGGAGGGGCCACTTCTAAGGGTTAGGAAAAAGTAGCCAAGAAAAGAAGACCTATTTCTAGAAGTTTATATTTGCTATACAGAAGATGTACACTTCACAGAAGTTCAAAACCAGTAATACGAGTGTTAGGGAGAGTTCTTGCCATTAAATTATTGCACTGCTCTCCAACATTTCCATATAGAAACAGCTGTATTTTTCTCCTAACAAAATTTCAGGGGAAATACAGGGGCATTCTTGTTGCTGTTTAAGTGACCAGTTACTCTGTCAATGCTAGCTAACATTAGCATTATCCATCATCTCTGTCTTTGATTACCTTTATCAGACCCAGTCATTTCTGTAGTCAGATGCTCGGCACAACCAGAGTCTGTGCTGCTACCAGGGAATCTGGGTTTTGCACCAGGACCTCGTGACCTGGGTGCTGAAGAAGGAAACCCAGGTAGAAATGCATGTAACCAATGGGCAGGACTCCAGGGAGTCACAGAGCACTGGCATCGTGGTCTAGATGACACCTTCCTCTTCAAAGTCCATTTCTGCCTCTTTCTCATGGCAAGAGTGAGTGTGTTCTGCCAAAGCCAGGGCCACACGGAATGTGAACTACCCAGAGCTGGGATGCCTTGACAGCAACATCTCTTCAGCAGCTGTGCCAATATCACTGAGAGTGAAGAGGCAGACTTGAGTAGCTAATCCATACTTTCTCTACATGGAAATGAATGTAAGTTAGTCAATAAATTGACTTTTTCTTGGTAAGTGATTTAAAATCATGGAGTGAAGAATAGCACATGAACTCCTGCAAGAGTTTAAGTTACTACTACTACTACTGCTACAAAAATTCTCCAGTCTAGGATTTTAATGGATTTTTTCAGCAATTTTTGTGTTAGAAAATGAAATTAAAATGAGAACTAGGGGTTTTTTTTATTATTAACTTCTGTAGTTGTCAGGTGCTTAAGCCTTTGCACTTGAAAATACAGGTGGCTGAAGGTGAGAAGATGCTCTAGGACAAAAAGATATTAGTGGAGGAAGAAGACAGCAGGCTGCACTGTCAAGGGGGATATCAGCAGAGCCTCTGGTCATTCTGCTCCACTGAGGCAGTTTCAGGGGGATGCATGCGCTTTCAACTCTATTTCTGGAGTTGTATACTAGGTATACAAACACATATACACATCTCACACACTCATGCTTGGTTTTGTTTTTGGTTTTTTTAAATTTTTTATTGTTGTTATTGTTGTTGTTTTTAATATTTTTCGTTTGGTTTTTTTGTTGTGGTTGTTTGGGTTTTTTTAAGAAAATAAAGGAAAATATTTCCTTGCCAACAATCAATACACTATGGAATAGCAAATTAAACTCTAAAGCCTCTTAGGTCTAGATTAATTCTATCTAATTTTAGGTACATAAATGAGACACACAGTTTATGCACAATGTCACTTTAGGTACCCTCTGATGTCAAGACAGAGAGACAGGATACCTCCAGAGGGCATTTAAGTATTAAAGTGGCTTGAGATCACCCTCGGAAAGTGCCTGTCTGTGTCAACTGGCACTAGAAGGCAAGTGGACCAGCCATAATCTGAATTTAGGTGCCTTAATTATATGCCTGGGGTTGGTTGAGTTGATTCCAAATTTATTTAAGCAGGAAGATTGAATAGAGGGCTTGTGAATAAAAAGTAAAAGGACAACAAATCAGTAGTACAGTCAGCTTTTCTTTCTAGACTCCAAAAGTCAGTTCAAAGCCACAGAGAGGAATAAATAAAAATAATTTATAAAATTCCTTCAAGCTAAAACATTTAACATAATGGTCAGAGAAAATCAGTTCTTGTTTCTTTGTTTCTCTGCTTTGTATGACATCCTCAAAAGGACACTTGAAGTTTCAAAAATAATATTTTTTTAATATTAGGTGGATGATTAAAGACCCTGCTAGTGGAATCAGAACTTTTTTTCTCTCTTTCTAAAATAATGCAAATGTTTATTTTACAAGAATCATCTTTGGCATGATGGAAATCTCACTGAAAGTAATGGTAATTGTTCAAGTTAGACCCTAATGTTCCACGTATTTCCATAGCTTTTCATTTAATTATGCTTCTTTTGAAGCTCTGTTATTAAAGAAAATAAGTGCTACCTTTCAAACACAGCTGGAGTAGTGGTAAGGGACAGGGGTTCTCTGTAGCATTAATTTTTAATGTATTTTCATTCTTAAGATTGACCTTCCATTTATAAGATAAAAGTACATTTGAGACAAGGAGTCTCCCTGAGTTATTAATAGCTTATTTAATTATTCTTCTTTCCTTGGTAGTAATACTTCAGAAGGCATTCAGAGAAGCTGCATGAAAACACTGTGCAATACTCAGAGCATGCAGACATCTGCTTTATTTGCCCGTTTCCCTTGATTTACCAATGTGTTTTAATGCAGTTGCCAAGCTCAATTTATGTCCTTCATTTTGTGGTATAGAGGTGAAAAGATTACACATTATCCTCTGAGGCTGGCACTGGCAGACATTACCCAGGGTCACATTTCCAAAGCAAAATTTAAAAGCAGCAGAGCTTCTCTCTTGGTCTCTACTATTTAGGATGTTTTCGGAGGCACCCAGCATTTGCGCCAGAACAGCAGCACTCTGACTTCTCCTGCTGCCAAAGAAGGAGCTTGTGAGCACAGTCAGACCTCAAGACCTGGCTCTCCAAGGATGTCTGGTGTGGTGCTGAGCAAGCCAGGGAGGAGGTGGTGGTGCCACCTGCAGTGCCCTGAAGCTGTTGGCAGCTCTGGGATAACAGCACATTCTCATGCTGCCGGTGATCATAAAAGCCAATTGTACTGAACGGGGCCAGGCCGCTTCCACCACAGCCTCAGGTGGAGGTCAGTGTGGTACAAAGAGAAGGGTGGAGGTGAAAAAAAGCTGTTCAGGGTACTGCTGTGGAAAGCAAATAAATTTGCCCTATGATATTTTCATTTACCAAGAGAAACAGATGGGGGTGGGTGAACAAGCCAAAACCAGCTTTAATTATTACTCCTTTGAAAAGGAATGTGCATAGGGACTCATGCTGCAGTAATTTGGAATCAAGCTGGCTGTAATACCTCTGTATTTAAAAGATCCCCTAATACTTGTTCCAACAGCTCAGCCTATTTTCCTTTTAAACTCCTTCACCTACAGCCCAATACAGTTCCATTACACTCAGGCTCCTAAATCCATGGAATTATTTTAGAGGCATACAGCTGAATATGTTGCGGACATCATCTGTGGGGGCACTCAGGTAAAGAAGATTTAACACTGAGGTTTTTTTAAATATTTCACAAAGATTTTCCTTGTGTCTGGACAGGCAGACATATTACCATTGTGGAAGGTCACTTTCAGAGCAGTGAGGAAGTTTCACAAGGATAAATCTGTGCATAACAGCAGATTATTACTTTCTCTAAATGAGATAGTTCAATCCAATGGAAAGAGAAGCCAAATTGGTTCAAATTAAAGTTTGTCTGAAAATACTTCTACTTACTGTACAAACATAATATTTTCTTGACTGCTGTTTAGGAGAGATATCACACTGTGATACCTAATGAAGCTCAGATGCAAATTATTGAAATAAAATAGAGCATTCAGGTGGGAATTGAAAATCCAGATTCATTCCGTGTTTGCTAAGAAGTCATTATTAAAGAAAAAAAGCATCATTCATTTCCACTGAGTTACTTGGAGACATTAAACACCACACGACAGAGATTATTCACGTTTCACTAGCATCTAGGACAGCCGGCCTCTCTAGTAGGAAATAGCCTCCCTATGGATGCATCCAAACAAAGGCGAACTTGAAGCACCTTGAGATGAGGTGCCCGAACAGAGGACAAGAAGCTAGAAAGCCATTAAACAAAAGCTGATTACTCAAACTTTCCAAAATTCCGGTCTAGTGCCCCAAATCACAAGATTGACTCTCCTCCATGCTATGACTAGAAACTCAGGCTGAATCATACAGATTATACAACCCTTCCCCTTGATGTCGAGCAGCAATCTCAACTTTCCTTGTGTTTTATTTTTGTCTTTTGTACTCTGATGGATGTGTGCACGGATTTTTTAGCCTCTCTCCTCTGAGGCTGCTTCCCCTTTCAGCTGCTCACCTCCCGGTTGGTTTTTTAAATCGTATGTTTCAACGTTAACATTGTGCAGGTTGTCTGCAGGCCTCGGTCCTAAGCACTGGGAAAGCTGGACTGGGAAGATTGCCCAAGGGAAGGCAACATGGTCTCCTCTTCCAAGAAGCTGAGTAACATCTAGTTTCATAGCTTTCAGTGAAGGAGACCTTGCATATTCCCAAGCTGCTCCACCCCTGGCAGGATCAACTCATATACAGTGTGCTGCTCCTGCTGCATGAGGTCAAGGCTGATAATCTACTATTTTGCTGAAATTTGAGCACAGGAGATGCAAGAAGCCAACATTTGAGAGACTTGTAATTTATATCCCACTCTCAACTCACTGCAATAAAAACAGGCCAACAGTGCAGAAGAGTTTTGAGACTTGAAAATGAAAACTGGGCACTGGAATTTATCTTTCTGTGGTGGTTTTAAGAGACCAAAAAGAGTCTGCAATAGGTGTAGGCTAAATACTGAGTCTGTGTCTGCTCAAGTTTTGATTGTAGTGAGAATGGGCTTGGATAAAAACCACAGGAGGACTTCAGGATCTGGCCCCATGCAGGGTGTTTAGGGGAGACTGGTTGTCAGCAATTGGGTCAAGCCAACAACTTCTGTCTACTTAAAATAAAGTCATTCTTTTCAAACCCACAGCAGTGCCTGCTCCTGATGACTGTTGCAGTCACTGATTGAAACCAGAATTAGCCAAAGCCTTTCTCGGTCCCTGCTTCTAATTTAACTTCCCAGCCTTGTTATTTCTGGCTGTAAACATTTTTATTTTTTTGCTCTGAGAGAGAGTTCAAAGTTTTTAGCTGATTGTGCCCAGCTAAGTTTTCTAGCCAGGAGCCTGTACTGCTTCTTGAACTTGAAAATAATTGGTCCAGTCAGGGATTATGGAGGAACACTGGATAAAATGCTCTGTAGGCATTTCAGGGGTAATCATAGGCTAACCTGTCCCAGGATACTTAATCTGTTAGATCATATTTAATATTTTTATCATGATAGCATCCAGAGGCCCCTGCAGGACCCCCAGTGAGATAGAAATTTTAGAAATGCAGATGTTTACATGGTCTCTTTCCTGAAATCTAACAATCTAAAAGAAGCCTATAAAAAACATATTTAGAGTAAAACAATAAACCTGGTAAAGCTGTCACTGTAGTGAATAATCTTATTTGCTCATATTGAACTTACTTTTGTCATCTGACCAGCAATATCCAGCTTGTGTCAAACCAACTAGCAAAGAAATGGATATTTCTGTGCAAAACTCACAGGAAATCTTGCAACATCACTTTTTTGCTGTACTTTTGGATAGCTGCAGTTATTCCCTGTTAAAATGATTAGTACTCTAAATGAATGAGATCACCTACTGAATAAAAGCACAGCCAAGCCACACTCATAACATGATCTCATGCAGGCTTGTCTTCAAGAATGCCCCCCTGAGAGTTTTCAACAATTGTTCATCCAATTGTTGTATGTAACCTCTGTTCAGAAAGGAAATGTGGCTGACAAAATCAACTAAAAAAAGAACCCACTGATGCCAAAAAAAATATTAAAAAGTGTTTGTGCCTGGGTATTTTAATATATATTCTTTTCTCATCACCAAAAAAGAATCCATTCATTTTAAACAAATGTACATAATGCTAATTTTTCACATACAAGGGCCACTCATTTATTTTAGAGGGGGCTCATGAGACTAGGTCTTAAATAAGTTATGCATGAGCGTCTCCATGCCCTAGAGCCAAATATAGCAAAACTTTCTCTCCTCTTATGGCACCCATATAGTGCAGCACTGTCTGCACAGCTCCAACACCAATAATGTTTTCATCTCATCTACAAGGCAAGAAATCAATGTTTTTAAGAAAGGAATGGAGGCACCGGGAGAAGAAAACATCCACCAGTTGAAGAGCATTTTGGTGCTAAACAAAGTGGGCAATTCCTTATCAGATTTTCATAATTCATCATCCACTTGTGAAAAGTCCCCTATCTGCATACATGTCCTAAAATACAGAGGGTTGTAAGGGACTTGTTGAGAGGAAGTGTGCAGTAGAGAGGGCACTTGAACCAGGTCACCAAATCCCCAGACTAGCCTCATAATCACGAGCTCGTCCTTCTTCCCAAATCTCTGCCAAGGAAATCACCAGGAACTCAGACATTACACAACATTGGCTTTCTGTCTCTTTGAAGAAGAACTTTGATCCTTGCAAGCAGACATTTTCTACCCAAGACAGCTCATTGCATTAGTCTATCCCCTTGCCAGCTCTGTGCAGAGGCTAAAGAGAAACTTTGCTGTACAAGACAGAGTGAAACATGAAGACACGGTTTGAACTGAAAGCATAAGTGGTCAAAAAAGAGAAAGGCAATATGGGGAAGAGGGGAAAAGAAGAGAACAGGGAATGGATGAGAGCCAAAAAGAAAGAAACAGACCCTAGTTTTGTGGTATGGGTTTTGAAAGCCTCGCTGTGAGGACTAAGTGTATATTATTAATGACATTTAGCACTCAGAAATGACACTTATGTTGGTAAGCACCTTTGGACAGCAGGCAGACATGGTACCGTGCAAAATACCTCACAGATTTTTAGCAAGTCTGTTTAATGATCTTTTATTGTCTGAGTCACAGATCCCACTGACAAACTAGTATGAACAGTCAGCGCTAATGTGAGCCACCAGCAAGTTTGCACAAAATGCCACCAATGATACTGCCCGTCTGAAGCATACAGATGAGGTTTTTGTTCTGCTAGATGGTTTTCTAGACAAAAATAGTCTCCCTACACTCCCTTCAATTCAGATTTTCAGGATATCACTGAAAAACAGGTTTTCTGACAGTGTCACTGGCATTTTGAAGACCTTTTTTTGTTTTTATTTTGGTTATTGGGGGATAATGCCAACCAAGTGTGCCCACAATTTTTTAATGTTTCTTCTAGTTAGAAGTTACCTGACACCCATCCAGAGCATATGATCCCCCCAAAACTGAAGAACCATGTAAAGGGACAGGTACAAAACAGTGACGCAGGAAGACCACAGTACTGCAAGTCTCCAGTCATGTTTGTTTGCCAGGCACACATGGCAAAAGGGTAAACGGGCATTATTGGTCTGCTAAACCAAGCAAGGGGATCAAACAGAGACAATGAACGGGGCCAGGTGCTTTTTATTCTCTAACAGATGGTATGTAAAAACCTTCTTGTATGTGATTTCAGCATTTCTGTACATGCGAGAGAGAAAAAGCCTTGAATTTATATTTAACTTCTCTTGAGCAGGACTGACTGCCTTTTCACTTCTTTTTCCTCACTGGAAAGCCTGGGCCTGATTCTCAGCTGATGTAATCTGGCATTGTGCCACCCAAAGCAATGAAAGTGCACGGGCACAGGGGAAAGACAACAGTTTGGCCAGGGACCCTTGAGAAAGCTCTGCTTTTAAGCGCTACCACAGGCTGACATCCATGCAAAGCAAACAGGATGTCCAATTTTAAATCTCTAACAAGCCACATCCTGTAAACTGCATTCTACTCAGCTGACCCAGGAGATAAAATGGTTGGGACTGATCCTCAGCTATGATAAGGCTGGTTTGCTTAAAGTTACAGCTGAAAATCCCTCCTGAATGGAACTTTATTCTATTCCACCTGCCCCACACCCCACCACAGGCAGGCAAGGAATGAAAACGAGAGGTCAGAAGTGAGACGGTTGTCCCAGTACAGCTCAGATGTTCCTGGTGGTTGTGTCCAGGACAGTGCCAGCCCCAGAGTAATCATCAGTCTTACCCTTCACTGTACCTGATCTTCAGACAGATAAAAAATAAGGGGTTTTCCTTCTAGGGAAAAAAAATAATCGCTTAATTGAAAACGGATTTAAGAAGATCGCAAAGACCTGCCAGCTCAGAGCTGTTGAAAGAGGCAGTTTGTTGGTTTTTCACTGGTATTCCACTCTTCATTCACAGCACATGTGCTACCGAGAGACTTTTAAAGCCCATCCAGGTTGTCTGAAGCAATCCTGGCTAACAAACACACAAAAGCTGTTTGGGAACATTTGTTGCTTTCATGTTTATAAACCTGTATCAGTGATGCCATAGTACTCTGAGGACTGACTTTAGTCCTTAATTTTCATTCACCACAATATTTGCAAGTATGTCCATGTGAGAAGCTGCTAATCAGGGTTCACAAAGGCCAAATAATTTTGTGAGTCTATACATGTGTGTGGCTGTGCCTTGTGGCCTAACAGCCATATACTTTAACGTTATATGTTAATATAAACTTTGCCTATTTTTTATATTAGGGGAAGAAAAGCTGGCATTATCCAAACGCGACTAAAACTGAACAAGATGCACTTTTTGGACTGTTCTACTAAACATAATTTTATCACAGCACTCTCAGCACATACTTCATTGTTCACTTGCTTGCAGGACTGGCAGTACAGGCTAAAGGCTTCTGCTGTACTCTAGTTTAGTCTGGAACCCATCCACCCAGCAAAGAGGGGGCTGGCAGAAAACACTTGGTTTCTGACTGTCCTCCACTACTCCCATCAATGAAGGGACAGTCTTGCTGGAAATGATGGCAGAACAACCCAGCAGAGACGGCTGACATCTCATCCATGAGACAGGCAGAAAAAGTAGGGTAGGGAGGACGCAGGAACAGGCTGAATTTTGCTGAAGAAAGTCACATACTTGACCACAGCCAACCCAAGTCCTCAGAGCAGATGCCAGTCCCCAAGACTGACTCCACAGCATTACCTGAAAGTATAATTTAATTGTACAGTGAATTGAGACTTTTCAGGGGCAGGTAAAACAGGCCTTAGAGCAAAGTCCTGCTGCTGGATCAGTCCTGCCCTGGTCTGGATTTCAACAGGTTGGCTGATGGTTCGTCACGCTGCATTACTTTCTGTACTGCTCTATGAATTCATTTGTGGCAGACTGTGGGAGAATATGCCTGTTCTTCCTAAGCCCTTGTGTGCAAGTGCTCACAGCTTGCCAGCACAGTAAATTAAACTGCTGGTGGAAAGACACAGATCCTACTCTAGAAGATGAACTCTTCCAGCTGTTAATGTAAGTCAGATTTTGGGACAGGGAGCAAAAGGGAAAAAAAGAGGGAGATGAAGGGTATGAGACTTGGTGGAAGGAATTTTGGCAGTGGGTTTTGCCCTGACAAGCAGCAGGGTGCCTTGCTAAGGAGATCACGCAGGCTGCATGCAGGCCTGGAGTCACGGAGACAGCTGATGGGAGTTTAGGCTTTGCCAGACAATAGCATTGTAGTACACATACCGAGAAAAATCCACCAGAGATGAGTGGAAAAGTAACTTTCTGGAGAATTCCCTCATGGAGTAGTTACTGAGCCTTCCCACAGCATGCTAGCACACATGCAGACACATGGACAGAGATTCCTCTTGCTGTGAACGATGCCACTGGGTACCCTCTGCTGTAGCATATTCCAGAGTGTCCACCACAAAGTATCTCATGGACAGCTCCTGAGCTGCTCCAGCATGCCTGCCTATAAGCTACTTGTTCAGTTATCCCCCAGAAACAGACTCTTAATCCTTAGTGAGGTTAACTACCATCGAAACAATGGTACTTACGGGACTGTAACTAGAAAAGGAGGAATGAGCAGAAAGCACAGGAGGAATTAAGCACAGCCCAGAGACGGGTGCCCAAATTCTATCAAACAGCACTGATGTGAGGGGATTGTACATTGCTCTCCATAGCTTTTAAGTACATACCATAAAAAGCAGGCTAGCCTGCTTTAGGAAAAGCATAGCCAATGGGTTGAGGGAGTAGATCCTCCCATCTGCTCAGCCCTGCTGAGATACACCTGTAGTGCTAGGTCTAGTTCTAGGCTTGAAGAGAGACCTGGACATACCGGAGCGGGTCCAGCAAGAAACCACAAAAATGATTAAGGGATTGAAGCATCTTACATAAACAAGAGGGGCTGAGAGAGCTGGGACTGTCCAGCCTGGAGAAGAGAAGGCTCAAAAGGGGATTTTATTAAACTGTATAAATATCTGGAGGGTGGCCAGCAAAGAAGATGGAACCAGACTCTAAGTAGTGCCCATTTATAGGACAAGAGGAGGTGGACACAAGCTGAAATACAAAGAAGTCCACTTAAATGTAAAATAAAACTTTTTTTGCTGCGAGGATGGTCAAACACTGGAACAGGTACCCTGGAATGTATGTGTAGTCTTCATCCTTGCAGAAATTCAAAGCCCAACTTGATGTGGCACTGAGCAACTTGCTACATTTGACCCTGCTGAGTGCAGCAAGGTCAGACTGAATGACATGCAGAGGTCTTTTTCTTCTACAGCTATTCTGTGACGTTCTGTCATTTGAAATAAGGACAATGGTGCTAAGCCAGCTTGTCTTTCCATAAGACTATTGGAGTACAAGCAAAATTCCATAAGTGTACAAGTTTTTTCTTCATCACCTCTTGAAGTAGCAGTCAAAGGAAGCTGATCTCCTATACGTGGATTTTTGCAAGATATGTAACAGCCTGGCCATCTTTACCAACTATCCTTCAACACTAAAGCCAGCATGTTTTATAGCCAATGATGTTAACAAACCTGTGCTAAGGAAAAAGAAACAATTGCAGAATATTTCCAGTCTCAGGCCAAAGGCAGGATGTCCAAGACTGAATCTGTCTGAAAAGTAATTTCCTTCTGATGTAAAAGACATTCTCTTTTTAATTCTACCTCCTGCAAATACCATTGCTTTCTTATTCACTAAATGGGGCCAAATATCAGCCAGCAGAAAGCGTCTAACGTGTCCCACAGTAAGTATCAACTTATACCCATTATGGAAAGCTTTATGCAAGCCTGTAGAAAATAAGTGGCCCTTAAATGAATGTTTTCTAGAAACAAAATAATTCTCTCAGAAATGTCTTCACATTTTCTGTTGAGGGGAAGAACAAAAAAATCCATGTCTATAATATCTTTGCTGAAAGTGTGCAAAAGGCTCTGCTACAGTAGAGGTTGCTCTCTCTCTCCTTGCTCCTTTCTTATACTTTCATATCTACCTATAGCATGGTAATGCAGGTTGTTTATTTCTCCAAAGAAATTGCTGCTAAATGATTGTGTAAAGTGCTGGTTCCCTCATGTGGTATCTTAGCTGACACTTCAGTTGTGGATACCTGTACCCTTACATAGCAGAATGAGGTTGATTCAGGAGTATTCCTTACATAAAAGAATAAGGAAAATCTGTCCCTTTATTCCCTCTCTGCTCTCATAAATAGATGATCTGTCCCAAAGCATGCAACTGTGGGTCTGCCAGCCAGACTGCCTCAAGAGAGGGCTTGGTACCTGGCCCTGTAATGCTTTCAGCCTGGCCTAAGCGCAGCCCAGCATTTCGTGGAAAGATGCTTCTCCTTCAGCTATTTTGCTCTGCAAGCTGCTGGCATTGTGCTCATGTCATGCCCGAGGATGGCACCACAGCCTAAAAAGAAGGCAAAGCGGAAGAGCACTGTGCTAACCAGAAGGTATCAGCTCCTGTGTGAGCCCAGAGTGCCCTCTTGGCTTCAAAACCATTTGACACAAGGGGCTCTGAGAAGCCTCCAGGCCTCCAGTAGGACTGCAAGTTGTGGTAATCACAGGGTCTGCACTTCTCTTTGTGCAGGCAGCAAAGAAGGAAGATACAAATGCAAATGAGGATGTCTTCTGTGACAAAGGAAACTAACAGCACCCAATGTCTGGCTTGTGCAAGTGATTATTAGCACTTTTTTGTGCATTTCCAAATGCAGAATTGTTATTATTCGCACAAATGAATGACAATAAGGCTTACTGCTTATTATTTATATCATTCATTTCTAATACAAACGATGGAATATAGGATATAGGGAAATATTATAAGAAATGTTGCAAGATTACCAGAAAAGCAGATGAGCATTTCTCATATAGGAATATAGAAAAATAGCAACCATAATGAGTTCGAAAAGCCCCAGGTAGTGCACAAACAATAAAATGCTACAAAAGTAATAAATCCACAAGGTTATTAGTACAAGAACAATGATGCAAATGGTTTCAAGTCCCATTTGGCTTTGAGCATTTTCTTCTAGGTCAGTGATTTGAATAAGAGGTAGGCAAACACTGCAGAAGATTTTCTGTAAATATTTATTTAATGTTTTTAATGAATTCACTTAGCTTGTGTTTATTTTCCACTAGTATTGTAGTACAGTGGTTCCCAATCTGCTGCATATTATAGAAAGCCTGATGATGTAAAGGGGGAAGATGGATCAATCCCAGGCCATATACCCTTGTTACACTGAATGTGTTTTGTGGCAAGAAAATTCATGAACATGATTCATTTTAAACAAATATTGGCAAACTGGTCAAAGAAATCCAATTCTGTATTTGTTCACATGAGAATTTGTACCATATGCTTTGGAAATAGGAATAGCATTTATTCTGTTCAGGAACAAGCTTGTACACTGAATCATCCTGGGAATTAGTATTTCAACTTCAAATATTCAGAAAAAGAATGTGATTCACAGATACCTGTTCTTACTGAAAATGATTTCAAATAACTGTAGGAACACTGATATTTTCACAAATTATTAGTAAAAACAGAAAGATGCAAAATACATTTAACAGCTGAGGCACGACTGCTAACCAGACATTATATTACATTTTAGTTATTACTTTCAATACACTTTGTTCAAAAATGGGTCCTAATATGCAATGCCTGATGGCTATTCACAGGCGTCTATGGAAAGAGTTTAGCTCAGCTTCTACAGGAATGGTCTTGCAAAAACAGCACTGCAAACACAATCTGCACTGCCTGGCAATGTAGCAAGGAAGCCATGGGGAGGCAACAAATCTCACTTAAATGTTGACTCCCCACCTCTTTCACGTGGCTGGTAGATAACATACTGCTAAAGCACCAATGCTAAGTAGGACTTAGGAGGGCAGGGAACATGGGTAGTGCTGTTCTAGCAGAGTGGCAACACACCTGCTTTAAATATATTATGTTGCTCATACAGGCTGTTATCAGGCTAAGACATAATAAATTCTTCCTAAGGCAGCACCATCCAATTCAATTTCAGGTTTAGCAATGTCCAAGTTCATTACCCAGCTTCATCCTACCACCTGTCCCATGGATTCTTGCCCAACAAATTTCCTTTTGGAATTTCATCTTTTCACCATACAGTGTGGTTAAGTTTCTGCTGGGAGGGGGATGTTTCCAAGGCTGAAAAGAAAATGGTAATGAAGGTCCTGCTAAAATAAATCTTGCTGAAGCCAAGGATACTGGAAAATGAATGACTAATGTCTAACCTACTATGTTGGCCACAATCCTGGGTAAAAGAGCTACAGGAATATCCAGAAAGCAATAGCCTAGAAGATACAATACTAATCAGGATTTTAGATCCAGAAACAGTAATAAAACTCACCCTTCCCATAATCACATGCAATTTATTAACCACAGTGGCTAAAGAAAGCCTTTTGTTTCTGGTGTTGTTATGAGAACTGCTGTAGTATAAGCATGTATTTTAAAAGGCCATTAGTTGCTGCTAAAACATTGATTTCTCAAGTACAGGAATCCATCTCTCCATTTACAAAACTATAACTACAAGACTTTCCCAATTTTAAATAATATTTTTAGAGACTTATAGCAAATCTGATGATTGCCAAGAAAAGATAGTTCAGTCTATTTGGAGACGAGCCATTCAGAAACAGACGACAATATAAGGAACTAAGTATAGTACCCATACCATGGCGAACCTACCACTCTTTACAAAAAAATCTTGTGTCCTGTAGATTATGTACATCAAAAAAATTCCTGTACTTTACTTCATTCTGATGTAGAAATCATACATGGGTTAAAATCAGTATCATTTTGCTGAGGTGTGGCCTTATGGACCTGCTAAACAGCTCGAGGTGTATTTGAGCTGGTAACTAGGAACAAACACATGTACACACACGTGCATACCTGCATGAAACCAACATTGAAGTACATCAGGCTGCAGTTTGGGAAATGCCAGAGTCAAGTTGATCTTGGAAATTCCAATTTAAATTTCCTGGCAGGTGAGCAGGTGAAACACCAGATGACTGCAACATTTCAGAAATTCCATTCTCTGGAAGGCAAGTATGTGTACATATACGTATACATACATACTTTACTTTTATCTGGGAAAAAATAAAGTTACATTTTGAATGAAAAATGCAGCATTTACTTCCTAACCTCAAGGGCTGTGAAGGAAAGCATGTTACAGCATCACAGACCCTTCCAGACAGTCCTTTCCTCCTCTGGCCCCCACCAATTCCTACTCAGATGTTAGAGTCCTACCCTCCCACAGGAGAGAGCAGTCTCCCTGCTCTCTCTCTGTCTTTGTAATGGTTTTCCCACTCTCTGCCTCCTCTTGTCTGTTCCAATCCTCTGGGACGTATCCAGGACAATAATCTGGTCTTCAGATATCCCAGTCTCATGGTCCTTGCTCAGCAGGTTGCTTTCCTTTCCTTTTAACCTCCCATTTTTGGTACAGTTTCTCCAGCCCTACAGGCCCTATCCTTTTCAGTCCTAGCTCTACTCTTCTTCCTCTCAAATTTATGGTATCTTTTGCCTTCTCCTCTCCCCACTTGGCTTCTTTGAACACTTTTCATACCTCACAGTGAAAGACCTTCTCAGATCTTCTGCATCTCCTATCAGACACATTTAGCCTCTGGCTAAGTGCCCATTTCTTTGTCCAGGAGACCTAAATCCCACAGGTGCAAATTGTACTTGTTCTTTCTTGCTAGACCTTCCCCTTGCCCCACCTCCCAGCTTCTGCCCATTCCAGCATTTCTAGCACGTTGTAGCACTATGGTCATGAGATAAATGCCAGTCACCCACAGCTACCATTGGTCTATAATTAGTGTGGGGGGAAACTTCAACAGAATTAATTTGCAGCAAGCATCTGGAAAAGCCTGTTTCAGTTTTACCCACTGAATTTCCAAAGACATATTGAGTTTCAGGGTGGCCTTACATGGAGGTATGGAAAGGCAGAATAACCCAAAATTCTGCTCCATACCATAACAATTGTTAAAAGGAACACATGGATAAAGTAGACAACACGACTTTTACCCTAGCCCTGTTCTAGGAAATGCCTGAGCATTTTATTGGAACAATAGTCATAAGAAGCGATAGTAATAGATTTTTGGATCCATAGAAATGAACACAGAAATTTTCAGGCCACAAAGTAAAAATTAGAAAATTTAGTTACAATAAAATGATTGTCTTGCCATGAGGAGTGTTTGGCCTACCAGCTTGGACACTGGTCATTGTGTGTTTGCAAGTATGGAGTTTTAAAATTTATTTTTTGTACTTTGCTCGGTTTGTTTTGTCTGTGTTTCTTTTTATTATATATCACAGTACTACTGGCATGATGGTAGCATGTTTAAAAGCTCCTCATATTTCAATGATCTTGACAAGCCAGCTGTTCTTCAACTTGTAGGGCATTGTCCAGGCCCTCTAAGGATCATGAGGAACAAGGCCACTGCCTCCTCTCAGGACCACAGTTTCTGCTGAGGCTCAAATACTGCAGAAAACAGATAGTTTTACTGGCATCAAAGAACATGCTGTCTGCTACTGAGACTGAAGATTCTTCCTTCTGCATTAATTAGGTTTGTACTGGTGCTCTTCAGGAGTTGTTCTTGGATTCTAGAGCTTTCTACAGCATACACACACTGTGTGCATGTGGTACACACAGTCTGTAAACCCACAGATTATGTTTCTTCTGCTCTGCCAAAGACAGCTAGCTACCCATTTCCCCACAAAGATGATAAAACTGTAATTCTAGTGACTGATACAGAGAACTGTTTGAATTTCAGGAGAATCATGCAGATTTGTTGAGGGTCAACAAGAATTTTGTGTAGACATGCTGTTTGATTAAGGAGCTGACTATGATATCAATTATCAGCAATGACTGAGGCTCAATTCTACCATGTCAGATATAATCACCAGCAGTCAGTCCTGGCAGCTGTGGTGCATTCCTTTGCAGCAATATAGCTGTGTATAAAATAATGATATTTTGGATTACTCAAGCAGCTGGACTACAACTCATAGTTGGAACTGAAGAAAGTAATGCACATTTAATTTAGAGCAAATCTGGCATTTCAAGGTATACAAAGGTCTCAACTTTAGCAGAGTTAACCAACATCTTATTCCAGTATCACTTCTTTTCCTCCTAAAGAAATAATTTCTGGGGTCCTGAAGAATAGGTCGTAACAACTTTATCAAATGTGCCTGGGACTGTGCAGCCAAGGTCTTACTGAAAAAGCAACAAGGCTGATATTTAACCACCATAAGTGAGGCTTTCCTACGGGAAATTCTGTAAGTTTCCCAATCTCTATTTCTTCACAAACCATGGCCAAACAATGTCTTGAAGTTAAAAACCTTGTAGATAAAATTGATTAGTCCAATGCTTGGCAGCTGTGGCTACATGGATCAATTTTCTTCTGTCTTTTTTTCCTTTTCCTTTTTCCTTTTTTTTTGACATATGGAAACTTTAAGTATTGGAAATATTTTGGGCTAGTCTCAACTGAAACATTAATTATGTTGAGGAATTCATTAGGTCATTTTAAAAGGTTATTTGGGGGGTTTTTTTAATGGAGCATTTGGCATGTTATAAGATATAATGATCTTAATAAAGCATGGTTGCAAAATGCTAATTTCAGAATGTCATAATCAAGCTAAATGATAAAGCCAAGTAGCTCCTGGAGATGTCTGCCTACATCATTTATACGTAACAGGTACAGTAACAGGGTCATTGTAGAAAAAGGTCTCAAATCCATTTGCAGCTGCTTGGATTCAGCATTCCTGGTGCAAAGCCAGTGGAGCCAGCTTCTCCTCCAGTCATTTCACTGCAGTGCCTCTGGTAGGTGAGGAATGAAGCTATGCCACAGGCACATCTGCTTTTTCTTACCAAAGACCAAGGCAGCTGCAGTTTCAGAGCAGTGGAACCATGGGAGAGCAGATCTATCTCATCATTATTTAAGTCCCAGGAAGAATGGCAAAAGTGGCAAGAGTAAAATATCCTAAAGAGAGAGAGAAAGAGCAACCTGCTTCATAGCATTGGCTGAGCATTGGCAAGAAGCCGTGCTGTCATGCCGGATGGAGAGCTCCCATGGACAACATGGGATGACAATTCTGTGTCTACAGCCATTCATCCTGGCAGCACACGTGCATCTGTTCCATGCACAGGAATTTTTATAGCAGCAGTTGTAAGGAGGATTAAATAGGTGTCTGACTCTGAGGTACACAGGAAGGACATCACAAGCTATAATGGTATAAAGTTAGGAGGGCAGAGGTGTGATAGGAATGAAAAAGAAATAGGGTAAATACCACATAGCTCTTCAGGTCCTCTTTCCCTCTGAACTTAAAAGAAGATACTCTAAGCTGGAATCAGTGTCTGACAATAAAAATGAGATAAGAAACAAAAATTGCTTACTCTGGGCAACATCCATGGATACCCGGATAAAAACTAAGCAGTTCCACTTTCTTGTAGGCTTCAGACATTTTTGCAGAGGTAAAGATATGCCATGTGTTTTCATCTGTGCTTTTCCTATTGTATTTCAATATCATTAGAAAGTGAATTAAGCTCAAATGGAATTTAAAGCAAGGGAAATTTGTCTAGACAGGATTTAACTACATCTATTAACTCAATAGGACTTTCAGATAGCAAAATAACAGTTTGAAAGTTCCCACAAAGAAGCAGGAATGACACTTTTATTTGGGTTCACAACTTTTCTATTTCAATAAACACTGAACAGACAGAATACCTTTGGAAGTGAATACCTAGTCTAGTCAGAAAACATGAAGGTTGTTTCCTAATAATTTAAATTTTTCTTCTTATTTACTTTTTTTTTTTTGGCCACAAATCCCAACACATTTTATTTTCAGACAAGTGGAAGAACTTCTGAAAGTGTCCCAGATTTGTTTAATCACCTGCTTCAGGCTCTGAAGGGAAAGAAACAGCCCCAGGAAGACAAGTGACTTAACTGGAGACACAGAGCTTCTCTTTATTTTTACTTTCTTCTCTAAAACAAAGTTCATGGGGTAGGTTTTCCACTGGATTTATCTGGAGCTGGACCTTGATATGACCTAATGGGATGAGTACACACTGTACACCAAAGATAGAAAGCATAGTGTAGAACACAGGCCAGACTATAATGTAGCAGGATACGTTTCCAATGTACCTCCACACACCCTGTGGATTAGGAAAGACAAAGATGGAAAAGCCACTGCTGAAATGCCCCTGGAAGCATCAGCATTTTGGAGCTTTCTGCTACAATTGCAGGAAGAGGGGTTGCACATGAGGATCACCAGGCTCACTCCTCCACTCACTACCACTTCTTGGACCTCGTCAGCAGCGCCTGATTGCTGGCCATGCTTGGTTCATATAGCTGTGATCATTTCCTTTCTTAAAACAGTGCTTCAAACTGAGTCTGCACATCTCTTATGACTGACTCCATGGATTCATTTATCATCTGCCCTTGACTTTCCTTCCCTCTGCTGCCCCAAGTTGCCCAAGTTGTGCTAAATCTTGTTAAATCCTTTCACTCTTTGTTATGCTTAATTACATAGTTGTCAATCTTAAAACACACAAAAGAGGGAAATTTGAAAACATTCTGGGATTTGTATTATACTGTTGAATGAACTGGTTTTTTCCTATTGCATGGGAAAGACATTTAAATGAACTTTTCACAGACAAAAAGATAGGTGAGTCTTTAACAAGAAAGAAAAGAACTGGCAGGTGTATAATTATTTTACTGCTTCTACTTTTGTTACTTTCCTTCCTTACTGTCACTCTTCACCCTCTCCTCAGTCTGGTTAAAAATAATAATAATAATAGTAGTAGTAGTAGTAATAATAATTTCAACCCCCTTCTTTCTATGCTAACTTTGTAGGAAGAACTACAGCATCCACACACAAACACAAAGAGATGGTTTCTTTGAACAGAGTTATCTGCTGCTAACTACACAACTCTGGACACTCGCACCGGAGTTGAGGACTCTGCCACATGACTGAGCTATATTTCAGTTACAGCAGCTTAACAAAGTTTGGTCTGTCAACAGACCTGGTAAAATTGTCCAGCCCATACAGTTAATCTGCCCCTGTTGCAAGGTAAAATGCATCAGCTTAAGTCATCATGACATACAGGACCCATTATAACAGCCCAGATGACAAATGGTAACTGTTTATTCCACAGTAACCTGAGACATTTGCTCCAGTTAATCAAGGGGAAAGGAACTGTCAGGTATGCAACAACAGATCAGAAAAGAATAGCCTGCTGTTACTGCTGATGAAGAGACAGACAACTGAAGAAAAGGGAAAACTCTTATTTAGCCTGTGCTGCTGAAATCAGACCTGTGCAATATCTGCTTGCTTGGAGGCTTGGATACTACCATGAAGAATACAGTCTGACAGAGAAAGAGCACATGAATAGGAATGCACACAGCAGGACCACAAAGAGACTAAACTAAAGCCAGTCATGCCATCGGATCAACATCGCTGCTGCTCAGTGTGTGATGCCCACAACAAGCAGCGTCATGTGGCTTTGAAAACAGAGGAAGTACAACAGGACAGAGGGGCAATACAGAGCCCTGTGGCATTGGTGACCATGGAGAAAGTGGTAAAATGAGCAGAAACACCATTTCTAACATTTATGTTAGCATTTCCAATGTGTAAGATCTGATCCATTCGGAGACAAATCTCTTACAAGAACATATTTCCTAAGTTCACTCAGAAAAAAATCAATGGGAAGAGTTGTAATCCCTTTGGACACAAGTTTTCATTTTCTGAATGCCGGTGATGTGAGGTATCTTAACATCTAATCATGTGTTCAAATGTACTGGGCTTTAGGCATCCTGAAGATACAGCACTTCATGTTGAATTAATAAAATGTGCAGGAGGGAAGGTGCAAGTGGAAACCTTAACCTGTTGGATGAAAGCTACTGTCTTGTGGTCTTAGGCTGGGTTTGGCCAGTTTTCCCTTTCCCCCAGGCTCATCTGCGTATGTGGAGGGAACTGAACATAAAACACAAATACTCAGACCTTATGACCTTCGCAACGATGTTGTGAGGTCTGAGAGTCCACAAAAACCAGGCCTTCATTTAGGAAAACATTTCATGTGATGATTTGGTGTTTCCCCTCAGCAAATCCTTTCTCTTCTCCTGGGACAGGCTTTAAGCTGCATCTTAACTTTCAAAAGGTTAAACTGCTTTCTGACAGCTGCTAATGTCTTCTTCAAGGAACTCCTTGAAAGCTTATTCTCAAGACATTGATTTGTTGCTATTAAAACATAACGAGCTTGCGTTTGTTGTGGGATAGGTAGTCTGTTTTAAACCATTCCCACTCTTGGGAGTGGTTGTAAATAAAACATAATTCTTGCAAGGGAGCTGTCATCCAGAAATCTTGCATTGAGCCTTTCCAGATGATAAAAACAACATTTCTAAGACATGAAGGACAAAGATGACTTACAAGAAATACATCCAGCCCCAAGAGTGACTCAGAGAAGGCACAACCAGGGCCCAGAAGCAGAGAGCGCTGGCAGCATGTTGTACTTTGTGCCTCGGTCATGAAGAGACAACAGCTTCCCAGGCTTTATACCCCATTTTGCCAGCTATTCTGGCCTCCTTCAAGCAGACCAGAATTGATATGTAACCTCTCCTGGCCAAAGTGCCTAACCCAAATACTGGTTCTGGAAGTTTTTCCATCCATGAATTGATGACAGCAATGTCATTATGGTTACCCACTTCTTTCTGTTTGCAAGTTTACATCTGCAATGCTCTCTCAAGCTCAGTCTGAAGCCCATTCTCCAGATGTCCCCAGGCACCCTGAGACCACTGCTACTTAAGCAACAGTAAAGCTCCTTTTTCTCCCCTTACAGGATGCTGTATTCCCCATACCAGCAGTTTCATTCATCCACAAAACATCCCTTCTCAAAATCCAGACAATTTTTGGAGCATGGTGCTGAGCCACTCGCCGTGTGCCTTTGCTTTGGGAGGAAGACGTGCTCTTGCAGCGGACTTAAGTGGGCAGCTGTGATGGGACAACCAAACCCCTCATCCGAGTCTATCACCAGGTATTTTTGTACCTCTGCAGAGAGTTCCACAGGATCATTCACAAAGAGCAGTTTAGTTGAGGTTTTTCTGATCCAGCTTGGGACTTTTGTAAGGCACTGGGCTACGCATTGATGTTTTGTTGTAGCTAACTTCTTGCAAGACAGAAACCACTCAATAGTCCTGGCTTTGCTCAGTTGCCTCAATTAATATAGACATATATATACACACTTAATATAGCACAGTGTGTATATGAAGTATACACACATAGTATATGTATATATCACCTTTCCTTACAGTTTACCTTTCCTTACAGACACTTGGTTCTTCTGTATCTCAGACAAATCAAGAGGGATTTTTTCCCCCCCAAGGAAGGGGAATATCTGTATATCTAACCACATTTCTGCTGCCTACTTCACTGAGTTATTGCTGATATCCTCTCAGCTCACAGAACTGAGAACAAACACAGCAAACACAGAATTAGGAAAAGAGGGGTGAGTAGTCCACTCATCTATACAGAAAATAAAAGCCTGCCTACTAAATCATAATGAGTGTATGGATCCATTGCCAAAAGAGAGAAAAAATTCAGATTTACACTGCTTTGTGTTCTCCTAGTGGAAATATTGAGCTGATTGAACATGAACTTCTAAAAATAAATTTGAGCAAATCCCACCAGTGTTGTTGCAGACAGACTCCAACTTCTGTAAAGAAACTGCTGGCTTTTCAGTCCCCCATATTTCATGATCATTCTCCCAGTGGGTGGGAAACACTGCTTACAGTGATGCCTCCCGTGCTGTAGCAAAGCTGCCAGCTGTCTCAATGTATGCAAATGAAATTATGTGCTGAAGCTTACACTGCCCTTTGTGGGGGGCTGCCCTTTGGCTGTGAATGGCCCCTGACTTCTCCTGACACAGCAGGCTGAAACCCTTGCAAATTTGCCACCAGCCCTACTCAGTCACTTTCAATCAGAGAACACACAGACCTACCAAAACCTTACTCCTACCTGAAACATGTGTTTCACTACATATTTGCAGTCTAGATGGGGCTACGAGGTGGGGAACTCACCTTGCTTAAGGTAAGTTTATCATTCAGCAGCACTTTGCCATGGAAATAAGGAGGTTTACTCTCATATTCGTTACTGAGGTAGACTGGAGGCACAACTCTTGGACATCACCAGCCAAGGGCCAACCTAAGTATGGCAAAGCCGGGTGTAGAAGGAAACTATCCTGTGTTCCTCCTGTACTTATTAAGCTACGGCATGCAGCCTAGGAAAGTTAAATTTATTTATTTATTTCCAAAGTCTTTCTTACTGTTTATCAATTCCATCCAAGAACACAGCATAAGTCGGTGTTCACTGCATTTTACTTGTCCTCATAAATACTAGCCATAGCTCTGCCAAAAATAGCTTTATCCAAGTGAAAACCAGATGCAGTAGCAAAGAAACTTTTAAGAATACTTTTAAGAAGTATTACCGCCCAGTTTAAAAAGTCATCTTCAGTTTATAGATTTACCACTCTCATGCCCTTCTGAAAAAAATGGATTTGTTTGCTTATAACAACACATTAGGCAGAATATTAATATACTTACAAGATTACGCATGCAGAAAATAGCTTCAAAATTAGATTTGTCAATAAATACTTGGAGAACAAGAACAGCATTTTGGCGATAAGTTGTCCTGGTGGATGTTAGTCAGAGATGAAGGATAATGAAGGTCACTGTTGTATACATTGATTCAAAATTAAGGACTTTGTCAAAGTCACAACCTGCAATGAAATTGGATATGAGCCTTCAAACAATCTCTCCTGCAGCCCAGTGGCACAGCTGTCAACAAACCTGCTCTTGGCACCACGGGCCCTTTGGAGGGCAGGCCAAGCTCTTGAGGAAAGACTCACCATGCTGCCATTTCAGGCTACACTTCAGAGTATGCAGAAGCCCTCTTTCTAAACCCCATGTGAAGTAAAAAAATAAACCTCTCACATATATAAGCTATGATGGGAGCTGAGGAAGGTTGTGCAAAGCCAGTTCCCTCAAAGCTGCCCACCAGGGCATCCTGGAGGAGGCCCAAGCTTGCTTTCATTTCAGTGCACTACCAAAGAACACAGATAATGCAACTGTTCAGCATTTACATTCAAGTCTTTCTCTTCCACACTGTCCAGAATGTTCTGCCACTGCCTTTGGGGATGCTGAGTTCCACCTTTATGGCCCTAAACTAGTTTTATGGTGCTCATTAAGCAGGATCGTGCACTGGTGCTTTTGCAGGGGCCCTCTAACAACCACCATGGATTTAAATCCAAGAGCACACATCCTGTGATAAATCCATGGGCACACAATGCATGCATTAAAAACCAAACAAAACCAACACAGGCTTGGGAAGCACTCCTCTGAGACTCTTTCTTCCCTGTAACTCTTGATAAACATCTCTTTTTTTTCCCCACCACTGACTAGCAATGACCTTTGCAATATTTGACAGACCTTAGAATCAAATTTTCAAAAAAATGTACTAAAATTGTCAAAAATGTTTGCACTTGCTGCAGCATTGTCCATACACTGAGTATGAGTCTGATTAACAGATGGGATGGCTCTGCTCACACTAACATGCACTGCCTGTGCTTTTACCTCCTTCAGGCTATAAAACTATGATCTTCACACCCCAGCTTTGTGTGCAAGTCTGAGGAGCTCCATTTTTCAAAATAGGCCTGTAACTTTTAAATATTTGCTTTTGACTTAAAGCTAAATAAATCAAGTCATAAAGAAGTAAAATGCAACAATTTGCCTCTCTTTTGTCAACAGAGTACATGGGAGCTAAAAGACCTATGCTCAAAGAGGAGGGTGACATTTTAGTTCTCTTCCCCCAGTGATAGAGAAATGGCTCTTTGTGTATTCTGTCAGGAAAGTCTACCCAAGTCACACCTAATTTAAAATGATCTGGATTATGAAACTCAAATTGCCTGCCAAGGGAAGTGCAAAAGCTAGAATAATAAGTGAAGTCCTCAGAGCTCCTGGGGAAAGCATCAAGTATTTGGAAATTAAACTGAAAACAAAAGATGCAGATTCACTCTAGAACCATGAGCAGGAATTACCAGAGACCTTTTTTCCTACAGAGGTTTTCCATGGCGTCAGCCATAGACACCTGATAGAAATTTTGCAAGCCTTTTGGAAAGTGTACAGAGGACCAGGATGTCCTTGGGATGAACTTATTTATGTTTGAAACAAGTGTTGCCCCAGCTAATGCTTGTCCTCCTGTGCCATGATTTAGCACGTGTACAGCTACAGCAATTGATGCCTGCAAGCAACTAAAATGCAGATTTAACTCAGTACAGGTCCGGTCCCTGATAGTAAAATTTGGAGGGAAATATCTATCACTCATTGAGGAAATTATTTTCAGGTAAGACAAAATCCTGAAGGGTTCACACAGTCCTTTCTCAGATAAATATCTATCCTGAAATCACTAGAAATTTTAACAAAAATTGTTTGACTTTTCAAATACAGGCGGCATAAAATCAACCAACTCTTCAAGGCCTGATGAAATACTTTTGCCTCCATTGAGTTCTGATTTTGTTTCCATCTCATTTACAAATCCTGATACTTTTCATGCATTGCCTTTTAGAGGACTGACAGATCTTGCCATTAGCGGGAAGGAGTTTAATTTAAAGCAATATAAACAGTGCTACACAGCTGAACTAGAAGAAGCGGCAATTAAAATGCATCTGCTATGATGGAATGAACTTTAATAAAGATCTTAAGAATGATATTAGAAGTCATGCATGAAGTTTTATTCTTCTTGCATGGAGTAGCAGTAGAAATAACAAAAAAACTGTGACAAAAGTATGAAACATGGCATTTGTAAGCCTGACAGAACTATGGCATTGCAAAAATTTTATTGCAAAAAGAAGAAAAATATCCCTCCTTGAGAGCTTGTGTTTCATTCGAATCAATTTATCCTAAATTTGCTTTTTCTTCTGTTAAAGGTCATTCTTTTGTAAAGTGATTTTTATAATTGTTGTCATTCTAGATCATTTATGTCAAATTTTGGCTAGATTAATCTTGAGAGGATCACTCTAATGGATGATTAACTAATAGATTCATGTAACCATTCAGGAAAAATACTCAGAGGACCGTCTACAGCACAAAATAAAAATTAAGCAGAACTTCCTGTCTTTAGGGGTGCAGCTATCTGTATTGATCTTTACTCCAAGGCCTTTGAATGAGAGCTGTCACCCTACTGAATCATTCTGTCCATAAATTATTCTTCAGAGATATTTTACTTTGGCTGTGTGTATCTTTGAATTGCTCTGGGAAGCAGGCAAGGACAAATGTTTCCACAAGGTTGAAATGGTCAGCCAGTCCTCTGAGCTGATTTCCTGTTTAGGTATTTAACCCCCAACACAGCAAGTAAGAACTCCAGGAAGGCATACCAAAAAGCCAAACAAAATTAAATCAGTATACTCTGCCTGCCAGGTCTGTTCCTGACCTGTGTCTATTTGGCTGAGTCTACCATGTATAGTAGCTGAGTGCTCAGTATGAGATGCAAAATTGTGGTACGACAAAATTCTCCCTGGATCTGAGAATGGAAGGTGCCACAATCCTATCCTCAGCTCTGCTGCCACCTCACTGGGATGTCCAGAAAGGCATTCAGTCTTTCTGGGGCTCAATCTCTGATTCCCTTTTGACCATGTGACTGTGCCTGGGCCCAGAGTTATCTGCGCTAAGCCCTCAAAATCTCAGTTGCTGCAAGGTTTCATATTCCCTCTGGAGTCCCCCACTCATAATTGGTCACCACCTGGTAATCTGCCCACTGCTTCAATCACACTGTAGACATGCATCCAAGGTGAATAAAGTGGGAGGAATCTTCAAAATTAGCATTTCTCTTTCATATGTGAAACCTGGAAATTAAAACTGCTCCGCTTTAAACTGCACAGAGATGTTTTGCCACTTTTGACTTGGTTTCAGACACAAACTCACTGAATCCAAGTAACTGGGTTTTTGTGGCAAGGTTTTGGTGGCAGGAGGGGTGCAACAGGGGTGGCTTTTGTCAGAAGCTACTGGAAGTTCCCCTTGTGACCCTGCGGGGAACTCACACTGGAGCAGCCTGTTCCAGAGGGACTGCACCCTGTAGAAGGGACCCATATTGGAGCAGTTCATGAAGAACTGCAGCCTTTAGGAAGGACTCACATTGGAGAGGTTTGTGGCAGACTGTTTCCTGTGGGAGGGACCCCATGCTGGAGCAAGGGAAAAATGTGAGGAGTCCTCCCCTGAGAGGGAATGAGCAGCAGAGACAATGTGATGAACTGGCTGCCAGACAAGGTAGAAAATTTGGGAGTGAAGCTGTACTTGGGAAGAAGGAAGGGGTGTGGGAAAGGCCTTTTCAGATTTGGTTCTAGTTACCTTAATCCTACTCTGATTTGATTGCTAACAAATTTAAATTAAGTTTCTCCAGGCCAAGTATGCTTTGCCTATGACAGTAATTGGTGAGTGCTCTCCCCCGGATCTTATTGTGGCCCACAAGCTTTTCATTTTATTTTCTCTCCTCTGCCCAGTGAAGAGGGGAGTGACAAAGCGGGGATGGTGGGCACCTGCTGTCCAGCCAGGATCAACCCACCGCAAATAGAAAGAGTGGAAATAACATGCCATGGTTCTCTGAGTATTAGGGTATTAATTACTGGCAACATGTGGAGTCCTTGTGGTGGCCATTAGTACAGTATTTCTTATTGTACTCCATATACTTACAGGGTGAATCAAGTGCTAGCTGAGGCAGTTCCATGTTCAAAAAAACCCAAAACATTGCACAAGGACACTGATGACCCCATTTTGAGATTTCTGCCATCAAACTGCAGTGGGCACTGGATTAATTCTTAAGCAAGTTAAGAGCTCAGTTCAGCAATGACTTGAGCTGTAAATCAGCAAATAATCTCACTGAAGTGAACAACACCATTTTGTGCTCATGGCTACGCACTAAGCCAGGCACTTAATTCCACCCCTATCAGAGTACACACTGACATGCCTGGCTTTCTGTGCTGGGTCCAGGCTTCCCATCAGCAACATGGCATTGTCAATCAGTGCACTCTGAGGTGTGACTTTTTGCTAACCTTATGAGATGTAATTTTTATTTTTTCTACTTTAAATTCTGTTATTTTTTCCACTCTGCCTTCTTGTTTTTGAACATTGTGAGAGCATTTTTCACATGTTTTTTGACTTTCCCAGTAACCACAAGGGTTCAAATCATGCTATTTTTGGTGATAGTGGTGGTTAAGCGAAAACTGGGGTTCCTACGCAGTTGCCCAGTTTCAAAGGCTGAGGCTTTTAAAAAACAACGAATAAATGCCACAAAGCTTGTGATGAGATCATGACAGCTGACAATACAGGGTATGATAGCTGTGAAAAAAGAGAGTTATTCCCTGTCACACTGGTATGAGATCAAATCCCAAAAATTTATTAGGGACTACATATTTTCTTGCTCAATATTTCTAACGCAGCCACCACAAAATTCCCCTCTAGTTGGGGGTGGGCTGTTTCTGACCCTTTGGGCAGCCATATTTTCTCATTTATTTTTCACTCCCCCTCCTTCCAGCACCTACTTAGCCTGTTTCCCACATTTACATTAAGAAGACTGAAGAGTTATCAAAACTTCACCTTCCTGCCTGTCCATAACCACATAAATTCATCTAACCCATAAATTCAAGACAGCAGTGTGTACATCCTGTCTGAATGTAAAGAGCTTTCAGCTTTCTAGACATGTAGATTGAGTTCTATTTATTTTTTTTTCCCCCTCCTCCTGCTGGACTGAACGATGTTGAAATGCTGCCACCTTCTGATAGACACTTGTGCTGCCGATGGGCTGCAGAAGCACATTCCCCCATTTCCCCCAGACTTGTAAGTTGATTTATACTGATCCTCAACTGCATCGCTGCAATATATAACATGACAAGTTAAACGCAGTGCCTGCCAAAAAATCTTGATAGGCTCAGCTTTTGTGCAGAGGCACTTGAAAAGACCATTACTGCTGCCATCCAACTAAAGTATGCTCAATATTTTTGACAGTGAATTATCTGAACAGCAGTTTATCTCAATGTTCACTTGGTGTTATAACAATTTAAAGATTAAAAAGATGGGAGATTTAAAAAAAAAGAAATAAAAGGAAAACCTGCTTTTGTTCAAACTACAGAAAACTGGAATTATTTTTTCTGTGAATTTTAAATCCATGCTGTACCTGCTCCCAAATGCATTTCAGAGCACACCAGTGGGCTGATAATTAACTTGGGTGTAGATAACATTTAGTTTTTGTCATTTTTTTTCAAGATCTTAGGTCTTCAAAAATCCACCTATGGTTGTATCTTCTCAGAGATAGCTTGTGTGCGGTCTTCAAAGCAGTGGCTTCAAAACTGAGCCAGTGAGGAATAGATCTGCTTCCCATCTGCCTCTCTGTAAGGCCTGTGTCCTGCTCTCTGAACCTCTTTAGAAGATATGAAATCAATAGCTGCATGACTGCTGCAGTGATAGGATGCTGAGCCCCATCTCAAGGAAGCATCATTCTCACTTACTCCTTGTTTGCAGCTTTATGCTCAGGAGAGCAGAATATATTTTCCACCACTCTATTTCTGTAGACCAGAAATCACTTCTGGGTGCAATGCCAAGACTGTCCTAAGACCATTCTCAAATCTGAGATTTGACAAAAAGATCCTTCTGTTTGTTTATGTGATCAAGTACTTGCAACTAACTTTTCTGGCTGAAATGTATTAATTAGGAGATAAGGATTTCAGTCAACTAAGATGTTTTGCAAACTCTTGTAAATTCCAGCAAATTATTCTGGCTTCATAATTAAAATAATTGTTGAAATATTCAGAATATTTTGGGAATTTTCTAAACCTAAGGTTTTGATTTACCAATCTACAATTATTTGCTAATATTAGTTATCAAAGATTGTTAAAATGACACAAAGGGGGGTTTTTTTCTGTTTGTTTTGGGTTTTTTTGGTTGGTTGGTTGGGGTTTTTTTTTTTTGTTGTTTGGGTTTTTTTTGTTTGTTTTTTTTTTTGTCAAGCTGAAATCTCCATCTTATTTTTGTTTTCTGAAAATCCAGCCGAACCAAAAAACCCTGTTGCTTCCTGCTGAGGACTCAAAAGTACCTCAGCCAGCAGCTACCAGCAATTAGTGGCTTCAAGGTAAAAAATCCCAAACCCAGAAAACTCCAAAGCAAGTAATGTGATGGGAGAAACACCAGAGTGTGCCCTCTCTGGTGGGTATGACATGGCCAAGAATAACATCAGGAGGTTCCACAAGCGGCATAGTGCCTGAAAGCCTTTTTCTTTTTTTAAGGGACTAAACCAGAAACTGGTCTGTGGACTTGTAGCATTCCTTAATCTGCTTCTAAGAGGTTTGTCAAACCCAAAGAGGAGGGCAAGTCCCATGTCATTTGGCTTAAGTTACTTAGGCAGGATCTTTACCTCTATATTTAGGGGCCCGTAAATCAAAAGGAGTAGCAGATTGCTGGCCTGAGCTACCTATTATGATAGATGTCAATCACTTTGATATTTAAGCCAAGAAAGTTCAGCTTCATTTCATGTTGGAAAGTGTTTCTGGTGGAGAAAAAACATTTCGTGTGAGTTAAACAAAGCTCACTACACCAAACTCTGCCAGACTGTCTTTATGCATTCATACATGAACATTTCATTCCTCCAGCAATTGAACACTTTCTTTCCTCTACCATAAACATTACTCAGTGATGTCATAATTTATTTCACTACTCTACTGGATAAAACTGATCCTTTCTTCAATCCACTTTTGGTTCATTTTCCTAAGTAGTGAGGTATTAACAGCACCATGAGCAAAACAAGACAACAAAATTTCATGTATTGGTCGTATTTCTGTGTGACACACTGAAAGTACACCACAGTGACCAAAACTCTGCACTTCGTGGCAGTGCAACACAGAATGATTTTTCTACATGTGGGTTATCTGAATTAGACTCCATATTCTGGCCTGGAGGAAAGCTTCCAGCAAGAACTGAGCAGGAGACCTGACAACAGCTACAGAGAACTAGAGAGGAAGCAAAACGATTTGATGCGTTCTAAGAGACATTGTGTCACCAGAAATGAAGGCACCTGTTTGAGTCTAAGAAAAAAAGATAAAAGAAAAGAAGTGAGGCATATTTACTTGAGCTTCAAAAAATTTGATCTTATCATGGTATGAGTACTGGAAAAGGTAGGGACTTCTGCATCCTGATCAAAATCACTGTGTAAGTATTCAAAATAAAAGTGTTCAAAATGAAAGTGCTCAAAATAAAAGTCAGTGATTACTCTTTCACAGATATAAAAAACATCTTGACAGCAATGAGTAGGCATGATAAAGTAGGTCAAAAATTTCTACTGCTCTCTGCAGGCAAAGGCAATTCCTTGGGGTCAGTGGAGAAGGGGAGATCCTTTCTATGTCAATACTAAGTCATTCCTGAATTACACATCAATTGCACAAACAGTGCATTTTAGAAAAAAAGAGTGGATATTCCACTGCACACCAGATGACATTTTAGAAATGTCATTTGACATGAGTCTTTCTTTTAAGAACAAGTTCCTACTTCTGCTAAGGGCTGGGAGAAATTCCTGCCCATGTCACTTAGTACTATCATATCAGCTCCACCTTCCAGACTCTTAGCCATTTTGGTACTTCTGGCAGTGATGTATGCTGCTGTGACCTACAGAGCTGCTCCAAAACTAGTGTAAAAATCGTGCAAGAAGTACCCCTGGGTTTTAGAGAAACATTTTAATTAACTGCAGTCAAAAGCATCACAGTCTCTCTTTCTTAAACTAGCTATGTTATAAATTATTCTCTACCTTACCAGTGATCAGTCTGAGTGAGTCAGAAAGAGAGGTATCACCAGGGCTTTGTGATCATTTTGAGCTTGGAGGCCAGCCTCTGACTGCCTCAGGGATGCTTTTTCCCCATCACCCCACAGCAAACCTCCACAGGGGAGTTCACATCCTCCACGCAGTTCCTTTCTTCACAATGTAGAGACACAAACATCTTCTCCTCTTTCCCAGGTAGTTCAGATCAATACCTTGTCACTTCATGCTTCTGTGGCTGCTTTAGTCTGTAGTGAATTGAGTTTTCTCGGGTGGTTGTTCTTTTTCCTCCTTTTTTTTTCTTTTTCTTTTTTTCTTTTTAATTAGGGTTTGTGATTCATTCCTTCACCTTTCTTGCACAGCAGCCGTTAGCTTCAGTTTAGCTCTCTCCTAGCTCCATATATCACTTCATTACAAGAGATCTCTTAGAAATTGACCTTAGCACTCTGAATAAAAACACAACCTGGCCTTTGATTTCTGGAAAGTGTTGGTCTACAGGATGTCAGAATACCACAGCAATGAGCTGCTGCGTGATCTGCAGCTGGCCTTTACTCAGTGCCTTGAGCAATATTAGCTCTGTTTTCTGATTTCCCACTTGGACCCACTTTGGGTGCTGCATTTCTCAGATGCTGGAACATGTTGCTGGAGTATAAACATTGTAATACCAAAATCAGCTGCTCCTCCATCTGTAACTATCATTTAAACATCCCATTCTCGATGTGCAGGAAGAAGAAACATTGGCAGATTTGAGGGGTATCATTAGTAATGCACTGATGATAAGAACCCCTAGCATATTTCAGCTAGAGGTGGGAAAGCACGGCTCCCGTGAGAGGTCCCTTCCCACAGCCATGGCTTCTGCAGGTGTCAGCCCACATAGTTATTTCATCTCTGGTGATTTGGGTTTTTTTAAATTAGGACACACTGTGCTGAGAATTCATACTTAGGAAAAAAGTAAATCAAAGCCACTGTGGCTTCTAGAAAGTAGATATGTAGTGACCACCACTCAGCACTGACCTCAGCCATTGCTGGACATGTGTGAACCTGGAGCTACCCTCACATGTTTGTATGTGGAGGGACATGATCTCATGGGCAGAGTCAAACTGTGAACCAGGTGGTTCCCAATCGTAACAGCCTCTTTTCAGAAATCAAGGTACTCAATAACCCCTTGCTCCTCAGTGCCTTTTCTGCACATGGAATATATCTGTCCCTTACTACCCTTACTTTAAGCAAAAGTTAAAATCATTCAAACTGCTGAAGCATCAGGTGTTATGCTGAGCATGGCCATGAAAGTAGGTTGGTAGGTAACATCTAGATGTCAGCTTTCTGTCAGAAAATGGATTAGAACTGCAAATACTATTCAGGCCAAAATGCTGTCCACATTGCCAGAAAAAGAACTTCAAAAAAAATTGTTACAAAGCATATTTTAAACTTAACTTTTGTTTCAGGTGTTTATGAGAAGAAAAGAGATATTTTTCTTTCTCACCTTGAAAAAAGGTTGTATTAAAATATTATAAGAAGCTGTTACAGTATTTCCGAAATCAAACATTTTAACCCTTTCATTTGTGCAAATTTTACAAAATGGAAGACTGTCCTGAAACACGTGTTCCGTGTTGTAAAACTTGCTACTAATTTTTTTTATTTTTTTATTAGGGGGTTTTAACTCAATAAAACTGAGGAGGTTCTACCAAATTTTAACTCAAACAAATAAAACTTTCACCTGAAAACTTGGGAAAAAAAATACTTGAAAGAACCATTCATCCATGCCTGCACAAACCTTCACTCCATCCACACTAACAAGCAAAAGGATGCCAGTATAGAAACACAGGCGCTTGGCTCTAATCTGAGTGAGACCAAGAGGACAAACAGTTTTTGTGGGGAGAAGACTGGCCATGAGGCATTTCTGTAGTAGAGATAGCTATGCGTACTAGGGTGAGCAGCAAGAATCTGGGATGCTTATTTGAACAGCAGCAAGGTAAATATAAAAGCAATAAGATAAAATACTATTAGTTTTTCACTGCTTTACCCCCCCACCCCCCCCCTTATTGAACTTCACTTTTCATTTTCTGTTAAGGTCAACTGGGCAGGCTTTTCTGAAACTCCTATATGTTGAAATGTAAATAAAATAAAACAAGCAGGAGGGAGATGAAAAGAAATGACTGGTCCTAATGAGTGTAAGTTTATACTCTGTACTACAGAGCTGACAGGAACATCCCACAGGCAGGGTCAGATACTGAGGGGATGTTTACAGCTCCACAGACATCAGCTGAGGGCTCAGCCTGGATGTTGAGCCTGGTTTCTAGCATGGCAGTAAGCATCAGCACACTGCCTTTTGGCCGCTCTTTGGCATCTGCAGAGCAGAGACGCTTCTTCACAGAGGTGGCTCCAATGCTTTCCCTTCTTCATCCCTCCCATGATGCAGCACCCAAAAGGCTCAAGAGGAAAGGATGCGTGTGGCTGCCCTCTTCCTCCATCAGGCAGTGAGAGGGAAGGGGGAGAAAGGAGGGGAAAAACCCTTCAGCCCCATGCGTTTCTCTTTCTGCCAGCAGCTGATGGGGAGCTGCCGCCAGCCTTCCCATTAGAAGTTTACAGAAAAGGTGAGCTCATCTCATTTGATTAGGACTGTCACCATCAGACAGTGTTTGCAATTAGTCCACGCCAACCTTATTCAGGCTTTGGATGCCTTTCAGCGGCGAAAAAGGGAACACTTGAGCTCCATTGAATTGGAGCGTGGCATCTGCTGCATGCTGGGGGGAGAGGTTGGGGGTCAGCGCTTGATTTTGATAAAGCGTGCCAGATTAATTGTCTTCGGTAATCCTGTTTGTCATGGTAGATGTGCAGAGAAGTCTTTGTGGCACAGCCTGACATATGGGCTGGCCGGCTGCTTGCCTATTCAGTGCCTCCCAGCACATGCTCTTCACAGTTGGCCTAGTTCCCAGCGCCTTGTTTTCCCGGGGAGCCAGCCTCCTGCGCCTATTCAGCTGGCCCCCCGCTCCACAAACAGGCTCCCTAATCTTCAGGCCTGTCTGGGCTATTCAAAGTGATTGCATTATTCAAAGAGATCAAGAAAGAGAACGGGGCGGGAGGGGTAAGCACGAGAGGGGGAAAGAGAGCGGTGCAATTTGGAAAAGAAATAAGCAGCCATGTACTTCAGGCAGAGCTCTTCAGGAGGCTGATTACAGTCCCTCTCCAAATCTGAATCTATCGCAAAATTATACCCTGCCTCTTTTGTAAAATAAATGCTAATAAGAGGTAATTTGGACCCTGCTGATTATTAACTTCAATGGAGATGGTCTTTTTCCCCCATGTTTTGTTATGAATTCTTGGATTTCTCCCCCCTATTAGGATTCATGCTCCACAGCAAAAGAAGAAATAGGAGAGTTAAGGAGAAGGACAAATGGGGCACGATAGAGGATAGGCGAGCATCTAGCTGGGCAGACCAGTCTGGAGTTACTGAGAGACCAAAAGTGGATCAGTGTCCTGAGTATGGATCCAGCACACTCATGCTCCCACAACTTAAGTGCAGAGCCTACCCTGCAGCTGTACAGCCGCCTTAGAACAACTTGCTTCTCCAGGGAAGGGAAGGGAGATGGATCTAACTTGATGTGAAAAGGAAACAGAAAGAAGTACCTGAAACTACCCTGGGTTTCTTAAGTGCTCATTGATTATGCATTTAATTACATGGTCATAAATGTTACTTTACAAGAGCTCTTAGAATACACAGTCTCTAGCTTTTTAAATGGGAGCAGCTTTGGAGAAATGCTGAGAATTCAGTATGTCAGCCAAGATCTCGATTTCTACAGGCCATAACTTAAGCTATTTCAAATGCCATGTTGACTTGGCTAGAGTCAAGTTTTCTGCTAAAGAAGAATCTTCTGAGTGTATGTGTAATGCATCAATAGGAAAAAACCAAACCAAGCCCAAAACCAATGAAACCACCAAAAAAAAAAAAAACAAAACACCAGACCAAAAAACCTCAAACAAAAAACCTCCCCAACAATTAAAAATAAAGCACACAATTTCCCTCAATACATTTTTGCCTTTTTATGATTCAGAGAAGCAGCAGAAAGAAATGGATGCTGCTGAAATGTCTGTCCTGTATGAACATGCAGAGAGCGCACTGTGTCCCATTCATAAACTGACCTGAACCAGAGTATATGTACACCAGTTATTTCCTGTACCAAATGTGGTGGCATTAGTGTGGTGTGATTTGCATGTGCTATATGGTCATCTTTACCATCATCTGCCACATTTCAGCCAATTTTGAAGGAGAGTGGTGGCATGCTCAAGTCAGCAGTCTCATTTTTAACCATAGTTTTGTCCTTGTAGCAGAAGGATAGCTCGATTTATTTTTGCAACAGTGTTGGTATATCTCTTAGAGAGATACAAATCTTCGCCTTTGAAGAGTGCCATTTTTTATGGTCAAATGAAAAAAGGGATTTTTGTAACTCTGAATTTATTGATTAATATATCTGCAACAATATGATTCTTTTCCCCATAAACAAAGCTTCAGAAATTCTATTTGTTGCAGACAGATCTAATGGAAAGAGGACAAGCATTCCAAGTACTAATATTTATCCCAAGTATTTTCCAATACCCTGAGACATTGAAAGTTTCATCCATCCTTGGAAAAACAACCTGATCTAAGATATGTTCACAAAGACAGTTATCAAATAATGAGTAGAATATCAAAATTTGGTTTTAATACTTCACACCAACAAGGTCATTCAGGAAAAAAAGTTTTACATGACTGTCATTTCAATTTTCTTCCATGAAGTCTGAGAAGAATGAGAAAAAATGTCGATAAATAATCCAAACTGCATTGCTGTCATTCAGTGAACCTGAGTCAAGGTGAAGTGGTCACAGCACCAGCCTTCCAGAGTTCAAGAAATATTTGGATAACGCTCTCAGGCACATGGTGTGATTTGTGGGGTGGCATGGTGAAGAACCAGGAGAGCATTTATTTCAGTGATCCTTGTGGGTCCATTCCAACTCAGGATAGTCTAGGGAATTTTAGCTACTCAAATTATTCCAGTTGCATTTTAAATGGAAACAAGTAATTTAAGGAATATCTTAAGACTTTCTTAAGAAAGAAGGAGGAATCTTCTTTCCTCCAGAGTCTCTCTAAGTTGGCCATGGGCAGGTGCCAGCAATGAATAGGAGTTTCTAATAACATTTGTCCCTGGTGCACTTACATCTCCCTTTTCCCCTTGTTTAAACCCACAAAGATTTATGAGGAATGAAACACCTTCTTGCTTTAGGGGTAGTTTGAAGGATTTCAGTATTTTTAGCAACCAAATGCACAGGGAGAGATTTTTAAAAAATTAAAATAAAGCAAAACTGGGACTTTCCATGTGACTTTAGTAAAATCTTTTAATATATTTTGAGTAATGCTTGCCGTGTATTTTGATGGAAACCAAGGGCAAACTTCTGACTTAGTGTGTGACCTAGTACAGCCCACATAGAAAATAGGAGGGAAGGAAGGGAATTAATTCATCAGTGCCCTCTAACTTGCAAGCAAAAGCCAAATGTGAGACATTAACAGACATGAAGGTGCTGTATTGAGTTATATTTCACCAGCATTAAGCAGCTCTTGGAAGAAGACTGTTGGTTTGGATGAGATCACCTCTCAAAAAAAAGTTGTTCTCAGCGGATAAGTAAGTCATAGTGTGTTCGTGTCCCTGCCATCTTCTTAATAATACTCTTCTCCTTCTGATACCTTGTGCAAAACTAATTTTTTATATCTACTAAGGGAATAAACTAAGTTCCACATCCTTCCTGGGTTCTTGGGCTTATTAGTTACTAAAACCATCAAAAAATTATCGTTGAACTAGGTAACGCACGTGTATCATTATGTTGTATGACACAATCACACTGGTAGTAAATTAAGAACTGTAACATGTATACAGTGAAAGGTCATTGACAAAACAAGAGCCTTATGTTACTAGAGACACAGCTATTATTTTTCAATTTTCTCAGTACATATCTACAATTCCATTTCTCTGGAGTCTTTGAAAAATCCAAAAGTAAAAACAGGAACTGAAATTAATCAAGTCATTACATATTACATTCCCTCTTTTACTTTTTGACATTAATACTTAAGTACCACACCAAAGAAAAACCAAAATGGTATTCCAGCCTTATGACAACTACGTCAGTTGCCTGCCATCAATGAAGGTAAGTACTAGTCATTTGCATCATAAAGTCCTCAATGAAGACACAAATAACTCCCTGTACTATAAACAGGTTGTACTGTCTCTATCTTCATGAAAGAAACATTATGTTTTACCTTAATTATATGCATTTTGTACATGTTTTCACAAGAAGGAATAAATGTGGACAATTCCTCATTAGTGTGAATCTGTATCCCTTTGAGTAGCCAAGAGATGTGCTGCTATCCTGGTTAAGGAGCATTCACTATTACATTCCTACTTTGAAGACTGATTATATTTCTGTCTCTTATTGTCCCACACTCTTAAGGTCTTATATGGAGTTGGGTAATTAAACAAAGAAAACTAAAATAGGACAATCAGAGAGCAAGAGAAGCTTTTGCAAAGCAGGGAATATCCTTTCATTTGTACCCCTCACAAGATTGTTGAGTTAGAGAGAAATAAATTAATCTCAGCACACTGTTTTGCATTCTTGTTCATGCCTCCATTTTGAGGTCAGAAAGGTCTCAGTCATCTCACTGAAGATATCAGGAGTGAGAGCAAGCCCAGGGCTGTAAGGACACATACCTTTGACAAGTAACACAGTTGCTCTGGCTGAGACTTCTGCCTTCTGCTCTGGTCCCTGTGACAGCAGTGCCCCCTGGTCAGTAACTTCAGGGCAAGCCTCATTGTTCCAGCACTTGAAAGAAATACATCAGAAAGCTTTACAAAATACACAGGATAAAGTAAAGATCAAAAAAAATGATGATATACACAGTCAGCCTAATGTTCTGCCATGTATTTTTTAAAATAATCCTGGGACATAAGCATGTGTTTTGAGTTGGGATTCACCTCATTTAACTTCAATAACCTAGAAGTCAAATCCCTAACTAGAGCTCAGTTTTAGAGCACACAGCATACTCAAGAGGAGCAACCATCTTCTCCAGAGGGCAATTAGTCCTGTTCCAAGAAACTTGATCTCAGGTTTAACGTCTGGAATTACACTTAGATATAAGGGGGGAAAACGGGTGGTGTAGTTCAGATGGCTAAATTTCAGTTCAATTAAAACCTCCTTTAATGTTATCAGTAGAATTTTTTTCAGGCAGAAGACATTAGGATTTTGTCCGATTGTTGTTATTACACCTCTGTGATGCTGTGGGACAGCAATGCTCTCCGTACTTCATCGAATAGAATGTTATTCTGCCCAAGAAGGACTTGATACTTTCATGGATGCAGTTTTTATCTTAAAATATGTATGAAAGTAAATTTCTATGACTTTTGGTTTGGGCTAGAAAATAAAAATATTTTCCACAGAAATGCCATAATATTTTTAGCATGATCTCGTTTAATAAGACAGCTTGCACCATTCAAAGTAGTATTTCAGATAAACTGACCAGCCATTGTAAATGATGTCCAAAAGAAAGAAGTGAGAACAGAGGCCACACAAGTCAGAAAGTAATGGTAATTCCTCTGTGTGAGAAGACTACTGAATCTGCATCACCATAAAGTCTGAAGTGCAATTACTGTGACTGAATCAGGAGACATATGCAATTGAATATTTTTTTCCTTACTGATACCCATCCTCGTACAGGAGTAAGCAATACAGTCTTCAAAGAGCCAGAAGAAAAAGTTTTCCATTTATTGCCAAATTATGCAAGAAACAGGTGGAGCACATAAAGATTCTGTTGAGCTAAGAGGGGCTCATATGTAGAACAAATCTTACCAGTGATCAAGGAATATGAAAAGATGAATTTATCAGTCTTTTCTGGACAGGGTCTCTTTTAGCCCCCAATCCTTTTCTTTCTGGCTTCTCTATTTCCTCTTCCCCCAGTCTCTTCAAAGCTTCCAAACACTGTCATCATTTCCGTGTTTGCAAATGGATAAGCAAAGAGTCCTGCTTCTCAGAAATCCCCTGCAATCAGCTGGCTCATTCCATCTCCCCACCCCCAGTCCACTGCTCTCCCCCTCCACTGAGCACAATGTCCTGGTGACAGGTGGTTGCTGCTTTCTGTAATTCTGGATACAGCTCCAGTCAGACTCACTGGCCTGTAAAAAAACCTAGAGCTTATGAAGAGAAAAAGCTCTGGCTCTGAAAGTGCTGAGACAGGCTGGTACGGGGACTCAGTACAAAAAGCATTCAGCACAAAAAGCCAAACCCAAATGAAAAGAGCTGCTGCCAGGATCATCACGAGGTCCTCTGCTGCACAGATGTCTACTGAACTAAGCTGAAACTGATGAGTCTTTTATCGTGTACCCCCTCCTCCCCCCACCATAGATACCCACAGCAAGACTCAGCTGCCTGGCTCAATTATTATTATTTCAAGGGACACTGTATATGTGATAGACACATGACACTCAGAGAATGAAGCTCAGATAGGACTGTCTGGCAGAATTCCTCTTTTTTTTTTTCTTTTTTTCTTCCTAGTCAGCAAAAAGCTGATTAGTTAGTTTACAGGAATGGAAAGGATTTGGGTGCACTATGGTAGCAGTAGAAGCAGTATTTTAGCAAACTAATTGCTTTCAGCATACTCAAGCAGGAGTCAGCTAACAAAGGTGGCCTCTCGCAACTCGGTACTTACATGGGGGCTCGGTGTTTTACTGCCTCCCTTGCAGCATTTTGCCATTCCAGTTAAATAGAAACAGGGCTGTTAACTGTGTGTTTGCATGCTCAGTCTGTGATCTATGCACAACATTTTACCCATTTACCTTGTTCTATGCCTGCAAGTTTATTACACAGTTTCTTCCCATGTATTACAAAATGGGTTTATAAATTATGAGCCAGTTGCAAGCTTGTGATGGGCTATATCTCAGAAGGAATTCAGCACCTAAAAGCCCTTTGCTCTCCAAGGCTCTGCTGATGTTTACTTTTCAGTAAGTCTGAAGCAGATGCTTATTTTCACTGTCTTGCTATCAAACATGGGACATAGACTTTGCTATGTCAGAGCGCCTGTCAAACACCTGTTAATTTCTCTGAAAGCAGCAGGCATATAAAGCAAGCAAGGGCAATGGAAACTGGGCACTCAGCACCTTATGAACCTTGGCTACAGAGGAGAGAAGTGAGCGAAAGAGAGCTGCCTCTGATTACTGCAGGTGCTGCAATTTGCTAAAGAACAATTTTCAAGAAATGTGGAACAGGCAAAACATAAAGATCCCATTGTTTATATATTAGAATGGACAGCCTGCAGGGTTTTTACTTTAACCATCTGCCTTCCAACTTTTATATAAAAATTCTGCTCCCTAATAAATGTTTAACACATTAGGACACATATCTTGCTGGAAAGAAACCAAACCAAACTCCTTCTACTTCACAAGGATAAATTAGCAAGTGAAAAGCAAGACTTTCCAAAACCTCTTTTGTATGAATACAATCATTTAACTTAGAACTTGGAAAGTTGAAGGTCTAGTCACTAATCTACTGACTCCATCACAGAAGGGTGAATTTAATTTAGGAACTGCTGGCTCCAGTGCTGCATTTAGTTATACCAACTTGAAGAAATTTATGTGATAATCCTTTTTATCAGCATATCTATTCTTTTTTTTGAGCCAAACAGCAGATCAACCAAACAAAAGATGTGCTTTACTGGCTAAGAAGTTAGCTGGCTATCTTTTTTGGCTGGACTGTTCCCTGCTTTATCTTCAGTGGATGATGAGACATATAAATCAGTGTCTACATAGAGAGGTGACATGCTGTTTACACAGCAGGCTTGTATTATCATAGCAATCATATATAGGTAATAAATTAAACCACATCAAGAAGCCAAAGATTTGCCCCATTAGAACAAGGTCTTTTTTCTTTCAGTGTTACCAAGAGCCTGATATATACAGATCCCTCCCGTGAACTGTACCAAAGCCTCCAGGATTGAAAAACCTGGAAATGTAAAGCATTTCTCTGTCGCACTTTAACTGGCCATGTTGGAAAGCTTAAATCTTGCATGTAGCCCTGAGCTGGCTTCGTGCACCTGCATTGCCTTGCAAATACCTGCTACCTTTTCAGGCAGGAACAAGGAAAGACTTTGTGACACTTGTCCACCCAACAAAGACCTCAGGATATTTTTGATAGAGGAGTGGGGAAACATGAAAGCAGCTGGACAACAAGACCAATGCACCAGGATCTGCTCTAAAGAGGAGAGTAAGGCCAGCTTTTCACCACTGGCTTTTTCCAAAGATTGCCTGGGTGGCTGGTGGTGTTGGTTTGGTGGGTCCTGAGCTCATGGATCATGACACATAACACAAGAGGAGCTGTTGTGTCCTGTATCAGCTACTTTTTACAATTTCCTAGTTAGTCATTAAAGATCTTAATGCAGACAGCAGCCTGGGAGCCTTTTATCACAGACAGCTACTTGTCTCTTTCTTCCAATTCCATCACTGATTTTGTTCAGCAAAACTTAGGAGATCTCCCTCAAAAGAAAAAAAAGTGTCCTTTTTCAGAGTATTTTAAGAATGTTAAAGAAACAAAATATAAACACAGTGCAATTTAATACTTCAGCAAATAAAAGCATGTAACTATATTGTCACCTCAAATACAAATATTGTGAGGTTTTGGCCCATCGTCTTTTTTTTTTTATTTTTGGCCATTTCAGCAGAAAGAAGTCCAACAAACATGGTGTCTTTCTGATTCAGCACAAGGGGTTTGTTGTTGTTTAGACTCCTGTGTGCAAACAATACTTGAAGACATTGGGCCAAATTTATCCCTAGATTAAGTGCACTGACGTCAATGTAATTACAGTAGGAATAAATTTGCCTCACTGATATCATTTTCTGGATCCTATATCTACTTCTAAAATGCAATTAGAATCCAATTTCCTCACTCTTTTATTTTGGAGATAGGCAGCTTGAGTTTCCCCACAAAGATACTGGGTAACAAAAAAAGAAACTATCTCCTGGTCACTTAGCTGATCATTGTTTATAGTACCAGCACTAGGGAGAGCAGGCTCAGAGGTTTTGCACTGTTTAAATAGAAGATACCTGTGTCTTAGCATTGCAATTCAAACCCAGCCCAGGAGATCCACAGCCCTGGTTTAACTCCTTTTATTTTCTTTTCACACGTTTTGGTTCATTCACTCTGACAAAATACAACATAGCAATTGATTTTGCTGTGAGTTTACTGCATGTCTATACACCATGAATCTGTTGTATAGTAATGCCATTACTTGGGAAATATTGACTTGCCTTATGCCATTACAAAGGATTACTGAATCAGACAATATTGAGCAAATGTTTATTATATTAGGTTTTAACACTGACTTTATTAATCAATGCACCAGCTGTCTCACCCCTTGCACCAGATCCAGGCACAGGTTAGCTTTTTAAAAAGTGTATCTTGTTACTTTCTAAAAGTTTCTGTATCAAACTCAGTAATTTGCTTGTACACAAAAATCTACAGACCTCATTAAGAAACCAACAAAATAGTACCAAAAAAAAAAAAAAAATAGGGTGTTTAAAGTAATTATCGAGGAGACCAATCAGGGCAAGCATTAATTTTCCACCTCTTACAGCAGTTGACAGGTCTGAATGTACGTTCAGCTCAGGTGGAGCTTATGCTGAACCACAGCAAAACACACCATCATTAATAGGAGAAGAAGCTCAAACTGAGATTTTGCTCACCACTTCATGGCAGCATCCATATTTATTTGCCAGGAGTGAAAATATTAAACACAATAAACCCACTCTTCTTCATAAAGTGTTCTATAACTCCTTGCTCCTGGCTGTCACACATCAAAGTGTAGCAATCCAAAGTGGAAATATTGCAAAAAGTAGAAAAAGTGTATGACACACAGAAGGAAAGACAGGAAAAGACAGCATGGAGCAGAAGAAAAAAACTAGATGAAAAATGAAATATTAGCAATTATTCCAGAGTTAGAATAATCCATTAGACAGAGCTCACACCTGATTTGCCCATTTCTGCGAAAACAACAGAAACAGATCATTGTCACTTCTCAGAGACCACGTTTACTATACCCAAGCCGCTATCAGGCAACCTACAGCAGCAAATTCCCCACAAGCAGAGGGCAGCCATGCACGAGGCCATCCTGGTCTGTGATGCTCCAACTGCACCAGCTGGAGAAGGGCCAGAACTCTGCGAAAAGAGGGGCTGCATAGGGCCAGTCAGAGAGGCTCAAGCTGAGATCAGCTCTGCAAGGCACGGCTGTTTGCTGGTTGAAATCCCCTCATGGCATAGATTAAAGAAATGCTGATGTACATGTTAAAGAGAAATGCTAGCCCCTGTTCAAAAAGCCCTTGGCATATTTAAGATTTGTCAGTTTCAGTTGTCCTGTGGATTTGCCTTTCAGTTTTATCCTCAAGTCTTTTATACACGAGGCAAGGCTTCCTGTTCTAAGACGCCAAAGAGAATCCATATTCCCCAAATTTTTCTCAGATGTTTTTGTATCCTGACTTAGAGTTTCTCTAGATAAGGAGATAAGAAAGTAAAGCACTTTGGAACAATCTAAGTGAATGTAATTTTCTTTATACATAATATGCCTATTTTCCAGGCATCAAACCAGATTTTAGGGAAATCATCCTCCTTCCCTTCTCCAGGTCCTACTCCAGCTGTAAACATGCTTCACATGGGGAAGTGTGGCTGGCACCAGGCCTAACCAGATCGCAAAACAATTTATATAAAAGTTTGGACCTGAACAGTCTCATGGAGGGAACCTTACTTAATCATCACAGAGATCAGAACTGGAACAAAATTTCCTGGCCCACAGTTTTTGGAGGTTACTCTAGGTCTCTGGCTAAAAGTTAGTCATTAATTCGTTGAATGCATGGCCAGCGTGCCAGGGAGAACTCCCTGGATAACAACAGGTTTCAGCACAGAGGAGATTTTTCAGTGCCTGTGCTTGAAGCATAAGCTAAAAATTACACTAGAACAGGAGTTTAGGATCATATCTGCTTTCTCTGACAAACGGGCTCTTAAGCCTCTGGGAATTGAGACCTCCACCCAACTACGATAAGAAAAACAACCTCTATGAGCAAAAAGTTATGACCTTCTCCCTGCCTCCTCCTCCCTTCCCCATTCTCTTTCTGAGCAGATTATAAAACAAAGAGAGAATTTCTGGAGTTGTCTCCACCTCCTGCAGAGTTTCCATGGACACTGGTTGCCTAAATATCATTTTGTGTCTTAAGGGAGAAAAAGTATCTCCTGGTCTAATTCAGGGGGGGTCCATTCCTTTGAATGGCAGCCCTGTCCAGCTTCATAGAAAAGATTACAGGAGCATACCAGAAATGTAATAAAATTGAGAACTTGTTTACTTGTCCCAAGCAGCAGAAGCAAACTGCTTGACTGGAAGACAGAAAGCTCCACAAAGACACTAGGGCAATTTCAAAAGTATTAATATATAATTGATCTTGGGGTTTGAGTGTGTTTATTTGATTGTTTGGTTGGTTTTCGTTTTGGTTTTGTGTGGGGTTGGTTTTTGTTTGTTTGTTTGTTTGCTTTTCTTTCTTTGTTTAGGGGATTTTTTGGTTTGGGTTTGGATTTTTTTTTTGTGGTTTGGTTTGGTTTTTTGATCTTTTTTGTGGTGTTGTTTGATTGGTTGGGTTGGGGTTTTTTTGTGATATTTTGTTTTGCCTTTCACTGTTTGTGTTATACAGTGTAAGTACGCTTACTTGCATACTTGCATCAAGGCAGATATATACTTTCCAACCACACCTCATTTTATGGCAGATTTTGGAACATTTTGCTGTTACCATACATTGCATGAACGACAGTAGTTTATGGGGTGGCAACCAAATTAAGAATTGTATGCACACAAAATCAACAGATTTCCTGGGCTGAGATAGCTCCCACATTTTAAGTGAAATGAGATGCTTTTATACATCTTAGTACCTAATTTGGTCACTGATGTCTCACCAATCAAATTTTATTGATTATTATCCAATAGTAATAGTTTGTAAAACTCTGTTGCTCAGAAGTGTGTAAACTGAGGTAGCTTTTGAAAAAGCACATTAGAATTTGGCAACTTTGCTAGCAATTACTCTGCCTCCAAATTAGATGCATGGATATGTTCCACTTTAACTGTATCTGACATCTGTTGAGTGCTTTGGGGATACTGGCGATGGGAAGAGAGGCATAAGGTTAGGGTCATTGCTTAAGGGCAGCTCTAGTGCATGTTATTTCTTTGATCACATATTTATGCTGTGAGAGAACATAAAGGAGTCTATTCTCCGCTTGCTAGACATATCTGAGTGTCATTGATGCTAGAGGACTCAGATTACCAGTTACAGCTTTGCACCACAGTCCTTTTTGTATATTAATTAGCTGGACCACTGCATAAGGATATTTTGATAGGGATCCTCTAGAAGTACACTCTATATTACAACCACGCTCCTGTCTCCTTCCATGGGAGCCCTGCCTTCTGTCAACATTTTGCCTGAGGATGAACTGAAGGACTTTCTCCCTCCAGCCCCTACAGAGCCTCTATCACCTCCACTTCATGTTTAAAACTCAACCCAGAGTCTTGGCAAGGTGAGATGAAAAGCCAGGCAAGGCAGACTAATGCAGAGTTTGTAATAACATTTTGACTCAATCTAGGTTTTTACAATGGTTCCTGAAATGCTATACCAGAGAAAACACCACTGAGTTGTAAATAGAAAAACTGCACACAAGTCTCAGAATTTGCTTTACAGACTTTGTTATCTGTTAAGTAAGCAGGAAATGATGGTATTAATGCAAACAGAAAGGCAAGATTTATTCCCAGAACAGTGGGCTGTGGAAGTCTATTCATACAGAGTCATTGCCTCTGGGGCTCCCCGATCGATGCAATGTTTTCACTCTCCACCACACCCGGGCAGAAATTTTCCTGATGACTTCTATGCTGCATATGCATTTTGACTTCTGAAGGCTTTTAAGATTGGTGATAAATACACAAACGTCACACATACAAACAGAACATACATGTCAAATATCACAAGAGCATTAAATTCACCTATCTGGCCCCTGTGTTCATTTCAACCCTTTTCACTGCCATTTGCCCTCTCAGTGCTATTTCCTGGCCCAGCTCAATTAAAGGACAAATTCATCCCTGCACGTGTCCTAAGGGCCATAATGAAGTCAGCTGTCAAACTCCCATCATGCAGCTGCCTAGCTGCAGGAACTGATGGCCACTTGTCAGCTGCTTCACCAAGTCAAAACCGGACAAAGACCCCTTTGATGGGCTGCCTTTCTCCAATCAATCTACACCTTCTCCTCTTGGACTTCAGCATCTGCTTCAGTGTAATTTGATTTTATATTCAGTGCAGCCTGACCCTATTGATAAATTAAATCTATCTGAACCTGATATCCTCATGCCACCACGGGGTAAATGACTTGCTGTTTAATTTTGGCTTTTGCCAGATGTGACGTGGTATCAATACTGACTCTTTTTTGTGTGTGTTTGGGTCATTATTTGAATAATTTAGGCTCCAGGTCACAACTAGGGTGGGGGGAAAGAGGAGAGAGCCTTTTCAGAAGTATGTACAAAAAAAGTAAATCAGAATAATTCTTTCTAGGACTCTAGCATTGCTTTCCATAATTATGTTTGTTTCTTTCCTAATAATCACATTTTATTTCTCTGCCTTCCAAATGTATTTGACATACACACAAAAAAATCCAGCTTTAATAAACAAACAAACAAAGTAACATGAATTTATAAATTCTCTGATAACTAGAATAACTACTCACTAAAGTCTGTTTTCTAGGTAGAATGCAATAGAAGACTTTTCTCATATGCACAACTTCTGTTTGTAAACAAATAAAACACACACACAAAAGCAACAAATGAGAAAAATCCTGAAACTCTATATACCTTATTTGATATCTTTGCAGTGCTTCAAAACTAAATTAAATACAATATCTTATCTCCACAACATCCTATTTTATGGGTGAGAAATTGTAGGAGTCTACCCTTCTAGGAACTCCAGCACTTTTCCTTCAAACTACTGACATTTCACAGTTATTAACTTTTTTTTCTTTCAACGAAGCCTAAAAACTCTGTGAGATCTCCTGCTTCCACACATACCTGCCTCCTTCACCCAAGACTTGTTGATCCCATCTTCTCTTAATCTGCTTCCTCCTTCTCTTTTCACAGACTGGGAAGGCCACCTACAATCATCACCCTACTGAGGTCTAGGCAAAACACAGTTCTGGGCCATTTGGAAACAGACCTTGTAAATAAACGTCTGCCCAGAAAGCACTCTGAGGTATTTTGGTGAAGAAGAAAAGTCTTTTCACAGTATTACCCTGGGTAGGATTTCAGAAAAGGACCTTACAACTCCTACTACTATCCACCTACTCTTTGCCAGCTGTGTGCTGCCCTAAGGCTACTGTTTGAGAACTGGTGCACACTGAGTTCTTCTGGAATGGGAGCTGGGGGAGGAATGAACTGAAATTCTTAGCAAGCTTAGCAAGCTGGTTTTTTGTCTGGCAACAAAAAAACCTAACCAACCCACTAACCAATCAACCAACCAACAGAAATAAAAAATAAAAGAAGGCAGAAGAGGAAAAAAATCTTCATACTACAATTGGAATGACAGTAGGCACCAATTAATTACTACACAACAAACTGGGTTCCCCAGTAATAAATGGGCAGCATCTCCTGTTTTAAAACCTGTTGTCGTTTCTTTTCTCTCCCCTTGCTAGCAGGCTCTGACTTCGGGCACCGGACACTCCCTGACTGCCCCGGAGAGGCAGTCAGAGGCAGCTCACAGCTGAACGGCATCGAGGAGATAAAGAAGCGAGAGGGGTCTCGGCTTGGGGTTCATAGGTTTATTCAGGGGAAGAACTCCAGAGGCCAAAAGACCTCACACAATGGAGGCACGGGACTTTATAGGCAGGGTAGCCGGGGTCTGAAGCATAATATGAACAAACCAGTCGGAAAGGTATGGGGAGGGGCGAGCGTACAGGAGACCAATAAGGTACTGAACAACTTGGAGGCTTCTAAAACAGGACCATACAAGGAAATTCAAAAGGATTACAGCAGGTAGGATGGAGGCAAGGGGCCGATAACTTAACACAAGGCTCTACTAGGAACCAAAACCAGGTCACCACAAAAACCCTGTTACCCAACAACTAACAAATATTATAAAATCTTCCTTGGGTGGAATAAAATTTTCCATGCGGTGTTACCTGGTCTGGGGCTTCTTTTCCTTTTAAAAGCTAAAAAGTTCAAAAGTTTTAGGAGGTTTTTTTTAAAGAACAGAATATCCCCTTATGCTCACCTCAATTTCCTCACCCAAGAAGGCAGAAATAACTTTGCTTAACTAAACATCCCCTGCTTATAACCTGAGCAATCAGGGCATCCTGGTCCTCCCATCACATGAAGGCATCTTGCTGACCTACTTGTCCAGGCTGAATCTCCTAATTTTCTTGAAACCAGAGCATGATGAGAGTGCTTTTTACAAGGGTGGTTTACAAGAAGTTTCTCACTCCTCTGCTATCTACCTGTCTGTAGTGTGTTTGCAGACATGGCAGCTCTAGCCCCATCAACTTTCTGGTCGGCTGCCTGACTCAGGCACCAAAGCCTCTGAGGAGTCCTTTCTAAAGTGATGGCAGAGCTGCAGTTTTAAATTTCAATCTAAACCTAACAGTTTAGTTTGGATTGTTTTTTATTTTTTTACTTTGATAGCTGAAATGGAAACTTTTATCCAATTTAAGAGAAAATGTCAAAGTAATTGTGTATCCATGAAGAAAAACACCCTTTATTTGTGTTTGAGATCTAATTACTCAAAGACTTTTCTCAGCTGTTGTGTGCTAGCTTGACAGTGCCTTGAGAGTGGTTTGAAATTGGAGTTGGTTTTCAAGAAAGAAAATACTCTAGACTACAACCTTTCCCAATCACTGATGTTGTTAAGGCCTTTGTAAAGGACTGAGGCCTCTACAAAAACCAGAAAGCAACCAGTGACCACTATCAGGATTACTCTATTTCAAAGAAATGCCTATAGACGTTTTTAAACCAGGGCACCAAACTGCCAAAATATGCACTTATTATTTTCCAATTACATTTCATCCTTCCTTACAGTGGTGTAAAGTGGAATGAAGTGCACAGATGCATTAGTCCAGAAGAAAATCTATGATCTTCCACTCTGCTAAGTTTTGTCTACATCACCCCACTCTAAGAAACCCTAAGCATTTCCAGCAGAGGAGTGCAGAGGGCAAAGCCAGGTCCCTATTTGCCATGTAAAGTGGCAATCAGCATGGGGAATCAGCTGTGATGATTGAGAGGACAAGGGTATATAACCACACATGAATGCATCTGCACACAATCTGTGAAATTCCTTAAAACAAAGCTACTCAGCTTTGACCGTGCCCCAAAAGACCTTAGGAGATGACATTAAACGCTTGTGGTTCTGTGTCGGTCTCTCCTGTGCACCTTGACCTGTGTTTTGGAAACACAGTAGTTTTGGTCCAAGATTTGAGTAATTCCCTAGGATTGTGCCCGCCCGTGAATGTCTCACCGTGCAGCCAGCCTTGTGGCTGGGTCCTTAGCACCATGGAAGATGTTTGCCCTGTCACTATCAGAGATGGTTTCATTAGGTTATAGTTACCACGCTTATGTCTGTTTTTGTTTCTACAGGCTATAGTTTGATTGGGTTTTTTTGTTTCAGAATGTGAAGAAAATTCAGCAAGCCAGTATAGACTACCTTGGATTTGGGAATGATTAGTTCTATCTTTACATTCAAATCTTATCTTTGCTGTGACCTAATGTAACATCTTGTCAAGCCTGGAGTGCAAAAAGTTTCTCCACAGAAAAGAAGCTTCTCCACAGAAACCCTGCAACTCCAAGACTTGTCTAGAACGAGGACAAAAATAAACAGCCAACAGGTACAAATACATCTGCCCACTTGGAGAAGCACAAAGGAACAGTGCACGTCCAAAGGGCAGCACAGCAGTGCCACTTCCACCTGCAGCTGCACTTACAGAGAAACTGTTAGAAACCCCATCCTTCCTGAACCTTTCTGATGCTCTCTAATTGGCTCGAGATTTCAGGAGAGACGTAGCTCTTAACTACAATATTCAGCTTAAATATATATATATATATTGCACATAAAAATTTATGTGAATAAAAATAACTTTATTTTAAAAACCTATTATTTCCGTGCAACACCGAAAGTGAGAAAATGCTTCATTTTGGGTGCAAATATAATTTGTGTAAAGCTGCTCCTGTTAAATAAATTTTGACAGCTGTCAGAACTGACAGCCAGTGGTACTTCCACTGTTGCCTTTATAAATCTCTATGAGCTTTTAAAAATTGAAGTAGCCTCTTCCAGCTGTTGCAGTTAAATAAAAAATTACAGTTTGTACATTGTTCAGCTCTTAGTTCTTCCATTTAAACTGCATAGTCCTGGAGGGATTACAATGTGGCAAAATTGCTTAGAAACTAATGAGGTAGCAAATTATGTCCATCAGTAGTTACTGAAAGTCCACTGACTTAAAGCAAGGTAATTTCAAGTTGACCTCAGTTCTTTCCTTTAAAGGAAAAAAAAAACTTTATAAAATTTCATATTCCAGCCCATGATTCCATTATTAAGATTAATTGTAGAAAGGTTTGGATTGGAAGGGATCTTGAAGATCCAGTTCTAACCATGGGCAGGGACACCTGCTACTAGACCAGGTTTTTCAAAGGCCCATCCAGCCTGGCCTTGAACACTTCCAGGGATGGGACATCAAAAACTTATCAGGGAAGCATGTTCCAGTGCCCCACCACTGTCACAGTAGGAAATCTCTTCCTAACATCTAATCTAAATCTACCCTCTTTCAGCTTAAAACCATTACCCCTTGTCCTATCACTACATGCCCCTGTAAAAAGTCCCTCCCCAGCTGTCAGGTAGGCTCTCTTCAGGTATTGGAAGGTGCTACGAGGTGACCCTGGGGCCTTTGAGTCTCCAGGCTGAACAATCCCAACTCTCTCAGCCTGTCCTTGTAGAGGAGGTGCTCCAGTCCCCTGGTCATCTTTGTGGACCTCCTCAAGGTGTGGTCTCACAAGAGTGAAGTAGAAGGGAGAATCACCTCCCTCGACCTGCTTGCCACAAATCTTTTTCCCTTTTTAAACCCAGGGGTTATGTTTCCCTTTTTGCAATTCCTGGGAAACTTCTATCCTCGGTTTTGGCTGGCATAGAGCTAATTTTCTTCATAGTGGCTTGCATGAGGATGTGTTTTGAATTCTGGCTTAAATCTTTGTTGATAATATAGAGATGTTTTTGTTATTGCTGAGCAGTGCTTACGCAGAGCCAAGGCCTTTTTTGCCCCTCACACCACCTCACCAGCACTTAGGCTGAGGGGCATGAGAAGTGGGGAGATGACACAACCAGGACAGCTGACCCCAACTGACCAAAGGGATATTTCCTGTAACATCCTGCTCAGAAATAAAAAGCAAGGTGAAGAAGAAGGAAAGGGAGGACATTTGGGGTGATGGCATTTTGACTTCCCTAGTAACCATTATTCATGAGGCAATCTTGCTTTCCTGAAGACAACTGAACATCTGCCCTCTGCCCGTGGGAAGTGGTGAATTAATTCCTTGTTTTGCTCTGCATGTGTGTTTGGCATTATCACAATCCATGAGTTTTCTCACCTTTACCCGTCCAGTCCTCTCCCCCACCATACTAGGGGAAAGTCAGCAACTGGCTGCATGGTGCTCAATTTCCAGCTCTGGGTAAACCATGACAGAACTTCACCAGTCTGCAACAACTTTTCAAATATGATAGAATGGCTTAGTAACTTCATCTGCCACTTCCCTCAAGACCCCTGGATTTATCTTGTCAGGTCCCGGGGACTTGTGCACAGTAAGGTTCCTTATAGATGAAATGGTCTTGAATCTTATCTTCTCCTATGGTGGGCAGTGCTTACCATGAAAACAGCACATAGATCTCAAGGTTAAGAGTTATTCCTTCACAGGAAAAGTCACTTTTGCTCAATATTTGCTCAGTTGAAAGATGTCTTTGTTTACTGCAGTATGGTATCTAGAAGGCATTGTTCTCATACATCAAGGAAAAGTAGAGATGTCTGTGGAAAATGTTTTACTTCTTTGCTAAGAGAAGAAAAAAATCCATATCCAAAAACCAGCCAACCAGAACTACTTTAATAACTCAGTGCTTGAGTGTAGACAACTTAGAAGGAAATCAATGATAATCTCACGTCTGAAAATCTGACCTTGCTCACTGAAGCATAGCTAAGTTGCATCAACCTCACCTCACCCAGTCATCCCTTTATATTTGACCATATCAGTGGAACTAAGCAAATAGTTAAAGACAAAGATACACTTATTAGTACTTTAATAAAGATGGTTATCTGCTCTTAGTGTAAAAAAGCCGCTTGTTTTATACCTGCTGGTACATATCCATGAACTCAGGTGCTATACTGAGAACATGCCTAATCACACAGAATCACAGAATCACTAGGTTGGAAGAGACCTTCAAGATCATTGAGTCCAACCCATGCCGTAACACCTCAACTAAATCATGGCACTGAGTGCCACATCCAATCTTTTTTCAAACACATCCAGGGATGGTGACTCCACCTCCCCAGGCAGACCATTCTAGTACTTTATCACTCTTTCCGTAAAAAACTTTTTCCTAATATCCAACCTATACTTTCCTTGGAGCAGCTTGAGACTGTGTCCTCTCGTTCTGTCAGTTGCTGCCTGAAGAAAGAGACCGACCCCCACCTGACTACAACCACCTTTCAGAAAATTGTAGAGAGTGATGAGGTCACCTCTGAGTCTCCTTTTCTCCAGGCTAAACAACCCCAACTCCCTCAGTCGCTCCCCATGGGGCTTGTGTTCCAAGTCCCTCACCAGCCTTGTCACCCTCCTCTGGACACGCTTAAGCATCTCAACGTCATTCTTAAACTGAGGGGCCCAGAACTGGACACAGTACTCCAGGTGCAGCCTCACCAGTGCTGAGTACAGGGGAAGAATGACTTCCCTGGTCCTGCTGGCCACACTATTCCTGATACAGGCCAGGATGCCGTTGGCCTTTTTGGTCACCAGGACACACTGCTGGCTCATGTTCAGTTGGCTGTCAACCAGTATTCCCAGGTCCTTTTCTGCCTGGGCACTGTCCAGCCACACCATCCCCAGCCTACAGCGTTGCAGGGGTTATTGTGGCCAAAGTGCAGGACTCAGCGCTTGGACTTACTGAACTTCATCTTATTGGACTCTGCCCATCCATCCAATCGTTCCAGGTCTCTCTGCAGAGCCCTCCTACCTTCCAACAGATTGATACACGCTCCCAGCTTAGTGTTGTCTGCAAATTTACTAATGAAAGACACAATACCCTCATCCATGTTGTCAATAAAAATACTGAACAGAACTGGCCCCAGCACAGACCCCTGAGGAACACCACTAGTGACTGGCCGCCAGCTGGATGCAGCACCGTTCACCACCACTCTCTGGGCCCGGCCATCCAGCCAGTTCTTAACCCAGCAAAGAGTGCTCCTGTCCAAGCCATGGGCTGCCAGCTTTTCCAGGAGTATGCTGTGGGCGACAGTGTCACAGGCCTTGCTGAAGTCCAAATACACAACATCCACAGCCTTTCCTGCATCCACTAGGCAGGTCACCTGGTCATAAAAGGAGATCAGTTGGTCAAACATGACCTACCCCTCCTAAACCCATGCTGGCTGGGTCTGATCCCCTGGCCATCCTGTAAGTGCTGAGTGATGACACTCAGTATAAACTGTTCCATAACCTTACCAGGTACTGAGGTCAGGCTAACTGGCCTGTAATTACCAGGATCTTCCTAGCGTTTTTGTGAATGGGTGTCACATTGGCCAGCTTCCAGTCATCTGGAACCTCACCAGTGAGCCAGGATTGTTGGTAAATGATGGAGAGCGGCTTCGCAAGCTCATCTGCCAGCTCCCTCATCACCCCGGGATGGGTCCCATCTGGTCCCATAGATTTATGAACATCCAAGCTGCTCAGCAGGTCTCTGACTGCCTTCTCCTGGATAACAGAGGTACCATTCTGCTCCCTGACACCATCTACCAATCCAGGAGGACAGTTGTCCTGAGGAAAAACCATCTTTCCAATAAAGACTGGGGCAAAGAAGGCATAGGCACTTCTGCCTTCTCCTCATCTGCAGTTACCAAGTTTCCACCCACATCCCGTAGAGAACAGAGGTCAGTCTTATCCTTCCTTTTACCGTTAATATATTTGTAAAAACATTTTTTATTATCCTTTACAAAGGTTACCAAATTATGTTCAAACTGAGCTTTGGCCTCCCTAATTTTTTTCCTACATGCCCTAGCAACCCCCTTAAATACTTCCTGAGAGACCTGACCCTCCTTCCAAAGATGATACATCCTCTTTTTATTCCTAAGTTCCTTCAAAACCTCATTGCCCATCCAGGCTGGGCGTTTGCCTCATCGACTCATCTTTCAGCACACAGGGACAGTCTCTTCCTGTGCCCTCAAGATCTCTTTTTTGAAGCACGCCCACCTTTCCTGGACTCCTTTGTTCCTAAGTACTGCTTCCCAAGGAACTCTCTGAATAAGTCTCCTGAATAAACCAAAGTCTGCCCTTCGGAAGTCCAATGTAAGAGTCTTATTGATGTTCCTCCTCATTTCACCAAATATCGAGAACTTGATAATTTCATGATCACTGTGCTCTTAGCGGCCTCCAACCACTACATCCCCTATCAACCCATCTCTATTTTCAAACAACAGGTCTAACATAGTCCTTCCCCTGGTGGGCTCACTCACCAGCTGCGACAGAAAGTTATCCTCTACACACTCCAAGAATTTCCTCGACTGCCTCTTTTCTGCTGTATTAAGTTCCCAGCAGATGTCTGGTAGGCTAAAGTCACCTACAAGAACAAGGGTTGGTGACCCTGAAACATTCTCCAGCTGCTTATAGAATAAATTATCCACCCCTTCGTCCGGGTTTGGTGGACAGTAACAGACTCCCAGTAGGATGTCAGCCTTTTTGGCCTTCCCCTTAATTATTACCCATAGGCACTCAACATCATCATTAGTTTCAATACCTGTGGCATCAAAGCCTAAACTAGACTAGAAGTTAGCTGCTTGATGTAGTAGTTCACAATACTTCTTTTCCATTAAAAAAGAGGAAAGTATCCACTAACAATTGTTTTCAAGACATTGAAGAGGAACAGCAATACCTTTAGTGTGCTCTTACACTGGACAAAAACATCCATTCCTTTTATTGTTTCACTGAAGTTTTGCTTTTTTACTGTTATCTCTCTTGCTTCTTCTGTTTTAGAAAGGCCAGTATTTCCAAGTATTTAATTCGGCAATGTGAATGTGAGCGTTTGAATGGGTGTCAAGGAGAAGTGCTCTCCAAAGCTGAGCTATTTCTCTATTTTGACAAGGCATATATTTTGTGACTGCCTCCCCTTTGCCATAATAGCCCTCCTCACTCCACCCAAACATCTCTAACTTGTCTCCTCTTTCTCCAATAACATGTAAGTTCAAAAATCAGTCTCAATTTAGTAGTTAGCAGATGAACAGTGCTGAGACTAAAATTAAGAGGTTTAAGATGAAGTATCATGTCTCAACAGGCTAGAAAAGCTTGGACATGCAATGACAGAATTCTGATATGAAAAGTTTAAATAGCAACTAACTAAATTTCTAATTTCATTATATTCGTTTGTTGTTGTTTTTCTTTACAGATATTCTTCATTTGTTTTTAGTTATTTAGCCTGAGAGGTATCCTTCATATGTACCATATAGTGGGATAGTGTAAGTGGCCACTGGGATTTTTCACGGCTCTTTTATCTGATAAAAGCAACCAAACTCATGTGATCTAGAATCACTAATCAAACTGCTCTTTAACCAGAATGAAATCTAGCCAGCACCCATGCAACGTTGTGGTGTGCCCACTTGATGCAAGCGCACCTCATTTACAGAGAGTACAAAGTTGATCTCGCTTTGAAGCATTAACTCACTGAACCTCTTCCTGGCAACAATAAATGATGATCATAGATCAACATCAGCTAAGAAGTACACAACAATAGTTGAGGCTTGAGTTTTTCATTCATTTTCTTCAGATAACTATTCACAGTACTCTGTGAGAGGAAAAAATAGATTTACTAGAGGGAAAGTATTTATATAAGGAACACAAAAGACATTTCCTTAGTGAGTCAGTCTATTGATGCAGTCAAGATAGATTGCCACATCAAAAAAACCCAGGGAGATGGGAAATCTTCCTTCTCTGTAGCTGTCTGGGTTTCCCTGCTTAACACGACTGGTTTTCTAGTCATGTGCACTCCAGTTCTAATGAAAACAGAAGGTTTAATTGCAATGAACAGGCAAGGCAACTTACTCATCTCTTTTGCTTTATTCTTTATACTTCTATTTTAAAATCTTACTATATATTACCAGTAGATCAGGTTATTTCGCCACTCCTTTATTCCGTTTCTTCTCTGTTTTGAAGATTCCTACTAAAATTACTCAAGGTCTCTCTGTCACAATTTATTTGATAGTCTATAGGTGTAAGAGTCACAATTACAGAACAAAACCTCAAACAAAATACAGGCTAGAAAGTCAACCTCTTAAAATAAAGGAGAAAAGAAAGTCAGTGCAACCATGATATAGGTCATTCTCTACACAAATTTATTTGCGATCTGTTTGGGAGCAATTTGATCATTATGCAAAGTCATTCAGGCGCACTTTTCTTGTAAACCGGTACAAAAATTTGAACTGCCCCATTAACGCAGCGTGGTGTGAGGTGACCAAAGACGCCGCGTTATTCCGAAAACGTCCCTGGAAAAGGGTACACCTCGGCGGTGCAGCTTGGCACACTCGCAGGCTGGCTTCTTACACCCGTGCCATTGGCTGGCGCTGAAACACACGCTCACACTCAAGTTAAGATAGCTCATGCGTTACCAGAGGCAAGGAGTTCGGTGGGCTCTCTCGTGTAGAAATTCCAGAAAAGCTTTATTCTCAAGCTGTCCAGTAGACAAAAGAGAGGGAATGACCTTGTGTTCAGACTTATATATGGATACAGAGCCAATGAGCTGAGGGCACAGGGGCGGAGAGGAGGCGGGGGGACACAACAACCACCAATAGGAAGAGGGAAGGGGCGGAGAGAGGGACCTGGCCACACTAGGCAGATGCGGGGGGGGCTTTCCCTTGTACCTGAGTCGAGGAGTTATTTTACATCTCGGAGGTAACCCACCAACGAGAGGGAGGGGTTTCTGCTGCACCAGGGCTCTCTGGCCCTGGGACCTTCACCACAACATCCCATCATCACTGAAGGTTCTTGAGATGTAACTCTCATCCTACAAACATTCTGAAACATTATTTCATAGCTGGTTGTTTTGTCAAAAATTCCTGCTAGGAAAACAACAGGTTTTTTTCATAAAGGGGAAAAAAAAAACCACCTAAAAGTTTATGGACACTGCAAAACTGTTTTTTTTCTTTTGTTTTGGGGGGGTTTTTAGAGCTATGTAGCTAGTTTAAATAGAAGCTTGCTACATGAATCCAAACTCTACATCCATACTCTACTTCCGCATCCTACAAACAACATTTCCATCCTTTTCTGATTTATGGCCTGTTGTAACTAGTTCTACAGCAATCATAGCATGCTATGATCAAACTGGTTTTTGCTAACTCTTTTCCAACAGCAAAATACTATACAACAGCAATTTAACGAGTGGTCTGTTATGTAAATCAATGGAATATAACATGTAAAAGAGTAACAGATGTTGGCAAAAGGAATGACTGTTAAAATTAAAATCATCAACAACTGATAATGAATGTTTCATACTGATATGAAATATTGATTTCATATTCCTTCATTCCTCTAGATCAAGACCTTTGCTAAGGGTAATTATAAGTGTTAAGAACTAAGCCAAGTCATCAGTTTCTTTTTTTTTTTTTAAATTAGGCATATTATATAAGACACTTGCCTGCAAAAAGCATTCTGCTGGACACCCTTAAATAGATCAGCAAGGCTCAGCTCCAACGTTACATATGAAGGGAAAAGAGCAAGGGAGAGATGGTGGAAGCAGGTTGCCTGTGAGATGGCTTACTTCAAAACAGCCTGGAAAGAATGTCAGGGCTTGGGACATGTCAGGGCTGGGGAACAGGGTGGAGGGGTGATGTCAGTCTCCATAGCCCTAGGCTTAGCTGATGTGTATTCATTTTGAAATTTAGCAGTTGTTGCTGTACAGGTTCATAAAAAGTACAGTATGGCAAGTTCATACTTGACTCTTATGCTTCAGTTTGCTCTGATCTGAGTCTCAGCAGCTTTTTAAACAAACATCAGACTTGCTGCTGGATGAACAGGAGTTAGCTGGAAGCATATTACATTTGGCTGGTCCCAGGAAACCTACCACAAGAGGTGAGGTAAGCTTGGGAGTACTTGCTATAGGAACCTGCTCTGATTGTTTTATTAAAACATTCCATGTTTTTACTGTAAATCAAGTAAACAACAGCTTGATGGACTGAAGAAGTTCAAGGGTCCCTATGCTTTTATCTAACTCTCTCTTCATTTTTGCAGTAGAATATTTCTCAATGGAATTGATTCTGAACAAGATTGCATAACACCTGTTTTTTGCCTAAATATTGCTCCAATTGAGTCCATTTGTCTTTTTGCTCTCTTTGTCCTAAAAGCTGCACCATCAAGACTTTAAGATGGCAGACCCAAGGAGAATAAAACACAGACATCATTAAATTTTTTCATGATAAATATTGGTCCTACAGGGTTTTTCATCAGAGCTTGCAAAAGTCAGAAGATCTCAACAGCACATTGTAAGATTAAAAAAAGCAGAAGTAAATGCACCGATATGTAGACAAGAGTATAGTGCAAAGTCATTATATGCACAGATAGAAATCCACAGGCATGTCAGAACCACTGAATTTTATGCATAATTTAACAGTCTGCAGTCTTACAAAGTTTGAACTCTAATAAAACTGGTTTTAAGGGGAGGGGAGCTTAAAATCAACTTTGCTAAACAGAGTCTTGATGGAAAAACAAATCTTACTTGCAAATGCATCAAGTTTGGAGTAGGTTTCCTACCGATAAAGATAACAGTAACATCCATTAACTGAGCTGAAACATTTCTCTTTGACATGTTAAGCAAAATGTTTCATGTCAGAAATATGACTTATTTGCAAAAGCCTTGATTAAGTTTAAAAGAGTAATTAATTTTAACAGGATCTGTAGAAATATAATACAGCAAATGGTTACCAAAAACTGAAAGGAAAACATTTTGTTTTAATTCAGGTAGAATTTTACTTAATGAAAACTTTTATTTTTCATTTTACTCAAACCCTCCAAAAATGCTTGTTCTTTCTGACATTACCCCAAATACTTTCTTGAACTTTTTTTCTCTATTTATTTACCAAGTTTTGTATGTACCAAGTTTTATATGTAAAGATTTTGATTTATGTATTTTAACTGTGTACTATATTGTACATGACAAAGTTTATAAGAAGCGACATAGTACCTCAGTATTAGACTGATGGACAAGCTGACAGTTGTAGCATCCCGGATTGCGAGTTCCCACCGCCTCCCTGCATCACTTCCCCATTGGTTGTCTGTAATCCCTCCCCTGTTCCATTCTCTCTGGCTGGTTCCCTGTTGATCCCTCCCATGTTCCCTTTCCCTATTGGATTATACCCCTCACCCCGCCTCCCCATGTCCCAGTATAAAAATGCCGGTAACTTCCTGGTATGTCATCTAGCTGCTTCTGCATCTTCAGAAGATTAAGCTCTGTGGAATCCAAGCAGCCGATCACTCCTCTTCGCCTTTATCTCTGCTGGCATGTCTCCCACCGGCCTGGGGGAAGCCCCATAGAGTGGGGAAGCTGCGCTCTTGACCGCCTTTGTGTGTTCCTGCTGTGGCCAGGGCGTAGCACACAGACCCTGGGCTCCCTTCATCCAGGCCCACGCGCCCCGCCCCAAGCAGCCGACCTGGCAGGGCTGACGACGGCATCCTGATATGGTGGTAGCACAGCCACAGACATACACCCAGGATTTCTCTCAAACCATGTTTCAGGCAGCAGCTGGATCAGAAAACTCACCTATTTTTCCCCGCCATGTATGTAATCTGGTTCAGTAATAGGGATTTTACTGCATAATAAACCCCTTTGCTTCAGATATTTTATTTTTTTCTGCTTTTATAACACAATTGTAGGACAAACAAAAACTATTTGCAGGCAGAAGCTGAATTAGGTAAATAGTTTCTGCCCCCTACACTTCCTTTGCTTTTGTACATAGCAGTTGTAGATGTCAAACAATTTGATATATTTTACAAAAAAAAATTATGAAGATTTGTTCTATTTCCACCTCCTGAAAGAATGTTTGGGGTTTTTTTCATTTAATAAGAAGAAAGTCAAAATGTTAACAATAGTAAAACAATTTTGTTTCAAGGTCAGCTGTCTGCCTCAGAATGACCATAAAGGTAGTGGTCAATCATTTGCACTGCCATTGACATGAGCTTAGAATTTGGAGGATGGGTGTTAATGTCTCAGCCAGGACAACTTCTTGTCTTCCATTAAGTGGAGCAGTAGTACAGGACACTGCATAACAAACTGGGAACTTCAGGGCTTTTTTCTCTATCCTTTCTTGTTGCCATCCCTCCTTCTGGTCATATCTTTGTTCGTACCCAGCTCTTCCAAGATAGGCAGGTGGGGCCGTTGAAGAAAAAACTTCCACATTTCACAGGAAAACATGAGAAGTTATGCTGTCATGTTAAATAGCACACACTCTTAAAAAAAAAAAAAAAAAAAGGCAAGATGAAGACTAATTTAACTGTGTTACTGAGATGTAACTTAATGGGACACATGCAAAATGTTATTTTAAAACAAGATCATCAAATCCCAAAACTATGAGTACGTATGTTTGCCACTTCATATGCCGGTATGGCATTCTTGAGGACAACCAATGTATCATTTAAAATAATTTTTTCCCTAAGAGTATTTTGTATATATTTCTGTGCTGTACATATATTCCTGTGCATAAGCAGTCTCTTCTACTGGGACAAAAAAAATCATGCTACCAAAACCAGTCAGCAACAGCCATAAAGAAAAAAACAAAACAAAACAAAAAGTATATGATTGCTTTTGCCTTGAAACTAATTGCAAGTGTAAAAAGAAGAGTAATCACACTTAGAGATGCAAACATTCTTCTGTGTGGCTGAGTCGATGGGGTGCTTGCAATCAGAAAATAGAAATCAGAAAAGAAATCTTTGTGTGTCAGTTGGTTTTTCATAGGCAGAGAGAATCATCTGCAATTGTTCTGCAGCAATGACAGTCTGTGAGGCCTTGGGGTCCTACATAGCACTGCCAGGGAGGAAGGCAAAGCCTGCTGTCATGTCTTTGGTGTTTCAGAGTAGTGCAGGACACTGAATAACAAACTAGGGACTTCAGGACATGTTTCTCTCTTGCTGCCATCCCTCCTCCTGGTCATATCTTTGTTCATACCCAGATAACTCCAAAAACAAGGGAAAAGAAAAAAAGCCCCAAACCCCACTTATCCAATCTATGCTTGCATTCAACATTTTATAAAACTCTGCTATCCACATGGCTCAGTATCTGATTGAGCTTGTGTTTCAGATGGTGCCTCCTATTGTTTCAGATATCTTACTCCAAAAGGGGCTTAATTGCTTCTTCTGTTTATTTGAACAAAAAGAAACATCCCATCTGCATACCAGATGCAACAGGACCGAACCCAACTTTTCAACAGTATTTTAAATGAAGTGCTTGTTTGCTGGTAGCTGACAGTGTGTAGCAGCAGGCTCGGATTCTGGGAAGATAAATGAAATAACTCAATTGCCCCCTGCCAATTACCCTCTGCAAAGGGGCACACAAAAGGGAGAGCAACTAGCCGAATCCATCCTTAAACTGCATGCAAATTCAAGATCTAATTAAGTGCATCAGTTTCCTGGTGTGGATGTTTCCTTTATGTTCTTAGCTTGATTCTAAGCTAAAGAGCATTTCTAAATAGCCATTGCAACTCCATTGGTTTGCTTTTGAAGTAAATCATTTTGGAATAACTATTCTTGTGAAAGTTGTCTGTCTTTTCCTCTATATTTGTGCGCATATATTGCATCATTACATAGATTGGCCAGTCTTTTGGGAGTGACTCTGGGAAGAAGAAAATATCTCCCTCCTGCAGCTTGATCATGAAGAAGTACACATTTTCTATGTCAATTTATAATCAAAATCAAATCCATTAGAGAAATGTACCTAGTCACCTTGACAAATGAGGTTTTTCCCTGTGAAAAATTCAAATCTAAAAACAGTATTCTAGTGGAGCCATTGACTCTTATCTAGCAGACAAAATCCAGAACTTTCCAGGTAAAAATTATAATAAACCCCAGGACCTTATGATGTCATTTTCAATCATAGACAGTCATTTTCTAAGGAAAGTTTCATCTTAAAGCTTTCTATTTGGGGTTTCATGGCTCTTACAGCTCAAACTACAAGGTTACTTGCCATAGAACCAAACTTACAGTATATATTCAGAAATGTGTGTATAGGGGGTGTTCCATGAATGTAGGCACACTGATGGCTATAAATAAATAACAGCATTAGGAGCTGACCTACTCTTCCAAAACAAGAAGAAAACTCCATCCTAACTGTCCCAATAGATGGATTTGTGTGTCATTTAGAATACTATTTCAGGACTCAATTACAAGAAATAACATCAGTAAACGCTTGGTTAAGCAATTTCTGTTTTAATAAGCTAACCAGACCAGCCTCTTCCAAGAGGCATGAAAGTCAAGGTTTTTAGTAGTCCAGGCTACTAAATGGAAACACACTTTGAAATCTTTTTATGCTTTGTCAACAAAAAAAATTCAAAAGAAAAGGAAATACAAATAAAATATCATCTCAAACACTCATGACAACTACAGTAAGCCAGAATCATGTTAGTCCTGCCACATGGATAAAATCTGGCATAGTCCTACATTAGTGCTGCTATGTAGACTCTGCAGGGTTTGTACATGCCTCCTAAATGCAAGTCCTGCTACTCAGGTGACAGGAATGCTGCTAATCAAATGTAATTCTCTAATTAGAAAGTGGAGAAGAGACCATTTTTTGAGGAAGAGTTCTCCCCCTCTCAGGGACACTTTGCAAACACCTCTACTTTCCATAAAATTCTGCCTTTTTTATATTTCTAACATTTCTGGTTACAATCCCCTTGCAAATAGGAATTCCTCAAACCAAGAAAGGCTGGAGTTCTTTAGAAGCTGCAGTGAGAACAGAGTCTATTTTACTCCATGACTTTTGATTTAATTTGATTTCCTAAAAATGGTTTAACTCCTGTAATGCTTGATCAATTAGCCTTAAGATTGACAGGATTCCTCAGCTTAGCATGAAATTCTGCTGCGGGAGATGCTGCACACTTTCTGACAGAGCTCCTTCACCAGGAAAATATCAGATTATTTTGATTGTGGTGGGAAAGAAAGAAAAGAAGGTGCTATTAACAATAAACTTTCAATTTCTTACAGAAAGAGCAGGAGAGAGGAAAGTCAGAGGAAGATGTACACAACTCAATTTGGGGGGCAGAAAATGCTCACAAGTCCCCATCTCCCCACTCCCTTATAATCACAGGAAAGAGATCTATTCTTAAAGTTGCTCCAGAATCCACAGCCTCATCCAAGGTACAGTCACTTTAGCTTGTATTATATACCTGCAGTTCAAGGCTGCAAATGTCCACAGCACTGTCCCTTGAGTTTCAGCCCAGAATTTTCAGCCCTGCTTTCCCAAGCACTGAACACCATTATGGTATTTGCTATTCTAACAGCACAAAAGAAAATAAGGATAGGTAGGAACTTCTCAGCCTAGCGAGAAGTCAGCTTCCTGCCTATATTTTACTTACTTTCCACCTTCAACGTTGATGCTTTCAAGTAATAGAGACACAGGAAAATTATGTTGTCTGAAATACTAAGAACTCTCTGAAACTTGGTTTTGGGACAGCATCTTTATCACCTTTACAAAATATGATATCTAATTGCAAAAACGTGGACTTGCTTATTGCCACTGCATACGTCAGAGTTTTTGTTTCAATTTCATTGAAGCAAATTCCCTCCACTTTCATCCTGAAAGATACTAAAAACAGCAGAAAGGTAGAATATTCAGTCTAGCAGTGACTCTTACTCACTGAAGCCAGACACATACTCTTAAAGAAGGGCTCACAGTGATGGAAAAAGGCTATATGAGAAGAACCTAATCACTGCTTCTGGACATGACGTTCTTTCTCCTCTTCCCACTCCAATTAAGACTCCTTTCCAAACAGCAGGTGCTCAGGCCCCTTTCTGGCTTTAAAATGTGAATGTTTCTAAGGCCACAAAGGTGCAAAATATTTGGAAAAGGAGGCAAATAGAGATTAGATTTACACCTGTATGTAAATTAAGCAACAGGCTTGCAACATGAAACAACATCTGCTGGGTGAACTATTTATTTTTGCTGTGTAACAACATTAGATCTGTCCGTACGCATAGAACCTCTCTCGCCACTGTGATCAGATTGCACTGTGGTTGTACCCAAGCTAGAAGAACAATTGTTAATTAAATTAAAGAGAACACATGGCGTCAGAGTATGTGGTGCACTCATTCATCACTCAGACTCTGGACAAAGGTGCTCCAAGCTGTTGTAAAACTTGTTGCAAACCAGTGATTAACTCTCATGTCAGGACCTTGGGAGATGTTTTCTGAACACCTGATCCCAAGGCAGAAGCAATCATCTGTTGGTGCTTCAAATCCTGTCCTGAGCCTTCCTTGGAAGGCCTATTAAAAATTTATTTCTAAAATACAGAATACCTCATTATTATTTCTTTTTTTTTTTTAAACAAACCGTAAACCGACACGCAGCAGTACAGGTTACTGCTTTGTTTGCCTGCAGTGTTCAGCAGGGTTCTGCAAGTTTCATTAACTGTTTTGAGTAGTTACATTTCGTTATATATGATTGCATGTTCTGAATATGTAATGGCTGCAAAGTAATTTTTCACTGCAATACTAGATTCATCAAGAACTCAGTCACCAGATAGATGGCATGTCTTATGCTCATAGAGAAGACAATGCAGACTTGGAATTTCATTTAAGAAGTGTTAAAAGAGAAACTACAAAAAAAAAAAATACAGTGACCCCTATGCTAGCAGTAATTAGTCAGTGAAAAAATACCAGGGACATGGAAGACACTCCATTTCCATATGACTTTATCACCTTGTAAATCTCATTTTGCAGTGCCAGGACAGAGGGAATAGCTTGTAGCTTGCTTTTGTTCAACAGCTCCAATACTTCCTTTTTAAGGTTCCATCATTTTGAATACAATTATAGAAGAAGAGAAACGGACCTAGCAGCTCCACTAATTCTTCTCTCCCTTCTCTGAGCTCAGAAGTAATTTGCCTTTTATTTGCCTTTTCCCCCTTGATGTTGACCTCAAAGACAACCCCCACAAACCTTCAGGGGGGAAAAACAACAACAGCAACAACAAAAAAAGTGGTGGTTTTTTTCCTTTAATTGATACTCTGTTTCTGATACAAGTGCCCCAAACATGGCACCTTATTAGAATAAAATTATATCATGGTAAACGATAGCTACATACTGCCTGTTACTGTTAATAATAAAAATTAGCACACTCTTCTGAAGATACAAGGTAAATGGATATGGAATCAGGAAAATATACCCAGTATCTTGAACATATTTACAAAATTAACTGGGCGTAGCTAAATAATCTCAAAATATATTATACTTACACAATCACAATAAAAAGACAATAACCAGATATGATTTTAAAAGTAAAAAATATTACATGAGAATAAAATATCAATATTTGAATTGTGAGCCATTGATGGACACAATAATATTGAAAAAACAAGGTTCCTTTCTTAACCATCAAGTCAGTTTTGAAGAAAGCTCCAATCCACAATCTCATATTTGGGTTACTAACAGGACTTTCTAGAATGTGTGTAGGTACCAAAGATTAAATAAACTTCTCTGTGTGTAAATAATTTAAAATTTCAGGTTATGTTATTACACCTTTTTACAGCCCAAAATAATTATACTAATTTACAGAAGAACTTTAAAATCCAACTGAATAAACACATGTGCAATGCACCATTAAAGTACACTCCATCACATAATAGCATAATACAGTTTTTGAAATGGATCTGTAGAAAGGATTCATTAAGATAAAGTCCCAGCATTCCACCTGAGGCCAATGAAAATTCTGTGCAAACCTCTTCAAATTAAATTTTCTTCTTGAACATATCCTGTCTAATTATGTTTAGTATTATCCTCCTTTAGGAATTCTGATTCATCAGTGCTATTAAAGGAGGGAAAAGGAAAACCAGATGCTGTGGACCGGATACCCAGCTGGTAAGAAATCACTATAGTTTCACAGAAGCCAAAAGAGCTACAGTGATTTATATCAGCTACGGGTTTGGTATATACATAGGAACACACGTATGGACAGATGTACAGAGAATTATATTTATATCTGGAGTTATACCAGCAGAAAGTAAGTCTGTGGAGTTGCACCACCAGAGAATTTGACCCAGAAGCTCTAATAAGCTGAAGTTTATAAAAGAGCCACAGCTGTGTTGAGATTTCTTGTCTTTCACTCTCTAGAACTGAAAATAAATGTAAGAAACAGAAGTGCTCTAATTAGACATTTGGCTTTAAAAATCAGGAAGATAGCCAGCTAATGTCTAAGCACTTTTTTGTTCTGGGGAGTTAGACTAACAAAGATATCATAATTACAATCATACTACATACAGATGAAGTGCACAGAATATACTGGTAAACCAAGTTGAGGGATTGAATTAGATTCCAGCTAAGTTGTTTGAGTTTTAGTCTTTAATGAATACCATTTTTGTTATTCTTGTAGTCCATACAGTAAGCACAAATTTAGAGTGAGATTTCCAAGTGTGTCTAACCAAGCTGCAACCTGAAAAAACAAAATTTCTGGGTAGCACCTGTGTTCTTCTATTCCACTGATACTTCTATGTTGTTATCACCCATTCACAGCCCTAGATCCGCCTGTGCCATGGACCAAAAATGTACTGCTCGAGACACTTGGTGCCTGCCTTGGTTTCCGTGAGCCACACAAGTCATCCTGCAACCTCTTGCTATGCCTTTGGCTTTCCTCGCCCTGCCATGTGCACCCCAAACACCCTGCACCCCACTGCTCCTCCCTATTTGTGAGACCCTTCTGACTTAGAAGCTGGAAGAGAAGAGGAAAGAGAAGTGCCCACTCTTTTGCCTTTACCAAATAATGTTATATGTGAAGGTCCAGTCTAAGATCTACTCTGCACCACCTCTTCCCAGCACCTACTCAGTGTTTGGAGAGGGCTTTATCCCTCCCCAGGCTTTAAATCTGGGACTGCAGTCAGCCTTTGAAAGCTGAACAGATAATCTTCAAGGAGTAATGCTTGGGCATCATAGTTCTACTCTGTTAGATGGAGGGCACCTTAAAAGAAAACTGAGTTGGAAAAAGGTTGTTTCCTCTTTCAGGTTTCCGGTATTTTATCCAGCAGCCCAGTGAGCACAGCACAGACAGGGGAGACAGCAAACCCAGGCTGCACTTCCATTCCGTAGAGGGAAAGCAATTAGCTGTCCCACTGCTGGCAGCTGTGTGGTGCCTCTGTGCTCCTGACTGTGACCCCATTGCACAGAGCACCTCGAGGCTTGCTAGTGAGGAATGAAACAGCCCCAAGCCAGCACAATCATGCACATGCCTGCACTTCCATTCCTCTGTCAGGGACTGTTTTCCTTACAGGAATCAAGCCTTGAGTGAAAGAGCTAATTAAGCCTCAGGACAAGGACCCCAGGCTGCTCAAATCTTTCACACTTAGAAGCACGTAACAGCAGGAATAGAGAGTCTCTCTATTTCACTGAACTTTTTATCCAAATAATTAGGCCATTTATTACAGGATATACAGATTTGACCTCCTGCTGCAAAACTGCCAAATCTCCAGTTCCCATGTTCTGGACATGTGCTCTAAATACTGCTTTTTCAGATAGGCAAAGAAGGCAGCAATACCAGCTCCTCCACATCAGGGTTTGAAAACAAGACAGATAGATGCCAAGACTCTGACTGAGAGCTCAATACAGTGGAAGCATCCAGAAAGCATTCATTAGACTGAACTCACAAAACAGCCCATTTGGGGTGGACTCCTGCCGTGCTTAACCCTGAATGATATTTATGCCTACCAAAAGCAGGCAACTTCTCTGGTTGCTTGGAATGTAACGTACTTCAAATCTCTGTTGACACAATCTTCCTCCTGATCTAGGTCATTGTAGAGTTAAATGGCAGCTGAGAAAATTTTGAGGCTTCAAGTTCAGATACCTAACCCCTCCCTCACTCCAGCTGTTTTCACATCTAATGCTGCACCTTCACATGTACTATTATTTTCTAGGTGTATCTTACATGTGCTGTAGAAATTTGAACCTATAAATGACTTCACATTCAGATCCAAATTCTCCTCAAGAGCTTCTAATTGCTCTGCAGATAGCTTTTAACCTCCAATGTACTTATAATTATTATTATGAAAGTAAAAATAATTTGAAAAGAAAGGCCCAGAGCAAATAGCACTCACTTTCCAAGAAACATAATTTTACTTGGAGGTAGGAATTGGAATGATTTGATAAGTGCATTAAAACATAACTATAATTCTTTTCCTTGGCTCTGAGATACTCCCATAGCTACTGCTAAAGCTTTATTGGCATCACAGTCAGCATCTTTATATATCTCATAGGAGTTACTCTTGAAGGATAATTTACCCTCCCTTTCTGGTGGCAAAAGAATTTTTTTGCATGGTAGGATGTGTAATTTGGTATTTGAGTCCATTACACAAATATTCGAGAAATATAAGTCTCCAAATCCAGGTGTAATTTGCTGTAGTAATGTCTACAGGGAAGATGCATTAATGCCTTGTTCCATACCATACCATAAATTACATTGATTGAGGTACAAAAACATATTATGTCCCTTTCAGTAGTTCATTCATCCTTAAAATAAGTCCATCCACAACTATGTCCCAGGATCATGCTGAAAAAACAGCATATCTCTGAAGGATAATAGCAGCAGTCTTAATGGACATTAAAGTGGAGATGTTTCTGGGGTATTTTGGAGTAAGGTAATATTGCTGTGCCTTCAAAGGGAAAGGATACAGCAGGAGCTCCAGAGAATCAAATGCAAATGCTTAGGACCAAAAGCAATTCTGCAACCTCTTAGTTTTCCTTCACCTCACATGTTTCCTCACCAGACTAGAAAACTGTTTCCTACTGGACCTGTCCTTTTCTCTAGCACCCTGGAGTGATTAACTTCGAGCAATTAAAGGTTTTTGGATCAGATAGTCTTTTCTCATCCCTGCCCCCATAGCCATGGGGCTCCTGAAATGGGACACCCATGGCAGGACCCATGCAATTGATGCCTCACAGGCCCCTAGCAGAGAAGATTTCATTTAAGAGTTTTTTCCAGAACAGCTTGTACAACAAATATCTTTTAGCATATACAATTTGCAAAGTTGCCAGTTTATCATGAATAGAGCTATTTGTAGTCTAGTCATATCATAAAATCTTGTTAAAAGAAACAACACAAAGAGACTGCTCACTTTTCAGTTATGGCGCTTTTGAATTAATTTGAATCCAGATTGCCTCATGAGTATTGTTTGTTCCAATATGAAACAGTTTATAGTGATAAATTGCAGCAGCATCACTTGAGAGCTGCCTGGTACAGTGTAGTGCAGCAGAAGCTGAGTCAGCTTTCATACTGAGAATATACTGGAGCTGCAGCGCACCCAGGTTTTGTGGTTTGGAGGAAACTTAACTGAGAAAGTCAGCAAAGCCAGAGTATTTTGTGGCATGTGCAGGTATTGGGCAAGGTCAGAGGTTGTAGGGGCATAACCAACCAAAGCAAGTAGTGAAAATCTAGTAACTCTAGTAACCTACCTTCCATCTGTCCCATTCAGCCAGGCTTTGACTCAACACTCAGAAGTAACATCTATAGAGACTGACATTGGGCTGTTTTAGCCATACTTTCAGTACTAAGCCATTTAATGCATATGAATTTTTCATCTAGCTCTAAATTTACTATTACAGCAGATGTTAGAGTCAAATCTCATTAGTTAAGATTTCAGTAATCTGCAGAGTAATGACAAAACATTTCTGCATCCTCTCAGTTATAACCTGAATTAAGACTAAGCAGGGTATGTTGTGTAACATATCACCCTGTGAATGCACGCTCTCATGTAAGCCATCATGGGCCTGATTCAGAGAGGGAGCAAACACTTGTCCTTCCCACCAAAATCATTAGGGTTTCAAGAAGTCGGTACTCCTCCATTGGACCAATTCCTTACTACTGCACAATTCAGTACCTTAAAGATTTTCTGTAGCCACTGAGAGGAAGAGACAGCAGTTCCCTAACTCAGCCAAACATACTGATATCTATAGCCTTATGACAAGTATTTAAGGTCTTGCCTAGTGCTGATGGACCCCGTCATAGGGCAGAAGAGTCGCAGCTGTTACCTCACACTTAAAATATTTTTTCACATTTAATGAAATTAATGAATTTGATGAGGCAGTGTGCCAAATTAATCTCTAGTGCCCTTCTATCACATGCAACTGAGTTAAACAGGGATTAATTGAGGCCCATGCAATTACCTCTTAATTAACCCTGAAGGGTTGGGATTAACCCTGCTGTTCAGGGTTAGATACGGGTATGTTTGTCATGGGAACTCCTATACCACGGATATCACAAAGTTAACAACATTGACCAAAATGTCTGTGCCAAAACACATTTGGGGAATGAAGCAGATTGCTCTTGCTCTCCTGCCCTCAGCATTTTGGAGGCTGGGGGCTGCTCCTACTAGAAGGAAAAATCAATGATGCAACCAGTTCCTCCAAACTCAACTATTAACATAAAGTCCTGAATACATGCACAGCAGGAAGGCAGACAGCAGGAAATAGTCCCTTTCCTTCCACTTCCAAGCATCTTTTGAAACACTGTCCTACTCAGAATCTTGCTGTAGGCTTTTCTTAAAAATTGTAAAAATGTTGGCTTGGTTTCCTAGCTGCATTTTCTCTCTGTTATTTTGAGTATGTCTACATTGCAATCTGGAGTGGTAAGCAGAAGTGCTGGAATTAGCAAGGCCACCGAGCAGAAGCAGCATCCAGCAGACCTTTACCTACACTTGCACCTGCCTGCAGGAGTTACTATTTGCAAAGATCAAAACTGATCAACTGCTGCCATGCAATTTACTCTTGGAGATCTGCACGGACTCCAACACACATGCACTTTTCTACTACTCTTCTGTCCACCTACATACATAGAGATAATGAATTGTTCCGTCACCCATTTGATGTGTATTCAGGGACTCAAGAAACAGCCCTCAACCTTACAAGGCCATTCCTGTGTTACCTGCAGTCAGATCTTCAAGTACTGTCTTTCTCTTGGGCTGCTGGTCATGAAACTGGAAGGTATTTGTCCATCATTTGATCTGAATGAAAAGAGCCATTGTAGCAAGGAGTTTCAATAAAGCAACAGGATCGGCCAGTGTCCAGGACCCGGCGCACAGATTGCGACAGGATGCTGTATATGTCATTCCTACCTGTTTCATACTAATTATGACTGCAGTAGTGGTTTAAAAACAACATTGAATGAAACAGAAGTTTAAACCAAGACTGCTATAGTAAACAAGTACACATCGTGGCTATCCTGCAGTTGGTGCTGAAAGGCTCTGCAAATGAAAAAGCCCTATAATTTTTCCATGTGAAGAAAAAAAAAATTGAACCTCTCACCCTCCTCTTTTGTGGAGCTCTCATCTTTCGACTCGCACCTCGATACAAGTAGAAAAGCAGACTCTGGAGCACAGATGCATCTTCTTAGAGATCCAGGACTGAGAAGTCAAAACCAAATGAGTGGTCCTATGAGAGGTTATCCAGCAATCAGCTCTTTAACCAAACACCACTCCCTTTCACATCATCCAGCCAAACTAAAACAATCTGGTTTATTTGTGTGAGAACACCTAGTGCGACCACTGGCATTTCTTTAATGTGGAGCCAGAAGAACATGTCTCCCTGACAGAGAACTGCTGGTTTGCACTTTTCTTTAAATGATGAAGATACCCAGGAAAATGAAATTTGTGCTAAATTATGTTAAAACAGACCAAGAAAAATCTTGATAAGGATTTGACTCAACAGACAAGGAAGTGGGAGACAAACTGGTTCTTTTAGGCTGCCCTGTCTCTATTTCAACTTCTAAAGTTATAGCAATATCAACTTAATATATTCCCATCTTTTCTCAGGACGAAGACAAGTAGCTACAGCATGCCTCTTACTAAATTACAACACTCAACACGTAGGAGCACAGTTTAACTCAAAGGTTTGCTACAGCATCCTGCAACAGTTGGTGGAATTGCTCAATTTAGAGTTCTTGATGACCCAAATTCAACACTAATTTGAGAGTAACAATCTGAACTCTCATTGCCAAATAGATTAACACCTATAGAAAATGAACACAACTTGACAAAATGCTTTAGTGCAGCTGAACTGTTATCAGCATGTAAAGGATATCAAGAATATATTTTCATGTTGACTCTTGCTCATGCCAGACTCATTTCAGACTTCAATGGAAATAGTTTTGCATGATACGGAGGGACTGCAATATGATTAAAATGCACTACACATCTCACTGTCTTAGAGATCGATGCGTACATGAAGTCTGAAATATGCTAAGGAGGTTTTATCTCAATAATTTTAATCATCCATAGTAACTACTGATATGTGGTAATTCCAAACTATACTGACAAACGTTTACAAAACCCTTCACTTATAATGAATGCAAAGCATCACACAGAAAAATAAAAAGTATATTTTGCATTTGCCTGCAGAAGCAACTTATAAACCATATCCATATGAGCAGTAAATAAATATCCTCTTTTGCCAACACAAATTTTGTACCTTCCACCCACAATTCAGTTGGCAGAATTTTTGCTGACAAAACCAGTGAAAACTATACACCCACCAGCAGGGAGTTGAAAATTTGCAATGTATTTTTACTACAATATTTTTCTAACTTCAGTGTCTTATATTGCAAAAGTGTTGATAATAAAGTTGTTATATTTTCTGTTTTAGACTAAGAAAGAACATGAAAAAAGGAATGGATTTTTTCTCTGAAAATGGCAGGGCTGGGGGACAATAGACATATATACACATACACACAGAGACAAGATTCATATCCTTCATTCAGTGTAGAGAACTATGGTTTATTTTCTGAAACTGCTTTCAGGAAGGAAGAAATTGATTCACCTCACTAAAAGATTTAAAATGTAGGTGAACACCAAAGGTCCTTGTTCTCTTGAAATAGTTTATTAGGTTTTCTAATGCTCTTTAGGTGCTAATATACAAATTTTTTTCCAAAAAACCCACCAAACAGCTTATACCGGCAAACATGAATTATACACATCACAGGTTAAAGATGTTTGCACTGTTCCTAGCCTTCCTTTGGCAATAAGGTCTCAGCCATTTCTAAGCCCTCAACTTAGCTCTGCACATCTCTGCCAATGCATGCATTCCTTCTGGCAAAAGATACTAAAGAACAATGAAACAGTAAAAAAAAAAGTGTAAATAAATAATGACTATATGTAATTTCCTGTAGTCACACCTACCCATTTTTCCCCCGTGAATCCCATTTCTAAGACAGTTCCACAAAGGAGCTGGTGAGGAAGTCAAGCTTTAGACTGAGAACTTGTCAGCTTCCTTCACTGTTGAACAGACACACAGGGACTCTCTTACTCAAGAAACATGCTTTATAATAAAGCAGACAATTTGCTTCCTAGAATTTCCAAGTTATGGTGGAAGGTGAGGAAAGCTTGATCAGGAATACCTAAATGCTGTTTACGGTATTGTAATTGAAGTAAGGGAGGAGAAAAAAACAACCCCTGAAGAAAAAACCCAAGCAATTAAATCCGAATTGTTGAGCTGTATTAGTCCATCAGTCTGTCTGGTTTGGTAAACCACCTTTCCTATGTTGTATTGGTCAGGAAGAATGTTCTGTCAGAGGGAAAATAACAGATGCTTATAGGGTTCTAAAAGTGATTGATAAATAGCCAAATACAAAATAGCTACTTTGGGACTAGAATTATGTGGTCTTATAAAATTGATAGAATTAGATCAGAACAGGTAAGTTGGAGTGAAAAAAAGTCCACTATAAATCAAAATCAGGTTTCAAAATGATTTTCTCTTACTTGAGCCAGCCCCTTCTACTGCACTGTAGCCCTGTTAACCATTCAACAAACACTGTTGATTGAGTAGCAGTATCTAGAGCAGAAATACGAACACAGAATTTAACACTGAGTAATGGACCATGCTGCATACGTAGATGTCATGGTCACAGCACCAGTCAAATCAGGGGCCTTGGGACCAACCTTCCATTGCCCTTCACCAATCTAGGTAGAGACAGAGATGAGAAATGCTTAGGCTACACACTATGTACTTCCCAGGACAAGTGCTAGAGACACACAGCATTGTATGGAGAGCTGACTCTGTTTTTTTCTTCCAAAACCCCAGTGATGGTGTGCATTTGCAATTACTTTCTTCTAAACTGCTCTCTGCTCAAAACTGTCATTTAATTTTTAGTTACCCTGCCATCCTGCTCACCCACAATACCCACATTATTACCAGCAGCCAAATCACCATCATGCTGTAACATGGACACTCAGTAAGAGTTGTATACAATACTAGCAGATAAATGAGGAAGAAATTCAGACAAAAATTGGTAGGGGGAGGAGGGGGAAGGGAGAAGCTAGCAGTTCTGAGGTAAGAAACAAATTTAGTCATGTACATCCCACATTCATTTATTAGCTTCTCATTTGAGTCCTGTGGCAAAAGCATATAGCCAACATCACTCAAATTAGAGTGCATAAATTATATGACTCTGAAATAATAAAAATAATAAAGCAAGAGGCATAAACTGCCATATCCAGGGGTTTTAGATTACATTTTTCTCTAATTGTTTCTAAGCACAACCCATTTGCAAAATGATTGAACAATTCTCGTACTCAAACCTTCAGCAAACACATAGACCATAAGAGAAGAGAGTAGCTTTTAAAAACACTATCCTATACTTTCAGGCAAAAAATTGTGCAACAGAACTTCTAATGTTTTGTATGGTCCTTGCAACCCAGCTGTCCAGCGTGCGGGTCAGTCAGGAGAGCATCCATCCACACTCACTGTCCTGAAACTTTCCCACCAGCTTGGCCAGTACAGAAGTAAAACAAGGGGCATAAAGCTGCACTGCTAAAAACTACAGTTCGAAAGCAAGTAGTGGTCCCAAGTACGCTTCCAAGCCACTTGGTTCTCTCACTGCATGTTGGGTAAACTTGGGGATCACCTACTTCATTGACATACACATCCAAGAAGACACAGGCAGAGAAAACACTTTGCTTTCTCACCCTTAATGAGTCTCCCTGTGAGGACAGTGAACCGCTTAGTCCTGGTCCAGATTGTGGACCAGTGAGGTAACTCACTGCATTCGGAGAGGCACAGCTTCATGCTTCAGGGATGCCTCTGTAAATCAAAATTAAATAAGTCAACAGTACCTACACAAGTGAGCAGTAGCTGAGTAGGGGCTGTCAGAAACACTGTTTCTGGATTCAGACAGCTCAAGCTAGGAATGCTTCTCCAGAGGAAACATCACATTGGAAAGTGCATGTATAATCAAACTACTAAAAAATCCTCTGCTTCTGCATTTGGTCAATGCAACAGCAGAGTTCCCTGTGCCAGTCCAGGCATACCTGCTGTGTCCAGGAGATGGAAAGCAAGTCTGACTCCATCTTTGCCCGTTAATGAATTACTGCATTTTTGCAGTTTTCCTTTGGTGTCCGCTAACAAAGTTGGAACAAGTGCCCCAACTCCACAGTCACATGCTCTGGAACCATGTAAAATCACGGCAAAATCTGACCCTCACATAAAAAAGGAACATACTAATTGAATCAAAAGACACAACAACTGAGCAAAACAAAGTCCTGTGATAAATGTTGGTCCTTTGATCCTCTAGCTTCTGTAATGGATGAAAATTAGGGTGGGCTGTTTAGCTGGATTTCAGCTAAACATATTAAAGGATCTGTTAAATCTTTCCATTACTGCCTAAGAATATCCTCACAAGCCTACTGGGTCTATCAAGTATAAGTGGAAAAGATTGGCTGTGCATGCATTTAATGCCTCTCTTGAGCTGCTGTGTGCTCCTGGTAACTGCATAGGAAATCACAGAAGAGAAAGCAGGAAGACAAAAAGGTATCAGACAGGGCTATGGAGGGACAAGGAGGGAGAATCTAGATAAAAAATTGCACCTCACAGAAAAAAAATATTTTTAATGTTGTGTATGCATCTTCTCATGTATTTCAAAACACATGAAATGTTATGCAAACACCAACAGGTTTGTGAAGGAAGCTGAAAGGGAGGCAAACATTACATTCCTTTGCAAACAGTTATCAGGTAACAGAGCAAAAGCCAACACAGGCACTGACTGGACAAGGAACTATGATTTTTGAAATGGGAAGGGAGGAGTTTGGATTGTTCATGAGTCTTTCCTTTCTAAATTGAAAAACAGAGATGATGGGGGAAAGGCAGAACAATAGAGTAGCAGCTATTTTATTCTCGCTCTTTGATTTTACTGCATTTAAGTCAGACCGGCCAAATAAGGACAGTCTAAAAACAATCGGCAACATTTCTTGAAGCTAAGCCCGGTTAGAACTGTCCCTCCCAAAACCCAGGGAGGAAAACAACCTGTTTACACTTGAAGTTCCCCAGTAGCCAAGCCCTTTACTGTACTTGTAGCTCATCAACACCCTACCACCTTTCTAATGTCCTTCACAATTAAAGAGCGTAAATCCACCCCTTATTCCAGCATGTGCATGACAAAACAGAGGCTGCAGAGCCTTCTTGCTCCCCTGCTCTGGGCTGCTCCCCCTCTTCCCTCCTCCATCTCAGGCAGATCCTGTGCAGTCATTCAATTCCAGCCTTATCTATTCCCAATTACACATGGATTAAACTCAATGTAGCAGGTTTATTACATGTGCAAATCCACTGCTGTTTAATCTTGCCAGTGCTGTGTTTGGTTTTGATATATTCTGACTGGCTTACATCTCAGCAGCAGGCTGAAGAATATTAAACACTTCGATGCGCAGTTACTCACACACACTTTCATGTGTGTTATTTGTTTGTGCTGTGTGACTTTATTAAATACAAGCATTTCCAAATCACACAGCGTGGATGAAACCACAGCAAGAAGTTGCTGCAAGGAAGGGAAGCAAAAATGCTTCAGAAATATGAGGTGTTTCAGGCTTGCAGTGTTGGGACACATCAGCCCAAGGAGATGTTAGACCATAGGAAACCAAGCAAGAAAACCTTCAGACCATCACCTTTCAAGCTGTTTGCTCAAACATTGGTGCAACCCTCAGCAATGCCACCCACTAACACACAAGCACCGATGCAGGACATGCAACAGAGCAGAACGATGACAAGAGAGATCCAGAGACTCTTTGTAACACTCCGTTATGCCATGAGGGTTGCAATCCCACGTAATTAGCTACTGAGTGAAGAGCACCTTGCTAACATCCTCTGACTGCCCACGCTCAGCTGATGAACTGACTCTTCTTCGTGCTGTACACTCACAGCAGGGGTGAGGGCCAAAGTCTGTGCTCACGTGCTGGAGGAGACCTACCTCCCTTCTAGATCCTGTAGCTTTTGTCAGGTCAATATCAAATTCAGCTGTTCACTGCTCTTCCCTTCTGCCAGAGGAGAGTCTCAAGTATCCTTTGGGAATTTCTGCTAAGTGCAGAAGGGGGGTTCCCCTTCAAGCAGTCTCACCTCCACTGCAAAAGAAAAGTCATCATAGGATTCAAGATTATTTCTTCGTTTCCTTAGGCAATGTTTTAAAATACATAATAAAACCTGATGCAAAATTTGACCTTTCACCTTCCTCATTCTCATTTCTCTGCAAAGGAGTCTTTCTCCTGCTGATGTCAGGCCCTGATTCTCCAAACAGATATTCCGCACATATCCCATGACACATATGGAGTGCTGTTGGCATTACTGGCTTTACCCAGAGGCACTGAGCATGCAATGGAATAAACACAAACAACGACAGGAAGAGGCCACTGTGACAATACTAGCAAGACAAAGTCAACATGCTTACTGAAAAGTATCTCTTCTTTAAGGTGGGTAGGACATGCTAGTGGGGTTTTTTGCCTATACTTGTTTCTTATAGTTCTTGTATTAGACCTTTATTTAAACATTGTTTTAATAGTTGAGGGTGGGGGAACGGCTAACCTTTGTGCTTTCAAGACCTATACAGATTCCTGCTTCACTGTAAAACCTACAAAAAAAGACTTTTGCTGGCCTCCAGCAGCTGCCTAAGGTGCTGTATGCATTCATTTCTTCACATTTAACAGAGGGACATGCAGAAGTAAACAAATTTATCATTGTTCATAATTAGTCTGTAACCTTTTTGGGGCAGGGACTCCATTTGCTCTGGGCTGGTCTATAACCAAGAAGAAGATGACTATGAGGAACACAGAGGGTGGATTTTGGCATCAGATAAGTATAAATAATGAGGTAATTGAGAAAATAATAAACCTAGATGTTTCCTGGAAGAATATGTTTCACTGACTGATGAAACCACAAGAACAACTTCATGATAAAGTTGGTAAGTTTTCTGAAACTACCCATTCTTAGTTTGCTAAGGTTTCCCCCAAAACTATTATGTGCAGCTTCCCTGTGAGCTGGCTAAGTATCATCTGTAGATCTGCCTATCCTCGCTGAGATGTCTCGTATCCATTAACATCCTACTGAGAAATGTGTTCTTTCCTCAGTATCACAGAACATATCATGTATATATATGTGTGTGTATAATCTCTCTCTCAATATATGTGTATATATATATATAAAACACATGTATAACCCTTCAGAATCTCAAATGGGTAATAGAGCTGGAAAGGACCACCCAGTCACAACATTCAACTCTTTGCAACTGCATAATAAACACTTGGCTCAGGAAAACCCACAAAGCATCCACTTCACACGTGCCTTCACATAAAGCAAGCTGGGCCCAGTTCAAAAACTCCAGCACTTCTGTCACCTTCCCAGTTCCAGGGCTCTGGCCCAGGGCACTGTGGTCACACAGTCAGCAGATCACTAAGCAAAAGCACTTTCCACCAGCAGCTCCATCTTCTCTCAGCACAGTCCACCACCCCACCTAAACATCAGCTTGCCTGCATTTCCACTTGTCTCTTTGCTCACTACATCTCATTTAGAGAGTTGAGACAGTCTTTTATCTCTCTGGCTTCAGCTTCTGGTGCTTTGTCCAAGTTCCCAACCCTGTTCAGAGAAGTCAGCTGGTGAATCCCTCAGCTCCTTTCCCTGGCCTCAGCCAGGGGACAAAACACCTCTGTCATTCCCTCAGCCTCCCACTGGCCCTCCCTCAGGCCTCCCACCAGGCTCTCCAGCTTCCTCTTCCTTCATTGCTTTCATATGCTGCCCTACCCTTTTAATTTGACTCAGCTGGGAAGAGTTGAACTTTCCTCACCTGGTACTCCCAGGACCACATACATAATTCCACACACCAACACATTTTCTGCCGGGCTTGTGTGTTTACTGTTCCATGGTTCCACAGGCAGTGTCAGTACAGCAAGGGAGGGCCTACATTCAGATGTCTGTGTCCCAAATCAGACATACAAATGTTACAAGCCTATCTGGAAAAGCTTATGATGAAAAAAAGGCAGTGGCAGAGGCTCTCATTATAACAGCACAAAATTACTTCTGTGTGCTATATCCATTCCAGCTTCCCCCCCCCCCCCCTTTTTTTTTTAACATTTATTTATTCTATAATACTAGTCTTTCATTCATTGATTACCTACTTTTTCCATGTAAAACCCTTCATAACTCAGTGGTCCAGGTTCACAACTGTCATTACTGCTCCTCAGCTTTCTAGAACTGTAACTGTGTACATAAGCTGACTAACTGGTGATTCATCTCCCAAGGCTGTTTGTAAGATCATAAACAGGTGTCCTCTCTGGACTGCTCAGAAACATAGTTCTTGTTGTAGCAAAGCCTAAACTCTCTCTTCTGAGATGTGAGTTTATTAATAGCGAGGGGGAAGCAAGAAAGCAAAAGACTAGCTCAAATCTTTCCAGGTTTTACCACTTATAAAATTTCTTCCTCAAGTTTTCTTGATCTAAGTGATTGTCCTTAGACAGTTCCTCCTACCACATTTATAATCATGCGGATAATGGATCCCCTGTATTAGTGTATGTACAGAACCTCCACAGTGCTTTCCCAGAATAACTGATATCTGCCAGCAGGATTGAAAGATCTATTATTATCTTTAAAACAGAGTTTCTGTTTTTCCCAGAAACATTGTATTATGAATTATTGAAGACAACCTGTTTATCTGAGAATGATCTGTGGAAATGACTGACTCTTTAATTAAGATGCTGCAAGGAAGAGAAAATGCTTCTCTGACCCACATTGACCTTCTCTTTCCGAGGAAGGTGTGAGTGAGACTATTCCAATAAAATCACGAGGACCAGGTGGCCTAGGTGGGCTATTGCAACCACACTGTTTTCCCTTTACTTTGACATTACCTAATGATACTTGGCCAAAAGCTGCTGCCTTCTGCACAGGAGAATCACCTTTCCAGTCACTGAGTCCACTAATTGTTAACCTACAGCAGGATTTGAGCCTGGGCTAAGGTATTCATCATTAGCAGGTTTGCAATATACTCACTGGGCCAATTTGCCTGGGTGTGTATAACAATTTTTTAAAAGCCCACACACAATGCAATTTTGGCTGCTGGAGAGAATTCTGTAGTTTGGTGGGTTTTGTTCTGAACTTTATTTTACTCATTCTCTCATTTCTTACTAAATATATCAAAAGTTCCAGAGGACTTTTGAACAGTAAAAGAGCTTTGCGAACACTAAGCTTTATTTCAACGTCGATCAGGCCAAGGACATAACCTGGCATAAGTATGAAATCTTGGCCTTAGAGGAATTCAATGGGAGCTTTGAAGTGGATTTTTTCTTTAGTAATTCATTTCACCTTGAATTCCCCTAATACCCTTTTAGAAGTTTGTGACTGAAGAAACCATTGCATTTCCTTACCTTACAGGTCTGCATTGAGAGGTCTTTGCATGGCATCCACACAAACAGCCAGATGGATCTGTTACAGAAAAAGGAAAAAAAACCCCAATATAAATCTCTCACTTTTAAGAAGGGAGAAAGTTGAATGAAAAAGAAAACACTTAAATCCACAGCGCACTAAAAGACGTCTGGAGATTTTAATTACTTTTGTAAAGAACTGCCTTTAAAATATGAAATGTTGATTTAGCATGAACCATTTTTAATTAAAAGGGGCTGATTTTCCTTATTATAGTCCACCAATTTTAAATATTGCATATTACTAAAATACCCAAATAGACTAACTGAATATTTTCCATGATATGGAAGATCAGATAATACTTTATGGTGTTTCAGTACAGTGGAGTGTTGAAATGTTACTGTGGCCTTTCTCTCAGCATGATTTCATTTGATTTTGTTTGAAATTGATTTTGAATTGAAACAAGAACCTGAAGGTCTCATGTTACTTAAGCTGACCTTTGTTCCATCACACTGTTTTTGTCATGTAATTCTGAAACAATTTTTCCCTGCTCTTTAATAACTCATTTGCATATACACTTCTCCATAGTACTTGTTTTGAAGTATGTATTGCAAGCTAACAGCACTCATAGCATAAATTTCAAGATTATTTCTCCAGAACTATTCTGTTATAAAGAAAAAGAAGACCTTTTCCTTGTCTTTCCATTAAAAATTCTAGTAATATTTGAATAGTTGCCCTCTTTGAACCATGGCTTTCACATTTAAGAAATTTCAGCTTAGTTTGCACTAAGACTGGTATCCACTGTTCTGTGATGGGCCCTTGCCTTTGCACTATGATGGATTCTTACAGCCCTGTCAGAGGGAGGATGGTATTTCCTAAATTCCAGAACCCACCTTCAGGCCAGTGTTAATTGGGTAGCCTCTGCAGACAACCACTACAGAGAAATAGTCTTCTCTGAATAGTAGTTCCGAGCAGAAGCTGAACTTGAGGGAACAAAAATGTGTTTAAGGAGCCTTTCCCACTCAGTATTGATTATAACATGAACACAAATCAACTCCCAACTAAGGCTTATAAATTGCATGCCTGTACCTGGCACATCCTCTCCACCTCCTGAAAAATGTATAAATATATAAATATACTGTAGGGTTTGCAACTCAAACTGAGTTAATTTTAAACAAGGTATTGTTGTATAAGCTGTATGAAAGCTGGATGATGCTTTAATGATAGCTCAGGTATGTCAGCATCTATGAGGGAACATAAACAGATACTAAATCAAAAACATTTATAGCCACAAAAAGTATACTGTTAAAACTACACTTGAAACTTTACGGGCATTTTAATGTTTTCCACCTACAGCCAGAGCTGAGGAAATAACATCTTGGCAAAAATCTTGGTGTCTTCTACCTTCTACCTGCTGCAGAAGGTAGGAGACACCACAGCTCCGCGGCCTAAAGAGATCTTGAAGGCGATGGTTATCATTGAGCCAGTGGGAAGGTGGCACTTCTGAACTGCCTTCAACAGATGATGACCCTCATTCAAATCCAGTACTTGTCTATGTGGCATACAATTTTAGCGGGTTCTTTAGCAACCTCCTTCATTTCACATTAAAGAATGAGAGCAGAATCCACCACATAAAATATTATAAAATAGTTTCCCAGACTCTTCTAATTCCCCTTTATTCTTAGTTCTTTTTGTTGTTGTTGTTCTTGTACTAATGTCACTTCTGTCACAGATGGTGAAAAATATCCCGGCCCCCAAACAGACTTGGGTGACGTAGCATTCGGACCACACATACTTACTAAACCCATGTAAAGTGAGGATCGCATTGCAGCCTCCTGCCTTAAGTCTGGTCTTTGCCTTCTAAAGTGGCTTCAGTTGCATCATTCTTAATTGTCACCATGAGAAGCTGTGTTCAAGATCCTGAAGGCCCTCTGATTCGTGGCCTGATTTATCTGCTTCTAGCAGGGAATATTTCCAATGAAGTGGAAGAGTTGAGTCAGGCACTGATGTATCTGCCCCCAGTTTCAAAAAAACCCTCTATTATTTAACTAGAACAAGTGTTTCGAGACCTATAAGAAAAGAGGATCTTTTTCTTAAACACATGGCGTAAGGGGAGCAAAATCACAAATCAAACAATCTGTTTTGAACAACAACCTAATGTCTATTATTCTGAACAGAAGGAGTCAAAGAAAAGGGTCCATCAAACCACACAGAGCTCCTACATAAGTGGATTCATATCAGGTCTGTTACTCTGAGCAAAAACTACAGCTGGTCTAATATTACAGAGATGATTAATTGAATAATGTATTCAGTCACAGCATCAAAATGTGTCAATATAGTAAATGGACAGTATTCAATCAGCTCCAGTAAACACCAGTTAAAATCTGGGAAATGAAGAAATCATTGCCAGAATGGTATTTAACAGAAAATTATTCACAGACAATTTGACTGGCCCCATACAGATGAATTCTTTCATGCTCAACTAGGAATTAGAGGGAAAAAAATACTGGACACTATAAAATTCTCTACTCCTTGGTAATCTAAATCATAAATTATATTCTAAATCACAAAAATAATAGGGACATGCTATCAGAAGTCAAAAAATGTTGGAAGATATTTATACAAAATACATATATTTATATCTGTGATTGAAAATTGCCTACCATTTTGCACATCCTCATGTTCTTCTTCATCCTGACCATTTGCATGCAAATAAGGAATCTTTAAGTGCATTTTAATTGCTGCACTACCTTCAAAAATAGAGAATTTTAAAGATATATTTCTTATTCTGTAGGAAAGATAATGGTAATATGAATCAAATAATTGCTCTGTTTGAATAGTGATAAGATTCGTTTGTAACAAAATCCTCTTATAAATATAAAGAAGGAACACTGAAAACTATGGAGCTTGACAAGCAAAATAACAGAAAATGTCATCAAGAAAAGGTGCATTCATAGAAGAAAGACTTTCAGTACATTATTTTTCAATATATCTCTACTACTAATGTCAGAGTAACAGGTCAAGGCATATCCAGCATGTACCATGTTTATCAGGCAGAAAGAAATTGTAGACTGGGAAAAAAAAAAAAAGAAGTCAGAAGTATCTGAACTTCTTGCACTTTGGAGGATTTTCTTGTGAAAGCAGTTTTTTTAAAGCTGCTGAACCAATGTTTTAATTTAGCAAAGATAAATATAATTTCCTGTGTGTGACCTTGAATTTTAAGTCTTAGCCCAGAGGGAATATTTACAACCTGTAAACAGACTCTGATAATGGAAATTCTGACAAATCTCACCATTATAATGCTAGCTACATTTATCCTCCAATTCTTTTCCCCTTTCTCCTCTCTCTCTAAAATATAAATATCCACAGCTGACTAAAATCCTTGTCTTAGTGTCAATCAGAACATAGACCTTCGCAGCATAAAAACCATGGGATCACTTCCATTTACTTTGACTTGGCTTTACCTTAGTGGGTATAAAGTCAGTTTGTATTCAGGCCTGTATTCCACCTTGGAGCTTTTCACAAAATAACTCATATTGGCAAAATTTAAGTACTTGATTGTCTTTGTTTTCACAAAGACTTTAGAATTCAAAAAGTGTTCTTTTTGCATGTTCTGACTGGCTTTCCTACCTCCTACTGCCACTGTAAAGCAGGAGATTTCTGTCCCACTGCCTTTTAGAGCCCATCCATCCCCTGCCTAGTGCAACACAGACAAGAAGCCGGAGACAAAAAGTGGTGTCTGGGTTCTTATGAACCCATATTGTGAGTGCCCACCAGCAAGGCTGCTCTGAGGTTACACAAAGACCCTTCATTGTTTTGTGGCGAGAGTGAGATGGTGAAGGAGCTTCACAGCTACTGCTGACAAACCTCAGTAGCCACATTTTCACACTGCAGCAGGGTTTTGCTCAGCTCAATAGGGACCATGGAAACATCCTCACCAGCAATGCTTTCCAAGAGTAGACTTGCATATGCCCTAAAACTTCCATGTGCTCTTCAAGTGCTTTCTGTCTGTATCATGAGTGCTGTGTCCCTAGCCTGACAGCTCTTAGTCAATGTCTTTTGCTCCAGTCCTTCCCATCACCATGTGGCACACACCAGGTACAAATCCTGATCAGGTCAGGCAGACCAGACATGCTTTGACCAATTACCACATCAGCTGCTTCATGGGCCTTACTCCAGTGGTAAAACTTGGTTTTTTAGCAGTGGTCTCACAAGACCCTTTCTGCTCCTCACACTGCCCCACCAGTGAGTAGGCAGGGAGTGCATAAGAAGTTGGGAGGGGACACGGCCAGGACAGCTGACCCCAGGTGACCAAAGAGGGTCAGCTCAATATCCAATTGCCAGATTTGTTTACTGCAGTATATAGAGGGGACTGAGCAAGCCGCTGCATGGTGCTTAGTTTCCAGCTAGGGTTTGGAGATTGGGTTTTATAAAGCCAGACCTATTGACTGTTCCTTGCTGATCATCTTAATTCTTGTGATAAGAACATCAGCAGCCTGTGCTTGTTCTTACTTATTGTACAGTTCATCTTCAGCATGGCTTCTACTCATCTTCAGAGGAAAGGATACTGTCTCGGTTTGAAAGACAGGTGTCTGCTAAGGAAGGCAGGAGCCTCCCTTGGAATGGAGAATGAAACCCCCTTTCCCTCCAA